>WBNH01006837.1:850357-920045 GCA_013401255.1 Urocolius indicus | reverse complement strand
ATCTTCTGGATGCCTACTACATCCAAATATTACTTTTTATGGTAGGATGTTATAGAAAGTAAATTTCAAGACTGAAAAGTGTCATGATGTCTTGGAGGAGTGCATAAAGTCTCAGGGCTGCAGGGAAGCCTGCAATGGCTATAAGCAGGAAAGGAGGAAGAAGATACAGAACAGCTACTTCCATTCGGTCATAGTGAAATATGAGGATGTCACTGTTTTCTTTTATCAATAGAAGATTAAATTTCTATCCATTTGCACCAACATGCAAGCAATGCAACAGATCAAGAATTATCAATATATGATGTCAAGACAGTAACAATGTGATATGGAAAAAGTATCAGGTCAGTCAAGGGAAGCTGAATGCAGTTTTCTTTGGGGACAGGAGATTGCTGCTTCCAGGACCACTGGGACTAGTGTTCTCATACCCCAAGAAGAATGGAAGAAGGATTCTCCCACTTCAGTTAAATACAATCAGATTGCTGCAGATCCCTCTGTTTAGGTCCTACCAGCAGCAAGACTGAACTTTTCACATACACAAAAATACAGACAAGGTTGGCTGCACAAAGTGGCTAGCTCTTTAGACAGAGCTGGAGACTGACATCCTTGAAAAATGGCTGCGGTAAGAAGTGATGGCCCGATGCTGGGCTGAAACAGGATCTTGGGCCATGGGCAAAGTGTGCGAAGTCCCATTGTGGGGCTAAGCAAGGACAGAGTTATTGGTGCTCAACTTTTTCAGGTCTCTGAAGAGTACAAAATGGAAGTGTTTATTTCTCAAAAGTCTTCAATATGTGCTTAAAGGTAGATATGAGGAATAATTAGTTCTCTCAGCTAAACAGGGTAAGAGTAATTCTTACAACGTATATATGTCACTAACTTTTAAGTTCAACAGATATCATTTAAATAATACTCATAAAGAGAACATATATATAACAGCACCTACCATCAGAAAATAATATGGCTATTCTTGAGGCTGCTAGAAAAATTGAGATTCTAAGGGTACTCATTTGGCATTAAATGTGATCTACTCTTGGGCAAGTACATTTTCAGTATTAATAAAACTAATTCAACACTGCAGACTTCTGCCTACTCATTACAATAATTTATTCATAAAGTGTTCAGTTGTTACTCTGAGACCATGATGGAGAGTTGTACCCAATAAAGGCATTTCTAGGAACACTTCTAAACTGGTCTCCAGCTTCTCTCTGTCTCTTTCCCTTTTTGTCCCCGTTAAGCTTCTTCAAGCATCCAAAATCTGCAAACATAAGCCTACTCTAACGTTTTCTAAAATGATTGCATGATCTATGGGGACACAAACCTTTAATTCTTCACATTTATGTGTTTTCAGTTTTGATTTATTTAATTCTTACTACTGAAATAACTAAAAAAATGTTTTCAATCTAGAAACTTTGTGATCTCTAATTGTCATGAAATATTTTAAATTTAGACCTATAACTGAAGAATAAAATATTGCCTTTTCTGAAATGAATAGTAAATCTCTCTTGAGTCTGCCACTATTGACCTTGAATTATAAGATTTCATATGAAATTTATATCACTGAAATGAATCTTAGTAATGGTTTGCAGTATCCTTTAATGATCCAACAAAGGATAACTTAAGAGAAAAAAAAGATTTCTCTTCCTAAACAAATATTCAAAAGAATTCACTTGGCATTCCTAGTTGCAGAATTGATAGCCTTGCTGTTACAAAAATTTGCACATTTAAATAATGAATCAGTGATATATTGTTTTGACTAATACATGTCACCTCTACACTCAATGAAGTCTTTCAGACTATTCTTACTTAATTCAGCATGACACTATACTACTTTAATTTTTTTTCTTCTAGGAGAATATTCAGTTTTGGTACACCCAACATTAAATCATCAGTCACTATTACTTCTTTCAGTTCCTGCCAGCATTAAGACTCTGTTTCCTGACTTTGAGAATTTCATTTGCCCAAAGTAATCTCTTTCCTCCCATGAATGTAAGAGGAATTACTACTCTATTTTTGTGGTTTAAGCTGAGTCAGCAATGGAGCACCATGCAGCTATTCAATCATCTCCACACATCCCTGCTTCCTGTACAACGATAGAGATCCCAGTGAGACGAAAGGAGAAAAGATAACCAAGGGACTTGTGGATTGAGAGGAGCAGGGAGTGCTTGCTCACCAGTTCTGGTCCCCAACAAAACAGACTCTACTCATCTTAGGGAGGAAAACAAGATCAGTTTAAAAACTTAGAAACAGAACAATATAAAATAAAATAAATGAAACAAGCAAGATGGTGAGACAAATACAATCAATCCTTTAAGACCACCTTTACCCTACCCCTCCCTTCTTCTTGGGCTCAGCTATTTGGTCCTGTTATCTCCAGATCCTCCTCCTCAGGTGTTCAGGGCACAGGGAATGGGAGCTGCAGTCAGAGGAGATGTTTTATAATCAGACAGAAAAAAAGGAATGGGATAAAACAGTGAGTGCTACCTCACAAAAACATTAAAAATAGGATTATAGAGGAAATGGGTGCTGAACTTCCACAGTATAATCTCAAAATCTTAGCAGTGGTGCTACAGAATTCAAGGATTAAATGAAATGAAGTTTTAACCTGTTTATCCTAACTCTTCAACAACATGGAATTCCATAACTACAGATAAGAAATAGCATGCATCATCAAAAAAGAGCTGCAAAGTAAACTCCAGGGAGTATATCTTATTAGTAGATCCTTTGAGTTCCTTTTAACTAGGGAATAATTTACAGAATCTCTTCAGGGGCTTCGTCTTTTGTTTTTCTTTGATCTTTATTTCTGTCAATACTACTGCTGTGAAGTGTTTGTGAGTTAATAAGCGTTCAGCATTGTGGGGCTGCCATGTCATCATTCATTCCAAATTGTAGACACCTGTTTTATTTATGGAGTTGTGCAGCAGACCTTTTACATTCTAAAAAGAGTTCATTGTTAAACAGTGCACAATTCATTGAAGAATTTGCAGTCAATATTTCCCAAAATGGAAAGCGATAAAACACATGCATAATTTGCATTCTTTCTTTGGATATAAAAGATTTAACTAGAGTTTTTAGAAAATGTTTGAAATAGCAAAGATGTTATCCTCAGCAATCATATTTTAAATACATTCTTGGATGCATGCCATTGATACTAGTTTTAAGAAAATGTATGCATTGATTAGTTTCCATGATAATAACATCTATAAATTTATTTAAACAATGAAGAATGACAGACTAGCTTTTTCTGAAATTGTCTGCAATGGTTATTTGAACAGATACTGTTGCTAGAAAGCCAATCACAGATGTTATTTTTTAACTACAACAAGAAAAGGCTCACTTTACTGCGCAGCATATCTTAAATTGCCTTTAAGGATCTCTCTGAAAAGGTTTATAAAATCTGTATCTTTTAAAAAACTTACTCATCTATATGATAAAAAAAATACTGCATAAGCCCCTAAATTTTTACAGGATGAGAACTAAATATTTCCTTTGATACTTTTTAATTGACAATATCATACCTGTTGGTTTTGTTGGTTTTGCTTCTTTAAAAATAAAGTTATTTAAAAAACTTACTTTTTATTACAATCATGTTAAATTACATAGTTTTAGAACAATAAATGTGCTATTTAAGTATTTTATATCATTGAATTATTCATGTTAAAGCATTTGTAGTTCCAGTAATATCTGAGCACTTTTAAATTACAAGCAAACTATTTCCATCACTACATATACATTATATTTCTTCCATTGTATTACTATAAAAATATGGGATATACACTCCTAATATATAACCATATAACACAGACCACCCTTTTTTGTGAACCCAGAAGTTTGCTTATAAATTTTATTTTAACCGTGTTTTAAACTGTACTCTTTGCAGTTTAGGGTATACAATAAAAATCATTAGAAATGCTTAAGTTAAAGAATTTTTAACATTGTCAGACATTAGAATCAGTGTGTCATTACTAGTTGTTGTTCTATTTGTTCCATATAATCTGTTTTCACTTGCAGTAAATGAGCACCAGAACAGCACTGATGACATGCTTGACCTACTCTGGTATATGCAGTAGCTCAGGCACTACTTAGTGCAGTGTTAGATATCATTGTTTTTCTACCAAATATATTAAATAATATCACATGTATATCCCATGAAGTATGGAGAAGAATATAGCCTTTCAAAACTTTAATCAAAGTCAAATATTCAGAAAGCATATTAAACCAAGGACTTGAACAACAAATAAAGCAGATATTTGTCAAATTTCTATTGGCTCTGGTACATAAATAGCTGTTCAGCACAGTTTGGGTGTTTCAAAAACCCTTTTAAAATATGTGGGTAGAAAAATATAAATTGAAACTAATTTAAAAAAAATAACACAGAAGTTACTTTTTTTTTTCAAATCAATACTTAAATAATACAAATTAATATCTGAGACAATTATAAAGAATGTGGGGGAAAATAACAGGATAGTTTACTCTTAGGAAATAAATTTATTCTATTCCACCAGATTTTTGGGTAATACTGAGGAGAATGATGTGACATAAGAGAAAAGGAGCCTTTTATGAAAAGTTGAGGATAGAGAAAAGTCATGGATCCTTTGAGCAGGATTAGGCTAGAGACATCCTGAAATCACCTCCAGCTTCAACTCATCTCTCACGCTGTAATGTGGACGAAAATAAGAACTCCTTAGGTCTTGAGACCATTTGAAGACTAGTTATCGATTGCATATTCTCTCTGAATGGTTATCACCATTAAAACTGTAAATGCGTCTTTTTTCTACAGATTCTTTTAAGAAAGATCTTGGAGGGTTGAGAAGATACTACTAAGGAAAAGTAGCTTAGAAAAGTAATCTCTCTTGCAGAGATATGCACAGTCCAACACATTTAACAACATGCAAGAAAACATATCCGTCACACATGGAATACAGTAATTGTATGCCACATGCACTCACAAAACCACAATACCTAGAGATAAAAAGTATCACTATTTTGTGTGTAAGGCCAACATTTTTATCTACCAATCTGAATAACAGCAATCTCATTTCAGCAGATTTATCAGCATGTGCTGGCTATTTTTTTTTCCTCCTACCATCTGCAGAATATGCAAACACATTGCAAGAAAATCTCAAATCACCCACTGAGGTAATTTTTCTTCATGTCTTCTGATTGCTTAGGGGTACATAACCTATCACCAGGTAGCCTAATAAAGAGTCTCTACTTCTGTTGTAAGATGCCTTTTAGTTTGGGCAACTGGCACCAAATCAAAGAGATGATTTAAGTACTAATTATAAACCAGATCAAGGAAGGCCTCAACATTGCAAATATGTTAATTGTTTAACAGCCACAGATGTATGCAGCACAACAGACAAAATTCAGTGATCCTTTATTCCTGGAGAGAGATTACACATTTGATTTTTTTACTCTGCTGTTTGCCTGGTTAATATGGTGTATTTTGACACAAAGTGATACCATGTTTCATCATAAGTGGCAAGTTTTACATTCATAATCAATTGAGCAAGTGAATAAAACTCATTCTTTCATCATAAAGGTTAGTCTGACTCTATATCCTGGTGCTTGTCACTTCATGAGACATGTTCTTCATGGGTACAGAAATTTGCAAGAGCAGTCTGCAGATTTGTGCATGTTTACTACAGGAATGCGTGCATGAAGCCAAAAGGTACTGTGAAGTTTCTGGGCTGATAATTGTTACTGCAAAATCAGTCTTCCATTTGGGTATTGGATATGCTTAGCATGCATGTATTTTACAAATATACATTTAGACTGTCTTTATTGCTGAACTCACATAGGTAATGAAAGTCAGCTGTAATGCTTACTGCTGTTGACAGAACTGTCAGTGAATGCAAAGTAGATCCTGACAGCTAAAAAGTTTTCAGTCTATATTTGCAGTAACACCTAGAACTTTCCAGTACGTGGAGGATGCTAGTCAACATCTACAGTGACCACACATTTTTACCTCTTAGTTAAATTATTAATTTTTTTTATATGCTGATCTCTGAGAGACAGGTCTTTTTATTTTTATATGTTCTAGCACATCTTCTGGAGTGGTAGCACTGGCAGTAACCTAAGGTAAAAGATTCCCTAAAGCAAAGCTGCTACTGTGCATACTCTTTATAGTAGTAGTTGAAATAAAGAGGCCATATACATATTCTTAGAATCTTGATGTTTCTTTTTCTATGGAAATCATCAGTTTTACTTGCACTTTAAACATGGAAGGCCATAAATACAAAATTGCTCTAATAGTAATAACATTCCTTGCAGTTGCCAGGAACAGTTTGTACCAAGGAAATCTTGGGCGTATGTTGACTTGACAGTCATTGGCAGGACTTGATTGCATATGCTGCACTGTCAAATCACCTTTTTAACTATCTCTGAGAGACTGTGCTATTTGCTGTCTCATCTTGAGATAAAATTTGCAGAACAAATTAGTTCTGCAAAGTTTCAGATAGTTGTTCTTATGCAGGAACTACTACAATCACACTAATTTATTTTTTTTTCACTCTGATTTTTAGTATGCAATTCCTCTGTGCATGACATTTGAATTTTTTTCATGATAATATATATAATAAAATAATTATGCTTTTAGCATAACCATAAAGTCTGGATACCTAATTATGACAATTGCATGTTTCATAAATGTTCATATTTTTCATTCATTAGATGTGCACAGAACACAGGAGTCTTTCATTCATATAAGAAGGGTTTAAACAAATCATACATACTTGATGTTTTGTATGTACTCATCTGTATTGTATAAATATACACACACAAATTTATTGAATGTCTTAACTCTTATCTTTAATAACACTAATGAACTGAAAATAAACTCAATAGACTTCCCTAGTAAGATGTTTTATCATTTGTCCATGAAGCAAAACAAAAGAAAACATAAAATGCAGATGCAGTCTTGAAAACACTTTCTTTTTCCAAAACACTTGGAAAAGGAATGAGTTTAGCAATTTATGCAAATGACAAATGAATTGAAACAAATCTATTAGTCAGAAAGATTCTTTCCAATAACTAAAATAGGTTTGGATGAGGTCTATAGCACACATACTTTTTAAGGATTTGTACTAAAAAACTGAAAGAAATGGCAACAACACATTAAAATTACATACTGAAAATAAGCTTTCAAGGTATACTAAAAATAGCTGCTAAATCATCTTTAAAAAGAGAGCTCATCAATGCTGTTCAATAACCAGAGTAATAGCTGTCCAGACGCTGTAATGGGATTTATGTAAAATATTGCGTGGACTGAAATTATAATAGCTTTCCTCTTTTTTTGTTGTCACAGAAGAGAAGTTTCCGTTTTCATTTTCCATCCTTGTGAAGTTCAGTTAAGAGGCAGAGATTATAGCTTAACTCCCGGTTATCAATACCTATATGGCAAATGTCCATCTGGTAGCAAAATTTCCAAGGCGTAGTTTATTATTTCTTTGATATACATTGTAAAATTCAGAGGTTATGAGCACTAAATGCTTTTTTGTTTCAAACTTTATACTTCAGACAACCAATACAATCTTTCAATAGTTTTTTTTTAAATGCACCTGAAAGAGAACACTTTTATTAAAATGAATGTTCTTGACAGTTGTTCAAGGATAATTACTTAAATATACTGAATTGATGTTGAGACAAGTCACAGTATGGAAAAAAAAATTGCTCTGGCAGTGTCTCATATCAGCTCTGTATCTCCTTGGAGAAACTGAAGAGTTCTTGTGGAGAAGAGATCAACAAATATTATGTCTAAGCAAGTCTCAGATTGCTTTCTCTAGTATCTGCTCAAATATCAAATGTTTATCCTGGAGATGCTTCAGCTTCCCTTCAGCCTTACTGCAATCTTGATAATTTACATTTGGAAATTGCAGGTTGCTTTACTTCATAGTTCAGAAGGCTGTTCAGAAAGGTTGAGAGAGTTGGAGCTGTTCACTCTGAAGCAGAAAAATGTCCAGGGACACCTTCTTGTGGCCTTTCAGTACTTAAAGGGGTCTTATAAGAAAGACAGATACCTGTAGTGACAGGACAAGGGACAATAGTTTTAAACTGGAAGTTAGTAGGTTACATTGGTCTTATTTAAGACATTTTTTATCATGAGGATGGTGAGAAAAAGGCTGCTCAGAGAGGTGTTGGATTCCAAATGCCTAGAACTGTTCAAAGTTAGATTGGACAGGTCTTCAAGCAGTCTGATCTACTGAAAGATGTCCTTGTCTATCATGAAGGTTTTAACTAGATGAGTTTTCAAGGTCGCTTCCAAATCGAACTGTTCTATGCTTCTATGCTTTCACAATAGTTGAAACTGATGTCTAAGCCTTGTCTGTCTGAGCTATAAAAATTTTTATAGGCATGCTTCTCTTATTAGTTTGTACAATCACCTAGTCAATGTGTTTGTAAGCCTGAAAATAAAGCATTACTTGCAAAAACATAAGTAGCAGATAATTTCTTATACAAAGCAATATATCACATGAGGAGAGATTAAAAGGGCTAAATCACTGCTGACATAGAAATTGAAATTCCACCAAAAAAGTTTTAAAACTGTTTACTTTTTAAAATTGTATATTTTTTTTCTTGTTTTTCTTCACTTCTGATGCATTATCTAGTCCTGGGATAAAAAAAAAAAAGTAATCTAGTGTGATAGCATCTGTAGTGCAATGATAGTGTACAGGCAACCCAGTATGAACAATCATTTCTGTCAGGAATTCGCAGATGAATAAGAAAAAATTAGAAAGTTTAAAACTTCTTAAGGCACAAAATAGCACAATAGGACTGAGATACACACAGCTTCGTATTTACCGCAGATTTTTCTCTTTAGCTCTGTAGCAAATACATGGCACTGCAATCCACAGGAGTAATTTTGTATTTATGATTGAGGTATTGGAATAAGTAACTGGATTTAGATTTTTTTCTTATACAATGCCAACAGACTTAGGAATTGTTTTCCAGACATGCTACCAAGCTCTGCACTAATTAACGATCCACACAAATCCAACATGTATGTATATATCTATATATATATGAGACTACTTTTTTCATAAAGAAGACATAAATTATTATCTGATGCACATAGACTTCCTTCTAATAGTACCATATAAGAAAGAGAGTAAAACATGTTAAAAGAAGATGAGAGTGGAAGACAGAAAGGAATGATAGGAGAATATGACTGCAGAAGGAAGAGAGGGATGGAAAGTTATTTTTACGATCTTCACTGAATGGGATTATATGGAGAATGGTTAAGGAAAAAATATTCATCACAGTCTTTTTATCAGTGGTGGCAAGTTTTCTGAAACAATTGCAACGTATTATTACAGGTCATTGAAGGTCGATATAACTAACAGATTTTCTGAGTTCAGACATGTTAAAAACACATATTTGAAAAGTCAAAATTTAAAAGAGCAGTGAAGTTTAATATCAGCAATAGTTTATTAAGGTATATCTATTTCTTTTTTGTATTAAGAAAGAAGTAGATTCCAGGATATCGTGAAACTTGTAGCTCTCATGAAAGTGCTTCAAAAATTAACCAATGGGCAACTCCTGTACTGAATTCAATAAACAGCATTTAAAATTACATTTTCAGACCGCTCAGCAACAAATTATTTTTAATTGTTTACATTGACCTTGCTTTTCAAAAAAATTCTCTTACAATACCTAATGTTTCCCTGAATAGAAAATACTTAATTAGGCTTAATTTACACAATCAAGAATCATAAACAGATATAATTTGCATTGCAAAAATTTGGAGGATCATTAAGGTTACATTTGGTATGGTAGTTATAAGAAATTGCATTGAATAAATATCTACAGTGTAATGTCAAACAGTATAATGAAAATATAAATCCCTATGTGAAAACATAATGGATTTTTTTTTTTATGGATATTACTGTCCACTGTAAAAAGGTTGCAGAGATGCAGTTAGTTCCATGTATCTATGATTGATTATTTTATCTATTATTTAATAAATATTTTGAAAAGACATACCATTTGAATATTTTTATGGATTGTTATGTACAACTATTAAAAGTCCTTTCAAACTATCCCTTTCTGTGGAAGTAAAGGTTAAGGAAGAAAAAAAAAGTAATTAATTTACTGGGAATCAAAGCTAACATTAAATGCTTTTTACTTTTGGTACCAGCACTGTTCTTGTTTTATTTTGTTTACTACTGTAAGATAAAAATCTTTCAAGCAAGCATCTGTAATAAACAGCATCCTTAGAAAATATCCTATTCCTAATTATATTAATTACAATTACAATAGTCCTCCTAATAATTTGTTAATTGGAAATAGAGTTCATAGATAAACAGTTTTGTAGGTTTACTACATTTCTCATCAACTTTTTAAATTCTGCAGATGAGAGGGAAGAGGAAAATATGTAGCATTGTCAAATATTTCTTCAAACATGACTGTATCACAGAAAAGGCTTATAAATGACTCGGCACTTTGACCTGAAAAAAAGTGTTGATATTTCTCTCATCTTCAAACCTGAATAACAGAAAAAGCTTTGATGGTATACAGAATGATGATCATCAGTGAAGGAATCAGGAAAGAGTACTAACAAAGTGCTGATGCAGGAAAGCAGCTACAGCAACGTATCTTACTTCCACACATCCTTTTTGCTTTAAAGGAGCTCCATTGAGATCAAACATTAAAAAAGAAATATGAGTTTCCACTGTATAAGAATTCCTCAAGTGATCCATAGTGTGAATGAAAATAATAGGGATCTCTCCTCATGTTTTCTGGATCTCTACTCAAAGCAACCACTTCTCCACTACTGACTGACACTCAGCTAGTAAGGAGGAGACTATAATGAGATTTCAAGGGGTTGGTCTCTGAAATCTTTTGCCCTTCAACTGTCAGTCTTAAGAACTGGAGACTACAGGAAAGAAAAATTGCTTGGGTTATGATAACTGGTTTTCCCATAACTACTGAAAACATTTCAGTGCCATTTGGAAAATACTTGAATATGTATTCAACTAGATCTAAGTTTTGTCCAGTGAAACTGCCTATTCAATATGTAAAGAAATATGTATTCAGCAGAAGCTGAAATATAAATGACAAATCTCATCTGCAGTTGCGCCGCAGTGATTTAGTGCACTGTGATGTCTTCTGATATGTTGTTTTCAATATCATGCATTCGATTCCACAGAAGTATGCTTTTATTTATTCATAGCAGAATAGCACATACTACTGTATTGTGTTAGCCTGAATGGATATATGTTGTATGGAAATATGCATTGGACAGGCAAGTACTTCTGACTGAGAAAAGCTGGAGTTGCAAATTAGATATATTGATGTAAATGAAAATGTATTGACTTTGAAAAAAAGTTACTGGCTTCTGTAACTATATACTTTGAAAGAAAATCTCTTTATATATAAAAATATAATTCTATTAGTTGGAAAGCACTGGTAGTGATTTCAGAAGCAACTGATAATGTATTAGATTCAGTAAAATTACATTGATTTCAATGTGTATTGCACATATTTTCCTGAAATTTTACTGTGTTTTA
Source organism: Urocolius indicus (assembly GCA_013401255.1). Lineage (NCBI taxonomy): Eukaryota > Metazoa > Chordata > Aves > Coliiformes > Coliidae > Urocolius > Urocolius indicus. The sequence continues at coordinate 908,541 of WBNH01006837.1, read as the reverse complement.
AAAATAAACTAAAACAAATCCAACTTGAACATTTCCAGTCTCAAAAGCTTTGTTGTAACCCTGTGTAGACAAACTCTGTCAGTCTTTACCAAAATTTGACATTTTATTTTGGATTCTTTAGTTTTAATTGTCTTTATATATATTTATAAGATTTTGATATCAGCAATTGATGAACTGTCCCTCAATCACAGCTTTTTTATTTTTAATAAATAGAATTCATAGCTATGCCTTTGCTTGAATTTACTCCATAAGTCATGTTTTAAAGACTACTTCCAAACTTCATTTCGAGAAGCCTTGAAAAATAGACTTCTTTTCCCCCAGTTACGCACTTTGTTTTCATCTAGAGGGTGCAGAGGATGTGTAATTCCATTTTTTTTCCTTACCTGAGGAGTAGAGTAGCTTTCATACAGATTGTAATTTTTCATGTATCACCGGAATCTGAATAAATTTCTTTTTCCTGGGAAGCTAGTAGAATTTGTATAGAAGTATTTCTGTCTTTTGTTTCAAACTTAGTTTATAAGATTTTTTTTATAGGATACATATATTTGTTTGCCTTTTTCCTAGTGGGTACTTCATTTCTTAATATGCAACTAGCCACTAGGAAAATGTGATAATAATAAAATATCTTACTCTTTCCCAAGCAAAAAGTAGTTTTGATTCCATGTGGTTTCTATGACTTGTAAATTAAAAATTCAAATTGTTATTTATTTTAAATAACGTTTTTCATGAATATGTTTAATTTGATAAAACTTAAAAATTTTTACACAATATTTTATATTTCTTTTTCAAAATCTGTCACGTTCTTTCTACCCTTCTGTTGCATTGCAAAACCAGATTCTGTAATCTGCAATTTCTTAGATTGCTAGCTTTCAACTCACAAAATATACTGCTTGATGTCTTATCTCCTAATTCCTGAATGTAAAAAAAATATTAACAGCTTATTTGATCACGTGTTAGCTTTGTTTCCTTTCCACCGTTTCTTTGGTTTTCCACAAGCTTCCTATTTAGCTACTTCAAGAATTCTACATTAAAGCCAGAGAATCACAGAATCATAGAATCATTATCCATTTCTCCTTGTCTAGTCACTGGGAACTACTGAAAAAAAGACTCATCCCATTCTCTTGACACTTGCCCTTTAGGTATTTATAAGTATTCATAAGATCCCCTCTCAGTCTTCTCTAGGCTTTTTTTTTAACTTATGAGCTTAACTAAATATAAATAAAATATAAATGAAAAACTAAAATAATGAAAGTAATGATGAAAACTTACTATGAAATATAATTCTAGTATAAATAATTTCAGGTTGTTATGGAACACCTGAAATAGCTATGATTTTTTTCTGTTTTTAAAGAGAAAAAATAAATATCTTGCTAGCCAATAACTAGCATCATGCTGGTGATATTATTCAGATGGGATGACAGTACAGTTGTTCTGATTGTGATGAAAGACTTCAAAGTGAGACTATTTCTGTCAGATTTGTGTTGGAAGCTCTGATCTGTAGAGACACCTTTTGTTCTCCTTCTCTCAGAGACTATTTATATGAAGTAGACCAGTTCCAATGGGAAGATTGAAAGTTCATCATTTCCTCCTCAAAAAAGAAACAATTCTCAGTTCAAGCAGGAATTTTAAGCTCAGGTATCAGTTATGATTGAGGTGAGAACAGGCTACTGCTTTTGTTGAAAAATTGCTGGAACTAAGATACTTTCATAAGTCAAAATTATACTTAAACTAGTATGTTCCCACAAAAAGAATATTTTTGGGAAGCTACTATTTCCCACCAGTGTTTATGTAACAGAAGAATTTAAAAAAATCTGATGAAGATAACGAAAATTCTATAACAATATCCTCTGGTTAATTCATCTGGAATTAATGCTGTAAGTGTGCCCTCAGAGCTACTACTATTCATCATACCAGGTCACATTTCTTGCTTCCACTGGGATTCTTTTTCTGTAGGTTCTGAAAACACAATAGATTAGCATTAGTACTTTTTTGTTGGTTTTAGGAAAGCTATAAAGTCTGGATGGATTTTATTTCAACAAATTGAAAGAAGTTTTGCAGGAAGAAAACTCAGCTGAAAACCTACCCTTCCAACTACAACGTGCAGCGTATATGGATTTAAACCCTTGATCTTAGTTTTTCCATCTGAAATTTTTTCTCTTGGTTCACAAAGACATTTGAAAAGAGTTTAATATAAAAAAATAAGAACAACTTCTTGTAAGGACCTGTAGTCCTTGATTTCAAAAGGGGGATATGAAGTCCACGCAAGGGAAATATGTGGACCTTATAAATAAATAGTACACATCAGTTTTACTGTTTCTATTCCTGTTCTAACAGCATGGTCTTTGATAGGTTTATTCTGCATTATTGAAGACATGTAACAGGACAATGTTTATCACTAGCTGTTCATAACTTTCTAAGAGCATTTTTATTATTTTTTGTGTTAAGTATAATAAAACACCATTGAGGATAATAGCTTTCCTAAAATAACTTTGACAGGCACAAAGAGACTCCCTGGTAGATTCTTGGAGAACACACAGTATATTTTATTTATTTAAAATACAAATAGGTGCAACAGCAATAATAATAATAAATTAATGTAAATGTAAAAATAGAAACAGAAGCATAAAGAAAACAGCGATACAACAGTATCTTAGTATTAAGGTAATAAGTCACAGAATTCCAGTTTCCTAAACTCTGAGGAGAAATGTGAAGGTTTGCTAAGGTCTCATAATGAACTCTGGAGCCACACCTGACAAAAATTCAAAATTGCCCTCCTGGAAGAAATGAGCCAGTGAGTGTTATGTGTTCAACATCCTCCCTGTGCCCTAAAAGATATGTAAAAAACTAAGTGACCAAGCACATTCTGAAGGTCTGCTAATATGGAGATTTTTATCATTGCATAGACATTCTGTGTGCTAGCTACTTTTGAGATCACGCGTTGCTAAGTAGTCTTACTCATTCTGAGTCACATATAATATGTAGCAATTTTTCTTCACTGTAATAAATATGTGGTCCAGCAACTTCTGAGCAATCTGTGGCATGTAAATAAAAGCATATCACTTTGAGAGAAGTCTCCATTTGTTATGTATGAGTTTCAGAGTTACAAAGGGTAGCTGTCAAGGAGGCACCAAATCTAAACATATTGGAATTCATTGTCTTAAATCTACGTTTCAGGAGATGAGTAACTTGTGGTAAAAGGAACTGTAGCGAAATACAGAAGTGGTTTTTTTTGTTGAAAAGACCAGGATGTCCTTTGGTATTTGTATGTATTTCTAAGCATACTGCTTTGATTTCAATAGTTCTTTCTCTTTTCACAGTGCATCTTGCCAGTAAAGCACATTCTACATACAAGGAGTTTATGCTATGCAGAACTAAAATATCTTTATAGAGTTAAAGCAACACGATCATAAATACACAGCACTATAAGAAACTTGTCTTAAAAGTAATATAATTTCAGGTTTCCAAAGTAGTTTCTAACTAAAAAATAATGACAATCACAATTAAAAAAAACTCACAAAAAACAACAAAACAAAACAGAATAAAGTGTTTGTAGAAAAATAACACAGGGGAAGAAAATTAGGCAGGCTGTGAAGATTAAAAACAAAAAAACAAACAAAAACCCTACAGTAACAAAGGATCACATTCAAAATAAGCATAATATCTGGTTTTGCTAAAAGCAAAGTGGAAGTTCACCATCTGCTTGATATTATTTTATTAGCAAGGCTTCATTCCATTGTATTTTGAATTGGCTATGTAATGATTTCTATTTTGACTTCTTAATTTAATTCTTTCCACATTGCTTCTTCCACCGTTGCACTACTTCCCATTACAAAACTGAAAAAAAAAACCCCACATATATGGGTATATAAATATACACATACATATATAAATATATCTTTAAAAATCATAATTTTCAGTAATCTAATAATCAACAGACCAAAATGTTCATAATGCAGGTGCCCTGGAAGCTTTTTCCTGCTGCATTCTTTGCCTCAAAGACACCTGTTCAGCAGTTATATGGCCAGCAATACATTAGCAACATTGCCCGCTGGATTGCAGGTGCTTGAATCTATGGGTAGAAGGTCATTACCATTTCTTTCCATCTGGTCCTGCAAGAGATAAGCATATATATATCTACTGAGAATTCTCACCTCAGAGGATATCTCTCTTTCCATTTAACATCAAACAGCACATGCCACACTTCCTAAATTTCTAAGATGACAGACATTATGAATTTCAATTTGTGAGGCTTATGAATAATAGTATTGCCCCAAGCAAATGGATTTACTCCTGAGTGTGAATACATACTAACAAATGTACCTCCAAATTCCCATGTGTGCCTTCAATTATTTTTCATATTTTTACTCAGACTTAAAGAAAAATTTTCCCTGGAGAAAGCGGATTTGGACCTGGAGTTTTACAATGTCTGCTGTCAGTTCAATACTAGAAATGCTGGTAGTAGATATTTCAATGTAAACAGCCATGAGGCACATGAGACAGATATTCCCAGATACTGGACTACTAAATGTGAATGAGCACGAGAGTTTCTGTATATCCTTCTTGAACTTACTGGGTTGTGAATCATATCAATTAGAAGGGTAAAAACCGAAGAGGCATGTTTTAACTTTGCCAGAACACATTAGTCCATCATTGTTTGTGTAAGTTCATTGAGAGGTAATTGTTAATGAGGAAGGCAAATCGCTTAAGCTACTGCTTTCTTACTGGAATCTGCTGACAGCTTACCACAGAGAAATCCAACAGTGAGCATGAAAGCTTTTTATTATGCTTACAACTGCCCAAGTATCTCCCACTGTTTCTATGCAAATTCACATACAAAGTTAAGCAGACTGCTATAGCTGTACCTTGTGTGTATGAAATTGAGAAAATTTCCCATGGGGAGTAGCTGAACATCTCCAATTTATAAGTAATCAGTTTTAATGAATTATCTTGCCTGAAAAACTAAATTAATATTTTGACCCTTTAGATAGAAAGATAATGGAGCAACTTTTAAAGATGCAGGGAGGTTTATATTTCTAATAGATTTATTTATGGATGTTGATGTATGATGTATTTGACTACAGCAGATGACTCAAATCCAATGTTCCAGAACATCCTTAGCAAACTTGTCTTCTTACAGAGTCAGTAAACAAAGGAAATTAATTTCACTGTGATACTGCTCTCAAAGGTAAAAGTTTGGCCTACAGATCCTACTTTTTGATTCTCACTGGTTTCACAGAACCATAGAATGGCTGAGGTTGGAAGGGACCTCTGGAGGTCACCATGTCAAATTGTGCTCCTCACGAACAGCCACACAGAGCAGACTGGGTACATTTCCAGATGGCTTCAGAATACTTTTGAATGTCTTCCTAGATAACCTGTCAGCATCACAACAAAAAAGTATTTCCTGATGTTCAGACAGAATCACCTATGTTTCCTTTTTTGCTCATTGTCTCTTGTACTGCCAAGGATGTTATTGACTGTTGAAACACAAAAAGACTCAGAAATTAATTGGGAGAAACCAATTTATCCTGTAAAGCTGTCTGTAAAATTTTTCTCCTTTTTGTCTGTTTCTCTGTGAAAATGATTTTACAAGTATATGCATAAAATTAGAAATTATTTTCTTTTATATAAATATTAAGCTACAAATTTAGCTCCTCTTCCTGCTTCTTCTTCTTAAAATTTGATTGTGAAAACGCTTAATTGGCTCATCCCCAGAAGTGGGTCTGGCTCAGACATGGGGAGCTAGCAAAGAAGCACACAGAGATGCTTGCTTACACCTCACACACACTCCCCCCTGACACCCTGTGGTGGGATGAGGAGAAGAAAAGATAATCAAGGGCCTTGTGTATTGAGACAAGGACAAGGAGAGATTACTCACCAGTTATGGTTTCAGGCAAAACAGACTCAACTTCTCAACCTGGGGAAGAAACAAAGATAATTTTAATCCTCTACCAACTAAAACCAGAATAAACATAAAGCAAAAAAAAATATAGAGTAGAATGATCACAAAAAAACAACAAATCCTTTAAGTCCTCTTTCTCCCTTCCTCTCTTTCTGGGTTCAGCTACCTTCTTCCCACTTAGCTGCACATCTCTCTTCACTGAAAGGATTAGTTCTTCACTAAAAGGATTGTTAACACTGGAATGGACTGCCTAGGGATGTGATAGACTCATGGTCCCTAGAGGTATTTAAAAGATGTGTAGATGAGGTGATTAGGGACACGGTTTAGTGGTGAGCTTGTCAGTGTAATATTAGTGGTTGGACTCAATGACCTTAAAAATCTATTTCCAACCAAAATAATGCTATGATTCTATGAATGGGAGTTGTGGTCAGTCTCTCACAGATAGTCTTTGCTGATTCTTCCTCCTCAGGGAAGAAGGGCTACTTACAGTACCCTAACATAAGGTCCTTCCCTTTGGATTCAGTCCTTAACTAACTCATTTGCTGTGAGTCCTTCCCAAGGGCTGCAACTCCTCACAAACTCCTCTAGTGCGAGTTTCCTCTGCAGCAACACAACTCCAGGCACATTCTGCTCCAACACTGCCTCCCCATAGAGTCAAAGCCCCTCCAGGCACAGCCCAGATACTACTTAACTGTCAGTATTTTGACATATGAAGAGTTTAAATTTATAAAAAGTAATTCTTGTGATTTTTTTTCTATCTCAAAATATTCAATGGAATAAAACCTGACATACTAGAAAAATAAATAATTCAATTGTAATATTTTAAATTATTTTAAATGAAAAGTTATTTCTTTTTTATTTGAATATCTTTGCTTGTATTGTCATTTATAGTATAATCTAAATGATAATAGAGTTCAAATTAAATATTCTTTTCTCTAAAGAAGTCAGGTAAAAAACTCAACATTTCTGGTTTAATCTCTAGCAGCTGTGTCTAATTCTGTTAATTTAAAAATGCTCAATTTTTTTTAAGATATGACTATGAGATAAACATATGTGTTTGTTCAGCTCTAACAGAAGAATAACCGAACCACTCAGTTACTCACTCCTCCCCAACTCAGCAGGATGGGGAGGAGAATCAAGAGAGAGTTCTAGAATTTTCTGGGTTGAGATAAGGACAATTTAATAGAACACCATAAAGAGCAGGCAGTTACAGTGATGGCCAAAGGACAAAGAAAAAAAAAACGAGCTATGCCAGTGTAGCCGCTCAGCCCGCCGCTCAGCCCGCCGGCATAACCGCAATTTCCCCACTGGCCACAGAGCCACCATGGCCAGGCTGCTGCCTTTATATCCGGAGCTTGATGTCACATGGGTTTGAATAGCCTGGCCACGCCCCCTAGCGGCAGCTGGGGAGAGTTAACTCTATCCTGGCCAAACCTAGGACAACTTAGCATTGAGTTTTGATTTTTAATTGCCAATGCTTATGTAAATCCACTATAGCTTTCCTACTTCAAGGTGTAATTATTGCAGAAAAATTCAATAAATATAGAACATATGGGAGATTTGAAGTGTCTGAAGTGAGTTTAAAAATATCCATATTTCATAGGAAGAAGATAAGAAGATTGTATTTTTCTAAGAAACTTTTTAAAGAAATTTTAAAATGCATCAGTGAAGAGTAATTCAAATAAATTGACAATTTACCTAGGTTTTAAACATGTTTCATGCAGGATGTAATTACCACAGACAAAGGACTGAAAAGCTAAGTATTTTCACCGAGAAAAAGTGGTCAACAAAACAGAAAGGAACAAAAGATCAGCTTACATAATATAAAAACAGACCACTGTTTTAGAAATATTTTAGTTAATTCTGCCAGAGACAGGTCATGAGCCTGTAAATCCATTAATACAAAACTTTCAGATCTAGACAGGGGAGAAGGAGGGCACATCTCATATTCAGTTTCAAAATTTGGTAAAATGGTTATTTTGTGAGTATATTACATTTTTCACGAGTGCCTGGCAAGCTTCTAATGTTCAGAACACAGTCAAATGCTGTAAGACAGGGGAAAAAAAGCGCCATCTATGTGTTATAGCTTCATTTTTCTTTAATAACTTGTGTGCTAGATTGCAAAGTACAAGATCTGTGAATATGGAGTTTCAGTATGAGGAGAAGCTTCCAATTATAGTATATTTTTATCAGATTATAGATTCTACCTGTTCAGATGGAAGGAGCAATTCAGCCACGAGAAAGATGAGAGCTGAGTTTACACTTCAGTTCCTACTCGAGCCTCATTTGCTTGCTTGAACAACCAGGACAGGCAGAAAGCAGGGTGGGAGGAGGATGATAGAGTCTCAGTGGGGAGAGATGGTGATACAGAAGCATTATAGACATCTGGTTTTGTCTCTTGGAGACTGATTGATTAGACAGGCTTTCTGAGAGCTTAAAACAAAGAAATAAATATCTTTCATCTTAAAATTAAAGCCTCTACATTTATTTTAACAAATAATACAAAGACTTGGTTTTGCTTAGTACACTAAAATAGATTTAAAAATATCAGTATTTTTAATGTCTTCATTTCTAAAAGTATAAAAACTTGCAGATTCCTTATCCTCTATGTGTAATCTCAAATAGCTACTCTTATACCCTTCAGTTCTGTTTTAATACAGAGAATGATCAAACCAGTAAATGTTTTGATGCAATTTTATGACATTTATAATCTTTTTCATCTGTCTGTGCATTAAATTCCAGATATGCCACTGAATTGTAGAATGGCAGGATTAGAAGAGACTTTTAGAGATCAAGTCCAACTCCCCTGCAGAATCAGGTGCATCTAGATCAGGTCACATAGGAACATGTCCATGTGGGTCTTGAAGACCTCCAAGGAAGGAGACTCCACAACCCCTCTGGGCAGTCTGTTCCACTGCTCCATCACCCTTACAGTAAAATAGTTTTTTCTTATATTTCAGTAGAACTTTTTGTGTTCCAGCTTCATAGTAATTTAAATCCAACACATACTCTTAACTGCTCTATTTGTTGATACTATTTCCAAGTCTCCAAAATTTTGTTTAATTTTAACAATTTTCTTTTCTCTAAAAAGCAATATTGTAAAAAAAAAAAAACCCTCACACTCTGGCACTAGCAATTTTGTACAAAAGTGTACTCTGGCATAAAAAATCTTCTTAAAATCACTACAGGTTTTCCCACATAGTTACAGTTTTATGTCAAAGGCATGACACTAGTGTTTTACCAATGAGGTCAATTATTTTACTAAAAGGCAAAATCCAACAATGTACATACACAAATATATCCGTGTGCACTATTACTACTTCCTCATCTATCTATTCTGACATAGAAACAATAGGATAGAAGTAATATTTTAATTACTTGTGACATCTGTAGAGTGTGTGCAGATAGGAACAATTTTTGCTGCTTCGTTCTTCAAACATACTTCTTCACTTTTTGACAATGAAATCTCAAGTTCAGTCCTCCATGCTCTTCTTTTCTGAGTTGATCCAGCTACAAATCATTAAAAACATCTCTCTTCATTAAAAACATCCCTATGGATGTTTTTAATGAAGACATCCCTACGGTGGGTCTGTGTCCACCACAGTACAATCTAAATATCTCAATAGTTACATGTATTAAAATGTCAAATTAAGGTTTCTCTTTGATCCTACAAATGTATTCCTGTTTATTCTCATGTATCCAAGTGGAAGTGTTACCAAACATTATGTTTTAAAACTGCTGTTTTGACCTGTGAGGTATTCTCTCCTGTGAGATCTCCAGCCCAAATTTGTACTATAAAAACTCCTTTGAAAAAGGTCAAAACATGTGTGAAGACATTTTCAGCCTGTTGTGTAATGGTTGCACATTCATTTGGGGACAAAAGCTGGAAGTTTCATCTTTGTCACACCGTAAATAAAACTGAAGCCTCCCATATCTTGAGTATAACAAACACTATTTCCTGGCTTTCAATAGAAAGGTTACAATTACATTTTATAATAACATGTAGTCCATCATATTATAGACAGATTGTACAATCAGGCAAATTAAATCATGACATCCACTGAGGTAAATCTTTGGTGACTTTGCTGAGATTTCAGAGGAGGGCAAGGTCAGTTCTCAGCAGTTGGTTATGGAACAAAATCCTAGGTTTGCAAGCATTTTGGATGGACAAGTATATTTTACTTGGTGGCTAGACCAAGTTCCTTCAGAAAAGATAATGAATGACAGTGCTTTAATGTATTAAAAATGAAAACAGTAAAAGAACGTTTACAAACAAGGTTTTTTAATTAAGTACACCTTTATAAAAAGTGTTTGTGGAAGCTAAACTTTCAGAACCTTTTTACTAATTCCCTTGCATAAATAGAATATCAGTTAGTCTTTCATGAATTGCATGGAAAGTATATTCAGAATATTTTTTTGTTGCATAAGCTATTTAACAATTATTCCTTCATTTGGGAAAAAAAAATATTTTAGCTGTTGAATTTAATAACTTTCCTAACACAAACAGGATTGCATTTTTCTGTAGGTATTGCATCTGAAGCAAATGTAAAAGAAATATGTTGTTTATTTGTTTTGACATAGAGTAATAAATGGCATTTTCATCATTAACACAATAATTAAAATTTAACTATAAAAATCAGGTGAGGAAAAAATAGTAACACTGTGACTAATAATGGCTATACTTAATATCATATCATTGCCTTGAATGATCTGGTTAGAAAAATGCAAAAAAAAAAATTTTTTTTGGTGCATTGTTGAATTGTTTTTAAGAAAAATACTTTTAGGTCAATTCTGAAGAAGTTTTTAATTAAATCATACATTTTATTTGGCACTTGATCCCTGCAGTGCTCTTTTTTGTTTCCTCTGCTCTTCTACCACACTAAAGAAAGAAATTATGGTATTTTAAGAAAATGTATCAGACTTTGGTTTTACTTCATCCAAATGCATTTTAAAATATAATTTATTTCAGTACATTCAGCTCTTCCTTGTTTTGTGATTTACGGGTTCCTCAAAAAATTCAGCAGTCACCTTTGAATTATTCAGCAGTGTAAACTGTAGATTTTCTGAGTGAAAGATTTGACATTGTACTTCTTAGACTTGTTCTTGAACTGATGCAGACAGAACAAATTCTGATCTCCTGACACAGTTTTGATTTAAATCATGAAAGAGGTTGTAATACTAGTATTATGAACAGTATTAGTATTTAATTCTTGGGTTTTATTTAACAACTTGCTTTTAATAGCCAACTTTTATTGCTATTATGATGTTTCTTACATTTCTGGTTTCTGGTAAAGGTAGAAGTTAGGCATTTCAGAGGCAAACATACTTTCTAATAAGTTGGACCCCTGACCTAGGCTGTCTAAGGAATCCTTTTGTCCATCAGGTCCCATCTGATTGGAAGTCAGACAATATAACACCCCTATATAAGCAGGGATTGAATGATGATCTGGGACATTACAGGCCTGTCAGTTTGATTTCAGTGCCCAGGAAGTGGATGGAGCAGATCATCCTAAGTTCTACTATGCAGTATATGCAGGTCAGTCAGGTGATCATGCCCAGTCAGTATGGGTTTATGAAGGGTAGGTCCTGTTTAACAAACCTGATCTCTTCCTATGACAAGATGACCCATTTATTGGATGAGGGAAAGGCTGTCGATGTTGTCTACCTTGACTTTAGTATGGCATTTGACGCTGTTTCCCGCATTCTCTTAGAGAAATTGACTGTTCTTGGCTTGGATGGGCATACTCTTTCCTGGGTGAAAACCTGGTTAGATGGTCGAGTCCAAAGAGTCATGGTCAGTGGACTTAAATCCAGTTGGCTGGTCACAAGTGGTGCCCCCAAGGCTCAGTACTGGGACAACTCCTATTTAATGTCTTTATTAATGATCTGGATGAGGGGATAGAGTGCACCCTTAGGAAGTTTGCAGATGACACCAAGCTGGGTGGAAGTGTTAATCTGCTTGAGGGTAGGGAAGCTTTACAGAGAGATCTAGATAAGCTGGATGGCTGAGTCAAGGCCAATGCCATGAGTTTCAATAAGGCCAAGTGCTGGGTCCTGCACTTGGGCCACAAGGACCCCCAGCAGCACTACAGGCAAGGGGAGGGGTGGCTAGAAACCTGCTAGGCAGAGAGGGACCTGGGAGTGTTGGTTGACAGCAGCTGAACATGAACTAGCAGTGTGCCCAGGTGGCCAAGAAGGCCAATGGCATCCTGACTGATTGTCCCCCTGTACTTCACTTTTGTGAGGCTGCACCTTGAATAGTGTGTCCAGTTTTGGGTATCTCTCTACAAGAAGGACACTGAGGTGCCAGAGAAGATGCAGAGGCAGGCTACCAAACTAATAAAGGATTTGGAGCACATTTCATATGAGGAATCTAGGTCTGTTAAGCCCGGAGAAAAGAAGGCTCAGGGCGGATCTCATTGTTCTATACAACTACCTGAAAGGACGTTGTAGAGAGACAGGAGTCAGTTTGTTCTGCCTAATAATAGGCAATACAAAAAAGCCTCAAGTTGTGCCAGGGGAGGTTCAGGCTGGATATGAGGACGAATTTGTTTACTGAAAGGGCTGTCAGGCATTGGAACAGGCTGCCCAGGGAGATGCTGGCGTCACCATCCCTGGAGGTATTTGAGACATGGATGTTGCGCTTAGGGAAGTGGTCTAGTGGTTGATAGGACTGGGACAAAGGTGGGACTCAATGATCTTAAAGGTCTCTTCCAGCTTAAATGACTCTATGATTCTAGTATTCTATAATAAGAAACAAAAATAAATGTGTTTTTAGGTGGAAGAAGGTAGATTTTGTGCCTTTAAGAAGCTGAAGGGATAAGAGGCAAATCATGCCTGAAGAAAGCTATATCAGTTTTCCTGGAAGATCTGAGACCAAGCTCTGACACCAGAGCAGGAGAGAAGACTAGGAGGAATAAAGCTTCATAAAACCATCCAATGCATTTGATACTTGAATGTATTTTAATTTGTGATATGAGAGGTATGTGTACCTCATGTGAGACTGGACCATGGATCATTTGTACCATTTATTTGGCAACATGGAGGTCTTACCTAGTTTTAGTAACTTTCTTCCTGCATAAGAACTTCTCGTTAATTAGAATATCTCCTTAAAAAATTGTTGTTTGTATATGTAGAGAAAACATCTTCAAATAGCAAGTAATCTACCTGTACATTTAGCATCATATAAGCTTACCTGGCAGTGCTACGCCTTTCTCTCTTCCTCAGTGGTACAGCTACATAGCTGAGTAAACCAGATTGTGAGGCATATGAGGTCACATGCACCGTATTACAAACTTCAGTACTCTGATACTTTTAACCAGTGAATTGAGGGCAAACTCAATGTATCCTGTTCATACAATGTGGTCTGTGGGAAGGTACTATCAGCATTGGTCAGTTTAGCCTTCATTTTAGCAGATAAGCAGGCCACTTACCAGTACTTCTAAAAATAAGAGTCAATCTGAGTGCAAGGCACCAGAAATGTGCTAGTTTCACATGATTTTTCACAGGTTTGTGAAAGTAAAGCCTAAATTAAATTAAAACTTGTGTAAAACCCATTGATTTTGTTCAAAGGCATTTTGAATATAGACTAGAACAGCTAGAATGTGTTATTAAGGCTCTGATGTTTGCTTCTAAGAATCTTAAAATATAAATCATTAAACTTTGATATCTAAGGAATTCTTGTCCTCGGCTCTATTCCTCAGAAAGTCGAGTTGCAAAGGGCTCATTAAAGTTGTCAGCAAATTCCCCCTTATTTGCAATTAAGCAAGTGACTTTAGTATATTTTATGGGAATGTATATATATTGTCAGAATAAAAAAAATAACTTTCTGTGCAAAATAACTACTTCAACTTTGCCCTGTCTAAAATGAATTTATGCCTTCAATCAGATTGTAATGCCAGTACACAGATAAACAATTACAGATAAATTACATTTGCAAATTGTGTTGGAATAAGGGCTGGGAATCATCTGAAAATTTACTGGGATGATTTTATCTAGCTATTGTAGCCTTCTCAGTTCCTCATGGCAGTTTGTTACATGAAATGTCATAGTCTTGTACATACAACAACCTCTATATTGAAGTTACCTAACACAAATATAGAGAAGCATGAAACGACTTTATTGTTCTCTTTCCTCTCTAATAACATTGACATCAAATATGACAACAGGACTTCAAACTGGAAATTTGTATTTGTGTCATAATTTTGGGTGGAGTCATTTCTGGTAACAAGGAAGGGTCTGTAGTGATGACTTCTGTAATAAGTTGCTTGAAACTTTCCCTGTCTCTAAGTTAGACCCAACTCTGGGGCTTAACCAGGCAAGATTTTCAAAATCAATTTTAAGTTCAGATCTGGTTTCTAGCTACTTAATTGTTTGATTAAATGGTCTTTGGAAGTCTCTTCCAACCCAAACCATTCTATGATTTTATGATTCTATGATTCTATTCAGAAAGAAATTCATATCAGTACATTTGATGACTCCTTTAGCCTTTAAATTTGTGGAGGCTAGAAATAGCCTTACCTGTTTGTTGTAAGCTTTCAGGGTACCCAGGAAAAATTAAATCCCATCAAAACTCTGTGTGCTTCAGAGCTGCTCATGCACTGGAGCATGTACTTCTTGTAAAAATTTTTCAGTACAAGGCTGTTAAACAGCTGAATCTTTCACATGTGTGAATGATTGACTCCATTACAGACTACAGGAGATTAAAAAATGCCCCAAAAGCCAGAACACAATGATAACTGTTACAAATATGAAGTCAATCTTTCACAAATAGATTACACTCATATTCTAAACTTGATTTTTTTCAGAAAAGATGAAATCTCTGCTAGGAATTTGTGTAAAATTATCGAAGGACAAAAGAAGGAGGGAAAGATAAATCTGTATATAAGCAATCTAAAAAATATGTAGTACACTCTAGTGGGCCTGGGGTGGTGGAGATTTTCCACAACAGCCTTTGTAGTGCTGTGCCTTCTGCTAGTATTGATAGCACATCAATGTTATGGCTACTGCTAGAACAGCATCAAGGCTGTCCCTCCAGCATTCCTTCCTCCACCTTCACTAATAGCTGTGGTTGGGCAGTATCTTGGGAGGGCCCATGGCTAGAGTTAGCTGACCCAGACTAACCAAAGAGATATTTCATAGCGTATGATATAAACTCAGCATATAAACTGGGGGAGAGGAGCAGGAAGTGGGGGCATGATTCATTTGGCCTTCCAAAGCAACCGTTCCACATACCAAAGCCTGACTTCTTGGGAAATGGCCAGTCATCGCTGCTGATGGGAAGTAGAGAGCAACAGCTATATTTGCTTAGCTTCTTATGCACGTGGCTTTGCTTTCTCCTTATTAAACTCCTTTTATCTCAACTCATGAGATTCCAATCTTATTTTCTCCCGTCCCTCGCTTGCTGAGGAGAGGGTTGATAGACAAGCATGGTGGGCATCTGGCATCCAGCCAGGATCAAACCACCACATGCACAAGTCTTAAATTTTATTTTTACCCTCACTGGGAATCCAACTACTACTAGTAGAAGTGTCTTTTTAGTGAAGATGTCATAGTAATTATGAAGATATTATCTTGAAAAACAAGTTGGTATATTAGTAGAGCTGTAAATGGTTGAAAAATATGAATTTAAATCATTTTTCTCACAAACTATGTCTAAAGAATGAGCATGGTTAGTATATATGTAAAAGACAGACAGGTTGCCTATTCCACTCTCTCTGAATGTTTGATTGATAGATTTCTGTTAGTAGATTTTTGCTAGTTTCCTTCCATGACCCTGAGGACCTCTTTTCCCTACATTACGCAAAAGTAATCATGGAAATGTTGCACATTTTCCCTTCTTTCTTTGTGGTAAAGAACACACACACACAAAAAATACTCTCAGATTTAACTACTGGCTTCTTTTTTAATATTTGGCCTCAAAAAAAGGTGAGGATTAAGATTTTCTAATGATACCGTTCTGGCTATGCTCCCAGATAATGAATATTGCTTTAATACCGTATAGTATTGTACTTTTACAAACAAAGGAAATACAACCATATGGAGTTGAGCAAAAGGCTAAAATACAAGTAATGCGTATCCATGACACTTTTAAAAAAATGAATAGCTTATTAGCTGGTAAGAATCTTATCATTAAGTTTGATATCTGGTGTCTCTAGGCTGAGCTGAGATGATATGTAGAACTGAATTGAATGGAAACAGAACTTTTAACTTTGCTGAATGTAGCTAGTGATATACTAATGTAAAGTGACACACTTAGTAAGTGTGTCAAAACCAAGGAAATACTGCTCCCTATTTCTCCCTTGTCTTCGATGCATCAAAAAGAAGAAAGAACATACAACAGATGAAAATAAAATACACCACATTAAAAAAAAAGAGGCAATACTTACACATTCAGCTTTCTAAGTTACTTGTTTCGATCTTCAAGGCACAGCTTTTGCTGAATAGAAACTTGAATGTTTGCAGAAAAAGGAAAACTGGAATACAGGCTTGTTGAAAAACTATTCTATTATGTATGTGTATAGAAATATATTTGCACCTATCATAGTCATTCTTAAGATACAATTTATGTAGTGAGCTTTTAATGCCACATAATAACTCACTAAATCATGTGATATAATTCATATAGATGAGACAGATAACGTTGAATATTAGATTTGATGGCAAATAACCCAGGTAAAACTAGCACTAGTAATGCACACATATTTCATGTGATAAATCTAAGCCCCATTATATATGAGTGACTGATTACAGCTGCAAATGTTCCATTTTGAAAATAAAACATTCAAGAAATTAATTTCAAATTAATAAGCAGCTAGTCTGTATGTTCAGTGCATTTTTCTACCATATTAAATCCTTGATAGTTTATCTTTACCTGTGATATCTCTTACCTTCATGCAGAACACCACAGATGAATAGCATTATCTTGCATACTGAAAGTTCATACTCAAGCTTTCTTCAAATGCCCATATTTTAATCCAGACCTCTTTCCCCCACTAATGTAAATGAATACATAGAAATATGCAGAAATCCTTAATTGTGTAATGTCATTAATGGTATGCACTGAGTATTGTTTTTTTCTTAACTAAAATCTTTCTCCTTTGCCCAAAAACTGTAAGCACCTCGCAAACATGTTATACGTAATGCAACTATTTAAACTGTATGCAGAGCTTTCAAAAAGTTTCAACTTGCATACACTTTCGTCTCTTACTCATGAAAGAACCACAGGGATCATGCACAACTTTAAATGGAGATGATCTTCATAAATCACTGTCCTTAATTTTCCTTCTTCCAGACCTATGGGTTCAGGAAGAAACAAAAATAGTGGTTAACAAACAACTTATGGCCTCGGAAATCTACTATCTTGAGATTAACAATAATTAAAAGTAGGCCAAACAATCAAGGCAACTAGAACTTTATACACAATCTACTTGAGTCTTCTACAAAAACACGTATCTGTATGCATACTGGCATGAGGATCATCACATATTAAAAGAGAATTTAAAATAAAACCAACTTATTTTTCCCCCTTTTGGTCCTGTTTCAAACCAGGAATTGTTAGGCTTCAGGCTGTCATTCAAAGTCTTGGTAAAGTTCCAGGTTCAAAAGATCTTAAACAGAAACCAAAAAGAAACCTGAAGGATTTGAGGTATTTTTAAGCATATATTATGTTTAAGCCATGAATCATTCTTTGTTAAGGACAGTCAGCAAACACATAAGGCTATGATCTTGACATTTATTCTATAGGGGAACAAATACAAGTCAATAGGATTTTCTGAAGTGCACTAGTACAAATTTGCTAGGAAAGGATGACACAGTCTTTGTTCTATTCCACAGCAAAAGCACCAAATTCCTTCTATCTTAGATTATCTGTTTGTTTTATTATAAAAAAAAAGTTTAACCAGGTTTTCTGAGATCTTGCCTAGAAACTCTCCATGTGTGCAGGACGAGAAAATATGAAAATATAAATTCTTAATGACATAAACATGTCAAATTAGTATGGCAAAACTGAAAAAGTAGGGAAATATGCACAGTTACAAGTATTGTTTTTCACATTATTAATCAAATACCATTTTCTCACTAAGAACTACTATTTTATATTTCTGCTTGTCTTGATATTTGCCTAGTAATAGATGAATTTTTTAAATAATAATAAGTTTGCACAGAAACACCTAGACATTTTGAATATACAAGAAAGATCTGTCCCCTTTCTTCTGTGGATTACCAATTCTCCCTAGACACTGTCACCTACTGTCAATATAACCATAGTCCTGCTGTAATATTGCTGGAAGACAATAACAGTCTTTGCTTTGTTAAACCTCTCACTTTTGGCAGCTATACTCTTTCATCTGTCATATTTCTTTTCCTCAACTATCTGCTAGGTGCAAATGGAAAAATTGCCCCGTCATTCATTACAAGAGAAACATGAACATATTGAAGTGAATCCAATAAAGAGCCACAAAGATGAATAAACAATGAGATTTTTTAACTTAGAGGCTAAGATAGCTGGAACACTTCAGCCTGGAGAAGAAGTAAAGGCTCAAGGGGGTTTTTATCCATGTACATAAATATCTAGTGAGTTAAGTAGATAGAACATAGAACTGAGCAACCTCCCTCAGCTACCCTGCTCTGAACCTGGAGATTGGACTAGACGGTCTCCAGAGGTGTCTTCCAGCCACAATCATTCTGTAATGCTATGATTTTTTGTGATTGTCTAATTAAACTAGTATCAGAAGGTCTATTGACATTACAATAGCAATAAAATATGTAGCAATTAAAAATCTAGTATAAAGGAAAAAGATAATATTTGTAAAAAAGGCAAATTTTCGTCTATGAAAACACTAACTCATGCATGTAAGAATTATACAGTAACAAATTGTAGGAAAATTGAGTATTTATATTTGGAGAAAATAGTCTGAATATGTCTCTCTCTAGAAAAATACTAATAAGGATTCTGGTAAAGAGAAAACAGTAGTCTCTTCATACTATTATAGAGTATAAAATCTATTCATCAAGTTTCTTTTAAATGTGTACTATGGAGAATTTCTTCCTTACAAGGTGTAGCAAGAAGTATATATCTTACCTTGACTGTGCCTTGGACACTTCTCTATACCACATGTATCTGCTGTCAAAAAATTTCAAAATTCTTTTTAGGTATGAAATTGTTATCCTGTTAATTCTGAACAAACTAAGAAACACATACATACACAAAGTCAAACTTCTATGTTTCTACTAAACCTTTCTAATCTGCCTTTTCAATTAACTTTGTGTCTTGTATAGCCCAGTTGGCAAAAGCACTTTCATTTTTGACAATTTGTTATATTAATCACTTGTAAGTGATTAGCGATATCTAAAATATCACTTCAAACAACTGAAACTTCTGATGTAGCATGTCTCTCACCTCATATGATGAGTGAATGTGCAGTATTTCTGATCTTCTCCCACAGTTGTTTTCTATTTGCCTTTCAAGCTAAAACTGCATTATGAGAAGAGGCCTTCTTCTATTAAGAGAATAATTTCAGTGTAAAATCATCTTGATGATACTTCTATGTTGTCATATATTTTGATTTAATCTTTAAAATAAATATCTTCAGAAAATTGTCATATAAAGAAAAATATTTTAAATATATCTTATCCGGACCAATGTGACACTGAATTATTACAATATACATTAGTCTTCTCATTACAAATTTTTTTCACACAAATATTCACATCACAAAGACTCAACTGGTTTTTAAAGTTCTCTAGTATATTTATTTCATTACTGTAATTTCTTTAAAATTACTTAGATATGTCTTTGTCTACATCTATAATTTATAATTTATTAAGGAGAAGCAAGGTACCTTTTAACAGTCATAATGATTGATGACATTAACATGTGAGAAGACGCAAGCACAGTAAAATAATTGCTCAAAAAAAGTTCAAATGAGGAAATGAAGAACAAAATTGAGCTTTAATATTAAGTGGTTAACATATAACAATTAATTAATAGTCACAAGAGACAAATGCTCAGACAAGAGCACTATAGGCTTTTACATGGTAAGTCTAACATAGTGATCCTGTACTGTGACCCACTAAATCTGCAAACCTTGGTAACAGCCACAGAAATAATAACAAAAAAAAAAAAAAAAAGCTTTTCAGTAAGGATGAGAGAATACAGTCTTGCTCATAATGCATTACTAAATGATACTTGCTACATTTGAGCTGTGAAAAGATGTGCACCATTGATTACCATGTTGCTTAATAAAATTCTTTCTTTTTTTTGGTGGGGTTGGGGAGTTGATCAGTCTTAACTCTCTGTTTAGGAGATGAAAAGCATAAGTTCCAAGGTGACTGAAGTAAATAAACAATGTAATCATCAACCCTGTATTTGATATGAACTTTACTATACTATTTTACTTTCTTTTATGAAAATTCCTGGAAGATTTATCTGAGTAAATGCATGCATGTATATTTGTGTATATACATCTCCACGTCTATCTATCTGGTTTTCACTCACAGTAAGAGATATGATTTATTGATTTATATGATTACATGTCATATGAGTCACAGTGTTAAGATGCCTATTTCTCTACATGGACTATAAACATCAATACTGATATGACTAGTACTTATCCATATTTTAAACATATATATTCTGAATTTCACTTGTCTGTTTTCATGAATAGAACTTTTTCCCTTGCAATAAGCATAAAAAACACCAGTGAGACAAAAAAAGACAAGACAGAATCCTAGAAAAGTTTTAACAAAGTTTAATATTTTTTTTCAGTGGTTTGGTTTGGTTTTTTTGTTCGGTTGGGTCTGGATTGTTTCGGTGTTTCTTTACATTGAATTTTTAATTTTTTTTTTTTAAATCTGTAAGGATCTTGTTTTAAAGTGAAAACTTATTTAAGTGAAAGTAAATTCTCATAAGTCTTGCTCAATGAGAAGACTGGAGATAACTGTAATCAGTTTGATGTAGAGAAGTATTTAGACAAAGTCATAACAATATCACTGTAAATAATAAATACACATTACTAAAAATAAAATAAAATCTCCATTGAAAATCTTGAACCTTTAACTGGACCATCATGAATTTTCTTGACCAATTCATGACTTGTAGTATTGCAACAGAGGTTGTACAGCCAAGCAAACATGCCTAGCAAATCCTGTTAACAGCAAAATGGTTCTCAGTTACTTCTAAGCAGAACAACTCTGAGGACAAACAAAACAATTGCCCAAGTACTCAAGTGACAGTACTTATAGGGACAGGAAAGTGACGTAATTCAGGTAATACTGCAAGCCAAATAGTTTTCAGGAAAAAAAAAAAATCGTTACCTTTAGTCCTAATATATCCTCTGCGTAAAAACCAGCTTCATTTATCTTCTGCACTGCAGCTTTCTATAAATTTATAAGGTCATAAAGCAATAACTTTAATCTAGATTGTGTGTGATAAATATAGTGTTACTGCCTAATCAGCAATCTGAGTAGAGTATACTTGAATGCATACTCTGCTGTTTTTCTTTTACACTCCTGTCACGGTTCCCCAAATTTCAACACAAATAATAATCATATAATTCCTATAGAACATAAATAAGTCCTTCTGAGATAGATCTTTTATTTTCAGATATTATAGGGTGCATATTCCTTATTTATAACTTCACACTCAAAATACACTTTATTAAAACACTTTAAAACTATATTTTGTACTCCAATACGTATAGCTTATGTTTTTCATATATTCTTATATTCATGTGTGTATATATTCTTTATAGTCTTAATATGTTATTTCCATTTCCATTTATTTATGTCCTTATAATACAGAAAGACTTACATTGTTTTAAACTTTTTTAATATGTTCAAGACTAAGTTTCTTTTCTCTGTTTTCTTGTACTCTGTTTGCATCATATATCATGCTCTTGAAAAGGATTTGCATCAATTAAACTGAAGGAGTAAGAGCTGAAGAGCTATATCAGCTTAAGTTAAATGTGATATCTGTGTTGGAAATATCTGAGATATACATGGATATCCAGGTTTTCCAGACAAAAATGTTCTTGCAAAAAATAACCTGACTTACACGTCTGCACAGCATTCAGCACACCATTCAGCAAAACCACCAAAACCTTAAATTTCATTTTCCATGCGAGTGGAATACATTCCCCATGGTGCCAATTTTTCAGTTGTTTGAGCACTGGTCTCCCTGCAACATCAATCCTTGAAAATTCTCCCTGTAGCACCAGATGCAACTGACCAATCAGAAATAATGTGTGTTCATTTTAGAGGTTATATATGTGGACTGAACCTGAAATCAAGAAGCTGTTTCAAGTAGCTGTTTTAAAACTGAAAATATGTATGCCAAATGGACAAAGAAAATCACAGGATTCAGAGAGACTGGAAAGATTGAAAATCAATAACCCTCCTAAGCTTGTAAGTAGAAAAAAAAAACCCAAACACAAAATTATACATACCTAGATAACAGGTTTTCCCTCCGTATTTACCATTTCTTCTTTTATAGTAATGTCCTAAACAAGGGTATATAACACCTCTAGTCATCATGAATTTTTCAACAACAAACTGTGTCAAACCAATCTAATTTCCTACTATGACACAGGAACAGGCCTTGAGGCAGTGGACAAAAAAAGATGTTGAATCTTGACTTCGGTGGGATTTTCAATACAGTCTAACATGACATTCTCTTAATTAAGTCCAGAAAACATGATTTGAAAGAACGCATTGTAACAAATGTAAAAATGGTTCTAAAAAAGATAATAGTGCCACTGTCTCACTAGCACAAAGGTCCTAGCCTCTGTTCATTAGAAAGACTTCTGAGCATATGCAAGGACCTTTAAAGACCTTTGGAAGGACACACAGTGCTATCAAAAAACTATGATTAAGAAAAATATTACTGATAAATATGAATGATGTTATATCAGCATCCATTCTTTAGATTCTAGGTTTTCTGTGTACAGGTTAAGAGGAAAGAAATCTCAATAAACAATACTAAGAAAAAGTGCATGGAGGGGAAAGGAAGTTATATATTTATTACACCTATAAGAATAGATTCTGGTAAAAATATTGTATTGCTATAATCTGTTTAGGCAACAGCGTTGAAAGTTAGTCAAATTTGACACAACAATAAAAATAAAGTCCTGATAAGAACAAGTAGAGAATTAACTTGAATAATTGATTTACATACATATATATATATATACACACACAGAAATGACTGTTACATCTATGAAAAATTCAAAACAAAAATAGATTCTTTGTCTAGGAACTAATATTCTTTAACTAATGAACTACTTTTGCGTGTGTAACAGCAGAAAGCCCCTAAGCACCAATTAAATTGATGCATGAATGGAAAAAGGGATGCTGGTATGTTTTAGGCATCCTAAAAAACTCATGATTTCAGAAGAAGGAAGACAGAAATAAAGAAGTTGAAACTAATTTTTGAAGTGCTTCTTGCTGATACTAATATCTAGTGTCAGTATAGCTAAACCAGTAAACAGAAGATCTGAGGCATAAATATTCTAGTTTCTGGCAAAGGAAAAAGAAAAATACAGTAATCAATGATGTATTTGTGCATTTTTG
Organism: Urocolius indicus; assembly: GCA_013401255.1. Taxonomy (NCBI): domain Eukaryota; kingdom Metazoa; phylum Chordata; class Aves; order Coliiformes; family Coliidae; genus Urocolius; species Urocolius indicus. The sequence goes on along the minus strand of WBNH01006837.1, from coordinate 885,071 downwards.
TAACATAGTATGGTTTACATGTTTTCTAAGGCGTTCTCACTCAATCCAGTATTTGTTCAACAGGATATAGAACTGCTAGCACATAAAATAATAAAAAAAAATCCTTAATGCTACACAAACAGGTGTATGAATGAGATAAATTTAGCAAATACTTCAAGTTAGCTGTGACAAAATTACTACAGTCTTTACAATTGTTTATTAATGCATTAATGGATCAGTCCTCTGCCTAAAAATCCACACCTTATGTAATGGAGCTTAATTGATTCAACATCATCAACTTGCTATAAAATAGTGCTCTGTTTTACAAAAGCTTTACTGAAAGAAGACAAAAAAACAGGGGAAATAGATTTAGTCAAATAAACTAAAATCAACTATTAATGATTTCCTGACTTATCTACAGTTTACCAAATAAATGTGTTCCACTCTTTAAACACTGATCTGTCTACCAAAGCTTTAAGTGAGATGTAGTTTAAAGGGATATAACTGTCAACACTGAAAATGTGGTTTTATTTGTATGTATGTATGTTTGCATTTATTTATCTGGCTTTCTAAAAGAGAAAAACATGTCGAGTCCTTCATTGTAATATTGGTTTTCAGCCCAGACAGACAATTACATTCAGGACTGCATCAAAAGAAACATGTCCAGCAAGTCAAGGGAGGTGATTCTCTCCCTCTATTACACTCTGGTGAGACTTCATCTGGAGTACTGCATCCAGCTCTAAGATCCCCAGAGCAAGAAAGACATGGACCTGTTGGATCAGGTCCAGAAGAGGGCTGTAAAATGGTCAAAGGGCTGGAACATCTCTCTTGTGAAGAAATGCAGAGGCAGTTGTGGTTGTTCATCTTGCAGAAGAGAAGGCTCTGGGAAGACCTGATTTTGACCTTTCAAAATTAAAAGAGATTTCTAAGAAAGACAGAGAGAGAAATTTTACTAAGAGGCAATGGTTTTAACCTAAAAGTGGGTAAGTTTACATTGAGCATAAAGAGGTGAGACACTGGAAGTGTTTGCCTGGAGAAGGTGTGGAAAAGTATTCATGGTCAGTTAGGATGGGGTTTTAAGCAATCTGATCTACTGAAAAATGTCCCTACTTTGTGATTAGAATTCACAAAAACAGGAAAGTATTGTTCTTTTGCTATTGCTTTCAGAGGTCAAACCCATCATTTCCTTTAGGCTTCATTATCTCCAGTACAGTGGAATATAGATACATATAGAAACCACTACAGTGGTAAACTAGGTATGTTGGAGAGCTGGTGATCAAAACATAATTTGTTGTTTAGTTAAACTAAAGATATAAAGTATGGAAAATGTCACTTGCTGTTTCTTACATGACTATGACCAGTCTAAGTTAAAATTGTTTAGTGCAATAACTTATGACCCAGTGTTCATTTAATTAAACTAAAGTTAGGAGAAAATCAGTAGAGAAGAAGAAAAAAAATAAACTCTGGAAGTTTTCTCTTCTTTCAAATTAATTTTGTGTCAGATGTGTTGAAGTATTTTGTATCAGGGAAAATATAATATTTTCTAATTTATGTTTGATTCTTTTCACAAACTAGCTGTTATTGAAAATCTGATTATGTGAAACTGGACTCAGAAATCCTTTCCTGTAACCAGACACATCCCATAGATCATCTGAATTTAAATAAAATGTAGAAGAATGGGTCAGCATAGCAACCACTTCTAAACTAAGTGCTATTGATTTGAATCATTCTGACATGAAAGCTTACTTCCCCTCTTTGTTTCTTGGGGTATCATGTCACTGATTTACATCTCTTTGCTTATCCTGACATTCACTATTCTCATACCTCCATTTAGCTGATCAGTTCTTGGCAGCTATCTTGTGATGATCATGATCCCACGAATATCATCAACACTAAAACTAGAATTCAATCAAGCAGTAAATTTACAGTCTGGATCAGGCTAAGAAGATTAGATGCCTGCTCCATAGTAAGGATGTGAAGAGTTGCCTTAGACAAACAGCACCAAACACAATTCCTGCCAATAAATTTTCATTCAGATTCAGTGGTTTTCAAACAGTAAAAGCTGACTACAGAGCATGTCTCTATTTATATTCTGTAACAGGGATTTTAGGAAAACATCCAGTGTGTATTTTACAAGGTAAAATACATTTTGCTTTTGTTTCCATAATCCAGGTTCACACTGTGCAATGTAATCAGAGTGCAGTATAAGTTTAAAAGTAAATTCAGGAAAAATGATTGAAGGAAGAAAAATCTTTTCTGAGAAGCTTTGGTGCACTCTGACATTATTATAATCAAAGCATACAGAACATGCTGGATTTGTGGTAAGGGCATATTAGTATGATGAGGACAAGGGGTGGAAGGAAGTTGTTGACATCACTAAAGAATGCAATGCTTTAGTTAGTGGAGGAGATTGCATGCTAGGAAAGGAACAATTTAGTGAGCCAGATACGGCCATGGCCATTCTAGAATCATTTGCTGTCTCTGAAGTTCATTTATTGCCAAGAGGTATCTATGCTTTTCAGCTGCTGTCAGCTGTTACACAAGGATGTTGTGGTGTTACACAGAAACATGTGGATAGTGTTTGTTATAATATCAATGTACTGCATCTTTTACAAGAGTAACACTCATGGTGAATCAAATATCTGAAATGGGATGGTTGTTCACTGATTGGTGCTGACACAGTCCATTACAAGTGTTGACACAAAAGAGTCTCAGATGAGACTCTCTGAACTGCTGTGCTGGTGAATTCTTATAAGTAGTTGGCCCATATCAACTGCAACTAATCTGTTTTACACACGATCTGTTACTGTCAACTAGCTTAAACTACGTGCAAAACATATCCCAGCTATTCCATAGCCTAATTAGCATATCTGAAACATTGTTACTATCCTGTGTGTCCATTCCTGACAATTTATGTGTATTTAATTTTTGCACAGTTTAGTCCATTCTGCAGCAGAAACAACCTCCAAAAGTTCCTGGGATGTAAGATTCTTCTCCCAAAAATATTAAGCATACAAAGCATGTATATCAATGAGTCTTATCCAGAGCAGGGATTGCATAGAGATATCTCCAAGGCTGACAGAAATTCCCACCATGAAAACTCCTGTTACAGTTACTCAAACACTTTTCTCTGAAGATGGTTAGGATTTCAATTCATCACTTCACTCAAGTCACTTTGTTGTCTCAAAGAATTTTCTAGACCACCTAGGGAAATGATGATTAAATGTACTAGGTATGAACACAAGGATAATCCTGATCCCCAGCTATTCCACGATTGTAACCAAATAAACTTGAAATCTGTGTTGATATTAGAAATATAACTTCAAATCCATAGAGACTTTATAGGAAAGCATATGAGAAAGGAGGCAACTGCTTTTAAACTCCTTTGCAGGATCTCACATCAAACTATCTGACTTTAAATTAAGTGATCTTGGGAAGTAGAAGGCAGAAATATTAGTTAGTATAACTTGATTTAAGTCCTTACAGACCACATGAACATCTACTTCTGATCTCATCTAGACTTCCTCTTAACTTACTAGAGAGAAATAGGTTACAGAGTTCAGGGGTTCAGGTTTAAGCATCTAAGATAAAATTAACTGCAAAACCAAGAAACAAATCAGATCTGAAAAAAATGCATATAGTACAGTTGTTTAAAAGTGACCCAAATAGGTCCCCCTTTGGCAGCAAGAATACATGTAAATTGAAAACACAGAGTTTACCAGCAGATTTCAGTTCATGTAGTGTCTTCTTCTGTAAATCAGTAGAATTGTCTGACATATTTGTTGTATCTCTTAAGGTGACTATCCCTGTACTTTTGTTTGAAAGCTTCAGACACTAGAAAGTTGTTATTCACCAGCTCTTAGAAGAAAATAAAACCTTAAAAGATTCATCAAAAAGGAATTACTTTTTGAAACAATTTTTATCCTTAAAAAAATCTAGTTCTATTAAATTTATCACATTATTTAAAAGTCATTATTCCCTTTAAAAAAGATGTCTTATAGTGAGGATGATGCTATTTCATTTCGTGATCTGCCAGCTGTCCAAAAATCTTTCAGAAACTAAGTTTAATGCGGTCAGTCAGAAGATCTCTGTTAATCATAAGTTTAAGAGAAATTATTGATAAATAATGAAATTAGAATGTAAGATGAAAGGACAGTGAAGGGATGTTGGTCTGTAGCATAACCCTGACAGAATTCTAGATAGGTCTTGTGTTCTTATAATGCAATAAATGTGTTGCTTGCTTGCTATTTATGGCCATAAGGACAAGACAGAGTATTTAATGTGGGTATACAACTGTCATGTAAAAAAAATGGATGACTTAAAATGTTGATTGAGATGTGACAGAGTAACCCTTTGAGAGCCTGCATAAAAAGATTTTGTCATTCTACCATGGGTATTTGCTTCAAGAGAGATTAAAAGTCCAATTTAGTATCTTAAGTTGGGCAGCCTAGTTCCTGTCCTGAGTCTGTTACTTTTAATAATATAGCTACTACTGAAAGCAATAACTCTTTTACTTCTCTATTTATAACAGTAAAGTTTCTCTGTATCAAAAGACAGATCTGCATTGCATTGAGCAGATGCTCTTAAAGTATGGTGGAATGTAAGGATTTGCACATTACAAAAGAGAAGAAAACTGGAACACTGTATGAAAAGTAAGGCAAAATAAGAATACAATCATTTAATCCATCTCCTACATAGAAGAGTTATTGTTAACAAAAAATGAAATATTAGGTAGCACTGTTCATCTTTAAATATCTTAAATGAAAACTAAAGTTAGCTGTCACCATGGCATGTGCCTCCAACAAGGCAGTGGTAACTACAGTGTTAGTCTTGGTTTTTTCTTGGTTTTATATTAAAAATATGAAAGCTAAACTAAACTATTACTTCTGTTTTCACCTGATTTTCTTGTATGCCAATTGTTATCATGTTAACACCTTTGGATAAGGACATCACAATTTTCAAGAAAAAAAATATTCAAATTTCTTCCACTATAATTTAGCAAAAATGTAAACAGAAACATTTACTGACCAAAAGGTTAAACAAAATTTTATTCTTCTTGAAGTACTGACTAATTTCTTTATAGTAGTGAATAGCTGTGTGTAATGTGTGTAATGAAAAAAAAAACAAACCCTAGATAGCAGTGTTAATTAAAAATTTAATTGTATCTGTGTGAATTACAAGTACAAAGGTAGAAAAATCATATACAGACCATTGCTTTATGTTTCGGGTTTCTTTTTTCCTCATTTTTGCCTTTTCTTTTCTATTCTTTTCATCTTCTCTTCTTTTTAAACTGTTTCTGGAAATTCACTCAGCTAAACTGGAGAGTGCAAGAGCATCCCCTGCAGGACCATCCCCTGCAGGAACATTGCAGCTCACACTGTTTTTCTCTTTTCTACAATGTTTTTTTCTTCTGTTAATTTGTATTCATCTTGCATGGTGCACAGTAATTGTGTCTAGAGAATTAGAAAGGGATGGCTATTGCAGTGGTAATAGAATTACTATCAGTGTTCTAAGCTGGTAAAAGGATTGTGAGTTTCAGTCAGAGGATTTAAAAACACATGCTGAAATATATATCAGGATCTCTTTTCTGCAGCACTACTTAGAGATGGGTTTTTTTTGGAGTTATAAATGGGATTGTTTAAAGCCAGCAAACATTGCTAAGAAAGCTGACAGTAGAACTGTGTGGAAAAAAAAAAAAAAAACCACCTTGAGGTTTGAACATGATAACATATAAATGCACACACATGCATATATACATTCTTAGGTGACCTATTTGTCTGCTCATGTGAATTTAAGGTAAAAGATAAATCATTGGCTACAAAAAACAGTTACTATTTACTACTTTATATCACTTTATTTTTTTTAATGTGTGCTTTCTGATTTAATCTCTTCAAATTTATTTATATAAAATAGAAAAAAATAAAGGAAAGGTATCATCATTAAACATCAAGATGCTACAGATATGGTCCAAAAGTTTGTACTACTTCAGTGATTGTCTAAAAATGTAGTAAATGTGAACGGCAATTTCAAGGCATGATATAAATGCTATGGATTATATAATATTCTGAGGATAGCTTTTTAATGAGCATAGATATAGGATTACACGTTTTAGTAACAAATTTACAACATAACATTCAACAATAAAAATAAAACAAGGAATATCTTTTGTTCTCTGGAGGTGTTGCTACCACCTCTAAGTATTCTACCTATAAGAACTAAAATGTAAATCTGTTAATTGGTCTTCAGCATAAAATGTCAAGAAGAAATTTGATCTATTTAACAGGGTCCTTGAAGAAATCTAACTCAAACTAGAGATCCTTTGAAATTTGTAGTTATACAAAAAATATTAAACAAATATCTTTGTTGAAAATAAATTAATGTTTGTTTAAAAAGGATAAATGGATTTTGGAAGGTAGTGAGTTTTTGGTAGTAGGGAGGCTACAACGGTGCTTCTGTGAAAAGCTACTAAAAGCTTCACCTATAGCTGATAGGGCCAGTGCCAGTCAGCTCCAAGATGGACCCACTGCTGGCTGAGGCTGAGCCAATTAGTAATGGAGCCTCTGTGATTAACATATTCGAGAAGTTGCTGCACAGGTGCTGAAACAGCAACAGCAGCAGCAGAACTGAGAATGTGAGAGTAACATCTCCTCAGACACACAAGATCAGGGAATAGGAAGGAACACGAGGTGCCTAGGCACTGGAAGGAAGATTCGTCTTTGACCTGTGGTAAAGACCATAGTGAGGAAGGCTGTCTCCCTGAAGTCTATGGAGGACCATGGGGGAGCAGAGATCCACTCACAGCCAATGGAGGACCCTGTGCCAGAGTGGGCAGATGCCCAAGGGAGGGTATGACCCCATGGAAGCCCATGCTGGAGCAAGTTCCTGGCAGGACCTGGGAACCCATAGAGAGAGAAGCCCACACTGAACAAGCTTGGCTACTAGGATTTGTGACCCAGTGGGGGGATCCAAGCTGGAGCATTTCAGGAAGAGCTACAGCCCATGGGAAGGACTCAGGTTGGAGAAGTCCATGGAGGACTGTCTCCTATGAGAGGCACCCCATGCTGTAATCCCCACACACCCCACGTGTGAGGAGTCCTCTCCCTGAGAGAAACGAGCAGCTCGTCAGTGATTACTGATTGTAATCCCCATTCTATATCCCCTTGATCCACTGGGGAATAGGAAGAAGAAACTCAAGAAGGGAGGGGTGGAGGGAGGTGTTTTAAGATTCAGTTTTTATTTCTTATTTCCCTACATAGTTTTGATTTTCAATAAAATCAAAACATTTCTCCTGAAGTTGAGTTTGTTTTGCCTGTGACAGTAATTGCTGAAGGATCTCTCTGTCTTTATCTAGACCTGCAAGTTTTTTGTTATCTTTTCTTTTCCCTGTCCAGTTGAAGAGGGGGAGTAATCCAACAGCTTTGGTAGTTACCTGGCACACAACCAGGGTCAAACCACCACATGTGATCAGGTATTTTTGTCTCCTGACCCTGAATACATTAGAAATCAAAGGGCACAAATACAGAAGAAATTTTTTCATTTAAAATTCCTCAACATATCAATGACTGATAATGATCTGGGAATTGAAATGGAATCTAATGAAAACTACAAGTTGGGTTTCTTTTTTTTAATAAGAAGTAGAATAAAGATGTCAATATGTCCTGCAGCTCTTGTTCTTTGTTCTGTTAATCTGGCTTTTTCTCAGTCCTCGTTTGAAAAGTAAGAAGATATGTACTTGCATAATTTCTTAAAGAAGCTGAGCAGTTTTCATTCCCTCACAAATGTCTGGTAGTAGGCAGGGACAAGATTGTCCACTGTTCATTAGCATTTTCATCATGGAAATTTGAAACCCTAGCAGAAGAAGAATTGTTTGAAGGCTCAGCTTCCGATAATACACTGCAAAGTGTGTATCATTCTAATGAAGAAAAGAGTTTCTGTCATTTGTGTCTAAAAGGAACTATTAGTTTTCAGATCCTTTCTCCTGTCCCCAAATGAGCAGGTCTTTAAGAAACTGAAAAGTTGAGAACACGTCCTAAATCCCACATTAGTTTTGCCTCAGATGTCATATCTTTTTGTAGATTTTGACCAACAGCATACAGATAAAGTTTTATTCAATTTTTTTTCTTTGAGCTTTCTCACTGATCTTGTGAGATTTTGCACAAAATCATCCTATAAACAGAATTTTTGGGGTTAACATGAACCTATGATCTTCAGTAAGGGGTCTTTCCCATTATTGGACTAAATAATATTACTAGTTTGCACCAATTTAGTGGTATTGTCACATTTGGACCTATTTTCACCATTCACCCTTAAACTGTTTTGGAATTCCAGTCTCATGTGAAAAACAGCCTATGTCGAGATGAAGAGATTTTTTTGCTGACAATCTGTAGATGTTTACTGATGTGTTTATACTGTTCTTTGGTCTATGGGATTCATTAGTCTCTCTTGCACTTATTCCCCTCCTATATCTTAGAGAGAGAAAAAAAGGTACTTTCAGTGTCATTTTAAAACACTTGTCTTGAACTTTCATTGTTAGAGTATCTCTTTCTTATTTCTTTCACAGGTATTTTTAAGTATTTTTGGATGTGGATAGTCAGAACTTCACACAAAAGCACACTTGAACTATCTCTTTAGAATTTTTTATTCCTTCCTTACTGTATATGTTTCGTTTATATGTCTCAGTACAGTCAGGAATTCTTCTTGGTCACATATCTTTTTATTTCACTTAACACTATCCCATTTAAAAAATTGCCAAGTAACATTATTTGATCTAAGTGCCATAAAGATTATAATAATTTAGCAATAGTAAACTTACATGCTAAATCTATTTAAACATTAATGTATTTTACTGCCTCATAGGTTTTTGCCTTCAAAAGTTAAGATGGAATTTTTTAGCTTGTAATATATTTTGGAGATTTTTATGTTCTATTAAATATTTTCATTTTCTCCTTCTACATTTTCTTAGTTTTATATTGACAAGAATTGTAAAATATAATTCTGTTTGTGCTGATTAGTAGCAGAGGACTTCAGATGTCTAAATGGAAGTGACTAGAGCCATATGAATGCTCTATATTTACCTCACAAGCACAGCCTATGGCAGAACATTTCTCTCCTGGCAGCTGGTGGTCAATTGTCTTATTTTAAGATGTCCATGGCAGAAAAATTTTAGATATTTAGATAACTACATCTCACTTAAAATTTGCATTGCAAATGATCAGATTTATTAATTATAAAGTGATGTTTTAGACTCTGTTGGTTATCCCACTTAGTCTTAAGTTGATGTTGCAGAAAGATGCTGATTTCCAATAAATTCTTTATGCTATACATTTACTTGGTGTACATGTCCTAAATAGCTTAGCCAGTAATTTGCAAACAAAGGACTTTCTGGCAAAAAAAATCAGTGTTCTTTTGTTTTATTTTGTTTTGTTTTTTTTCTGTAGACACTGATACATATTTCATCCATAGAAGGAATTGTTTACCTGAAAACAATAAACATCCAATGTAAAAAAAATATCTATTTACATATCTTAGTTATAACCATTGCAATGCCTTTTTTCTGGCAGACAACTTCAACAGGGAAAAGTACAGCTGAAATAGGTCAATTCACTGTGGATAATATGATAGTTTATAGTCTTTTTCTTAAGCAGTGTTTAGCAAGCAGGCCAGATGATGGTACCATTTTGGACAGCCTCATAGAAAAAGCTGTACTACTGTCATTTAGAGAGGTAGATTTGGGTTTGAGAGACAGGTAGTTCTAGCTATATGACAGATACAAGTTGCTATTTCTGAAGGTTTTAGGGATTACAGAGCCTAGTAGCACATTAGAAATCCAGCTGTGTAATGCACCTGTTTCCAGTAGTGAATTGACAAGATCAGATATCTGTCACTGATCCAGACAATATTGTCAAGCTGCAGTCCTCAAGCAAGCATACTTGTTCTGCTGAACAAGAGAAGCTGTTCCATGCTGAAAAAATATCAAACATTTTTTACTGGCAAGGTTTTGTTTTGCTTTGTTTTTCTTGCTTACAAAAAATCACCAGCTTAGAGTCTTCACAGTGGTTTCAAGAAAGAAGGATTAGTGCAAGTTGGAAAAGGGATGCTGAAGTATATTGTCAGTTTCCTCTTCTTTTTTTTCATTTTTTCCTGTAGACCACACAGACATAAACATCACCAGTAAAGAATATAATCCTTGGTTGTGAGCTCCCTCTTTAACTTTTCAAAGTGTATAAAAACAATCAAACACCCAGAAGACAAAAAAACCCCTATCCAGCCAAACAGAGAAACCCATCCAACCTACTCAAAACCTATTACAGAAAGGGAGATCCAAGAAAATATGTCTATTGTATGTTTATATAATAAATTAAGTCCATATTTCCCTAGCCAAGTTTCAAAAGCAATGTGTCTACTTCCACTGTTTTAAAATGAAAAAGATATGTTTGTTGTCTTGAGATTATAGGAATACTATAGACTTTTGGAAGCCTATAGACACAACTTTTAGAAGTCTTTGTGTCAGTCTAATTCAAGATGGTAGTCTCCTCAATTCTGAGTTTAAAGGATTATCCCAGTGCAGTAACAACTGTTTCCTCAACATTTCTCAGCCAGTTACTGGCTCAATATAATGAGTAAGTAACTGGCTCATAGGCTAAAATGCTGATGGCTCTAAAAATCCTGAGAGTAACCATATTAACTAAAGTCACTTGATTCCAGTGTCTTTCTCTTAAATATTGAACTTCTGAGAAGGACAATATCTCCTGTGATAAGAATATACAGTAGTAGACTGCACTAGCTTGTATTTAATTGCAAGGCAATATAAAAGATTAATTTCTGTCATTTTAGAAACAGAGAAACTAGCATATTTTAATATAAATGACCATTTTTTTTTCTCTCTCAGTAAAATTGTACCAGTTACTGCCTAGGATGCATTAGAAAAATCCCTAATTTTAAATGTTCCCTATTAGAAGTCACCTTCTGAATTCCAGGACAATAATACCTTGGTAAAAGCAAAAAATTCAAATAGAATGACTGATTCAAATAGAATGTCTGATTCAAATAATGCTTCGGCTTTGATATATAAAGAATCTCTAAATTTATACAGAATTAAAGTACAAATACATAATTAAATATTGATCTAAATGCACAAGTATTTGAAATAAAACTCTAGAGTGTCTTACTTTTCTTGACATCCTATAATCAGTTCTCACTCTGTGTGACCTATCAAGTCTTGTCGACCATCTAAGAAATTTGTTAACTTTTGCACATTCAGTGCTCTACTGCAGCTTCCCTTCTACCCTTGTACTCCTTTTGTTGACACAACAAACGCTTCAGTTTCAGCAAGAAGGTAAATCAGGTGTCTAAACTTCCTTCTCCTTTTGTCAGATATACCTTAATGCTGTCACTGTGCTACAGATACCAAGGCTAGCTCCAATGAAGCTGATGTATTTATACAGCACACTGAATTGCAGAAAGCAAATACTCACTGAAATTCTTTGGAAAAAAAAAAAAAAATCTTGCATTAACATACAACTGAACCACAGGTTATGTGCTTTATATTTTGATATGTCCACCTTATAACTGCATCACTTTGCAGGGAGTTCCTGAACTGATTCATTTATATTTCCTACTCGCTCTATATAGCAGACCACCATGCCTGTCTTTGATAGGCATCATGCCTGTCTTTGACAGGCATCATACACAAAATCTCAATTCATCTCACCTAGACATAAAATTTACAGTCATATAGCAAGCTGTGAACATATTGAAGTGAAAGCTGCTATTTTTATTAAAGGGCTATTGATAGAATATGTCTCCTGGTATAGAAAGGTACTAAAGCTAAAGAATCAGTGGTATATTTAATTACTTGTATTCTTTAGTATGTTTTAAAATGTTTTACAGAGAGTTATATTTAAAATATAATTTTTAAATGTATTAAAAAGAACTTGAAATATATTAATGTTAAATAAAATTTTCCTCTGTGTTTATTTTAATCTTCGAGTTCTTGCCAGTATTGGAACAAGGTTGTGTTTTTTACGTCATGTATGGATAACAAAGTCTAGTGCAGGCACTAAAGCCAACTGCAGTAGTAAATTAACTGGGGACCACAGTGCTGCTGTAAAGCATCTGGCAAAATGTAGCTCAAAATGGTAAAGTATTTTTTAAAACTAGAGCTTATTAACATATATTAAAAATTCAAAGCCAGAAACATCTAGTTTATATTCAAAGATGGTCAATAAATTACTTTTTTTTTCTTATGTCTAGTTCTTGGTGTTTACAAGATAATGTCTATATTATAACTGTAAATGATTTGCACATTATTTAATTAAGTAACCAGTTTTAAGTCACTAGGAATATTTCGTGTGAGTTTGAGTATTGTAAATTAGCTACAAGTGCTTCTGATGTATGCATGTGACATATGAAGTTTTGTGGCAGAGCAGTTTTATATGAGGAAGAAAAATTACATGAACCACTGAGTAAACTGAAAATTTTTGTTCTTTGAAATATTTATTATTCTGTAATAATCATGTCATAAGAGGATTATGAGCCTTTGTTTGATTAATCTGTTCTAAATGCCTTAAATCATTTGGGAAAATATAATAGAAGATGTCTAGAAAATATTGCCCTTATATGGATGTTCCTAACAACTTTTAATTGTCTACTTTGTTTCTTTTTAACTAATTGTCCTTTGATATGTTGAAACACTATGTTGACAATTGTGATTGTGCTGTATACTGAGAATCTTCAATGACTGTAAATTGTCCATCTCTCTTTAAAGTGCATCATAAAGATATTTTTATCTGGGGAGCTGATATGTGCCTTTCCTCTTTACTTTTCAGTCAGTCCCCACTGAATTGAAATAAAAAAGATATAGAAAAATATTTTGCTTTTAAAAATAAAAAATACACTTCATTAATTACAAAAACATTCAGAATCTTTAGATTATTCAGTATTTGTTCAAGTCATAAAGTAAGCATGCGAGATATGCTGTATTGAGAAATTAGTTTTCCAAAGTAAGACAAAGGCAGACTGTCATTTCTGAAGAGTATACAAATAAATTGTCTGCCTATGAATCCAAGAAACAAATCTCTCTGCATGCAGAGAAGTTTCTCTGTGGTGGCTTAAGTCTTTAATTCGATATATTAAAGAGACTTTCAGCTTAAAAAATGCTTAATTTCACAGAATCACAGAATGGTAGGGGTTGGATGGGACATTTAGAGATCATCTAGTCCAACTTCCCTGCTTAAGCAGGTCCACATAGATCAAGTCACACAAGAACATGTCCAGGCAGGATGTGTTTCCTAAAACCATCAAAGAAGGAGTTCGATAGCCTCCCTGTGTAGTCTTTATCAGGGCTCCCTCACTCTCACAGGAAAGAAGTTTAAGTGGAACTTTTTGTGTTCCAGCTTTTGTCCATTGACCCTAATCCTATGACTGGACAGTAAAGAAAAAAGTGTTGCCCTATCCTCTTGACATACAGCTTTCAGATACTTGTATTAATGAGGCCCACTCATAGTCTCCTCCGGACTGAACAGTCCCAAATCCCAGAGCCTTTCTTCATAAGAAAGTTGCTTTAGTCCCCTGATCATCTTGATGACCCTGCACTGGGCTCTGTCCAGAACTGGACACAGGACTCCAGATGAGGCCTCACCAGGGCAGAGTAGAGAATCTCCTTTGGCTTGGCCACTCTTCTTGATGCATCCCAGGATGCCATTGGCCTTCTTGGCCATGAGGGCACATTACTGGCTGATGGTTAGCTTATTATCAACAAAACCCCCAGGTCTCTCTCTGCAGTGCTGCTATCTAGCAGGTCAGTTCGTAGCCTGTAATGGTGCATGGGGTTGTTCCTTCCCAGATGCAGGACTCAGCATTTGCCTTTGTTGAACCTCATGAGGTTCCTCTCTGCTCAACTCTCAAGCTGGTCTAGATCCTGCTGAATGGCAGCATAGATTCTGGTGAACCAGCCAGTCCTCTCAATTTGGTGTCATCAGCCAACTTGCTGAGAGTACACTCTGCCTCCTCATCCAGGTCATTAATGAAGATGTTGAATAAGACTGACCAAACCATGCTTAGTGCACTGTATATAAAACTTTGTATATCTAGTCAGCAGATGAAATCACATAGACATATTAAACCAACACTATGAAACTAGGAAAACAAAATGAGAGTAATGGAAAACAAAATTTTCTGTGCAGTCATTTTTGACAGGGGAAGAGAGAGTTTGGTTCATCTTAACTGCAGTTTACAGCACAAGTATGCCCTAAGTTGGCCATCAAAAGCTGGTTTATAACAAAAGAGTACAAATATACACTTTCAGACTGTGATTTATCTTAATATTTAGGCCTAAATAAGTCATATAAATTGAACATCAGATACTCTTGTTTCTTTCTGTTGACCACTGCCTGAGCTACATAATATGTTCTGGATTTGGTTTAGATGTTTTAAGTCATTTTTTAAGGCAGACTATTTCTGTCACAGATATCTCTGTTAATACATTCCTCTCCTAAAAAAAGTACTGGTGTAAAAAAAGACTTCAGAATATACAAATATATATGTAATTTTGTGTAAATAGATATACTGTTACATATTTTATATTACCAGTGAATTGTTTAAATAGGAAATATTTCTCCAAATTGGTATTAACTACAGTTTAAAAGCAATATATAGTTTTTGTGGAGAGATTAAATGAAGTTTAAAAGAAGATTTATTTTAATTTTGTTTGTTTACATTTTGGAAATTGCTGGAACACAAATTGCTTCAGTCAGCATGGTAAAAATAGACAGATTCCTCCTTTCTTCACAATTCATCCATAGTCCTTGGGATATGAGACACATAGATAGTGTCAAGTAGCGTTAGAATTGGGATTCAAGTTCATGTAAGTGACATGCCGCCTACCTAAGCTGCTGAAAGTTAAAGGACAGATTGGAGCTGTTCCACTTTGTATAAATAATATTTGGAGCCACAGTTTCAATCTGAATCATATTTCTCAAGCAAGTGCCTTAATCACTGGTGTATAGAGGCAATCACTCATTTGTTCTGGGCCAGTGAATATTTATTTATTTAAAATGGAATAGCTCCAACAAGAGAGGCAGAGACTGATGTAATGTCTTTTAGTAGCAGGGTAATTACATAACAGAATTTATGTTAGTCAATAAATCCCTGCAACAGGGAAACACAAGATAAAACTATTACAAAAAGTCTCAGTCATACATTTAGACAGTTGGCAGTTCTGAGAAATATCACTGTAGTTAGAACATATTTCTCCTAAAAACAGATTTCATTAGAAATGAAAGAACAACACTCTTCATGTTGGTATTTTAAACATAGAAGTATGTGCCTCTTTCTGTCATCTCTAATCTACCAAGGGAAGAGGTAAGATTAGACTGAATACTTCAACAATGGTTTTGAATCTAACAGCAATGAAGAGCTTAATCCTGAAAAAAAAATAGAATAGAATTCAATTCTCTTTTATCCAAAATTTTTCTTGTACATTATATTGTAAGTTCTAGAGGAAATAAAACTGTCATTTTCTCTTTTTACTTTAATATACATGCACAAGAAGAACTGGTGATGATTGAGACTTTAAATACTAAGGTATCATAAATGTCTTTTGCCCATCTAGATAGTAATAAAAATATTTCACTGTTATGAAGCTTTACGCTGTTTTTAAGAATCATAGGTCTGCCCATGTAAATTGCTGACGTTCGTTTTAATCTAAGAATTAAAAGCTTTTTAAATTTGTTTCAATTGTACAGGAAAAATAAATTTTGATTCATAGGCATCAATAGCTTACCTATTTTTTAAAAATATTGTTTATCCTATTTGCCTCTTTTGCAAGCAACAGATAATTTATGTAAAAGTAAAGTCATCTACTAAATATTATTTGCTTAACATGAAAGTTCATAATTTTTGTAAGACAATATATCATTTTTACAATAAAAGCATAGTTTTCCACAAAATAAATCGCTACTAGATTTTCTCACAGTTTAGTATTTTTTGTTATATAAAAATATAAAGCAAAAATGGAAAAAAAAACCCCAAACATAATAATTTCAGGTAAATTCATGCAAACATGAGTTTTATTGAGATTTGAGAACAAGAAATGCTTCTAGTGTCCCTGCTTATGCTTACAGCTTATTTCATGTGCTTTCAAAAACTTCTACCTTCCTCTTTGGAAAACTTTGACAGAAATTTAAAAATAAACATGAACATCTGATATGACATAAATAAGGAATTTTTTTATTCCTCTTCTCAAATAATTTTTTTAAAAAGTATCCATTATTTTACCTTAAAATGAAATTATTCCAGATTTTTACTTCCAATTAGTATTTATGGAGGAATCCTAGACAGACATTCAACCTTACTGTGTCTGTGGATATATATATTTCTCTGCATAGGATGTTGTGGACTCATTTAATGAAAAATCTATGAACTATATGTTTGTGTAACTAAGAAATGACTAATGAATCAGTTGATCGTAATGAAAAATTTCACTCAAGTCAAACAATGGTTTTTGTGTCACAAAGGAGGGGATCCCAAAACCAAAAAAGTGCTGTCATGTTTAGAGATTCTGATTGACATTACAAAACACACAGACTTGACAATAGCAAGCATATTCCAAGGTGTGATTAAGTCTTTTATTCAAGCATTTTAATACAATTAATTTGTATTACAAATAAATCAATTTTTTCCATTTTCAGATCTCTTAATCAGACCACTAAATTCACATAAAATGTAAAGTATGTTGTATGCTGGTGAGGGCATAAAGCAGCCAGAGGAAAGTTTACATGCATTCATTTATTGTAGATGTGTGTCCCTGCCGTGTAACGTGCCTTATATAGGCAGAGGTGTCAGAAATACAAAGTAATTTCAGTGTAGGACTTTTGGTTCTTGTAAAGTGCTGCACTATCTGATATTGTCAGAAGGTAAGAATGATTTAAGATGAATAAGACAAGACTGAAATAACTTTTGGAGAGACTATGAAATTAAATTAATTATCAACATCATGTTTCATTGAAGCTTATGTGTTATATCAAGATCTTAAAAAAAGAGGTACTTGATAGACTCAGGATAATTTCCTGTTTGTCCCTATCAGCAATTTTTTCAGTAAGGTGATGTAGGAGCACATGTTTTATGCAGAGGGATGACCACAAGCATTTAGAGATATGTCAGGTAGTGATCTCATCGATGAGCTGGAGTCTAGTTAATTGAACAATAATATAGAATTGGTCGACAACTTTTGTCTTGCAATTCTTATGGTTAATTAAAATGTGTATTTGTGGCCATATTAGTATTTGATGATATCATCATCATCTATATTTCCTTCTCAGTGCAAAAAATCCTATTTTCTTGCAATATATGCTGACAATGACCTGATATCCGTTCTTAACTTTCCATCAAATTTTGGCAATTGAGGGCACAGACATAGCCTGAATGGTCATATGCAATTTACGTTCCCATAAAGAGGCTTTAAAGGAGCTTGATCATTTTAGACCACAAATCAATCTGAAAGGAGAATGAATGCTGTTGCGGACTTTTAAGTCTGTAGGTATAAGTCACTTAACTGAGGTGATTTTTACAAAAGTTACCATCATCCAGGCAATAGCATTTAAGGATCTACAAACACTCACAGGTCATTAATCCAGGGCAAAAGTTCATCTACTAGAGCCTTGCTACACTGCTTCAGGTAATTTTCTGGCAGCCAGCTGGATGCCAGCATTGCTGTGAAATATTAGTTCTCTTTCCTAACATACTAACTTATCAGACAATGAGATTTTCTTCCAGTCAAGTGTCTAAAGGGAACCTTGTTAGTTGAAAGCAGTTGCAATATTCATGTGTTTATAATGAAGGTAAGAAAATCACTAAAATAAAAACAAATTAAAAACATTAAACTGTCAAGTTTCAAGACTACTCTTGAGTTACAGATAGCTAAGCCTGGTTGCACACTTTCTGACTTCAGGCAACTTTATAATTTTACAAGTTGGTTGTAGAGATGAAGGAAATAAATAAGCAGTGTCAGGATGTAGATTTCTAGAATTCACTATATGTTGAAGGAAAATGGACATTGACAGTTGTTAGCTTAAGCACATCAGTTTGATGGCTAGACATGATGAATCTGCAATATGTATCTGTGTGGAAGAAAAAGTAGCCTTTTCTTTCTACATCTTCCTCTGCTTCTGTGAAAATGTGAAAGGCAAAAGGAAACGGGAGGACATCTTAGTAACATATATATTTTAATCTCTGGTTTGAGTATCCAGGACATTTACATTTGAGAAGTATATCGATATTGCTTGATTCTGCTTCACAATATCTGACTTTTCATGAATTTCCTCTCACTGGTTCTATGTGAATTAAAGAGTGCCTTTAGGAAAGAATGTGTACAGACACAGATCACATAAACCTGTATTAAATATCTCCATTGATGTGGCATTTGACAAACATACATGCTATGTTTATACATAAGTTTCTGTTGATGTAGCTTGTGACTATGTGGCAAGCATCACATCTTAATATATTTAATACCTGGAGGCTGGTCTTGCCATGGAAAGACTGAAATAAAAAAAGGCATTGAGAACTTCAGCCTTCTCCATGTCATTTGCCACCAGATCTCCTTCTCCCTTCAGCAACTGATCCTCATCTTCCCTTGTCTTTTGTTTGCTGTTGCTCTGTCTGTAGAAGCCTGTCTTGCTGATCTTCACATGCTTCAGCATATTCATGTCCAGGTGGTCTTTGGCTTCCTTAAACCCATCCCTTCGTGTTCAAACTGTTTCTCTATATTCCTTTTGTATAATCTGTCCCTGCTTGCATCTCTGATATGTTTCCTTTCTATGTTTTGATTTAGCTGAGAGCTCCTTGGTCACCCATGCAGGCCTCTTGCCACTTCTGTTCAAATTTTGTGGGTGGACAATCCTTCAGCCTTTAGGTTGAAGATCCTTGAAAGTCAACCAGCTGTCCGGGACTTCTCTCCCGGCTTATTTAATATTCTAATACTTGTCACAGTCTCAGGTACACTATCTGAGCACAAGTGTTTTTGAAACTGTTACCTGGATTAGCTATTTTGGGTTACAAATATGAAAAAAAAAAGCAGTCAACAAAGCTTACTCTGATAAATCTGTCACCAATCAGCATCTACCATCTCTGTTCCTAGGATAAAGGATTATGAAGTTGTACTTTTTTTTTTCCTGTAGTTACTTTGGTTCCTTAATTCCTATTATTAACTTGTTTTTTTTGTGTTTTTTGTCTTCCAATTTCCAGAAGTAACATAACAAAAAACATTTCCTCTTTAGACTTAAGTGTCCCAGAGTGGACACACCATCCATCACTCAAAAAGAACAAGAGAAAAAAGTGTAGTTATATTTTGTGCCTCTGATGTGAACTTCAGATCACCATATTTATGAGAAGCTACAATAATGTTAATAATATGGAATAGATATTTTTGACAAAATGACTGGGGAAAATGTACTATATTTTATATCTATCCTTGCACTGTACAAGGTTAAAGATTTAACCCATTTCTTCAGTTCTACACATAGTTTTATCTTAATTTAAAGTGTTCATACTTCATTCTCAAAACACTGCATTTAAAACTCACTTGTCCTTGATTTTGTCCCTTTTTTTTTTTTTTCCTCTTTTATCAAGGCAAAGCAGAAGCTGGAAAATGAATGTGAATGACATCTCATCTCAATTTACTTTCATTTACATTACTACATGGACTAGTTTAGAAAGCATTTAAAATCAAGAAAGTATTGACTAACTGACAAGTCAAGGGAAGGACATTAGCTCAGAATATGTTGACTATTCATTGCTAAAAATCAGAATGAAATTTACAGGGAGTTAGTGAATAGTAAAAGCTGTCTGAAGAATCTCTGATCATACATTACCTCCTTTTTTAGCTCTTGCTTTCTTTCCTCTTGGATGAACAGAACACCTCCAGAATATTTTTAATTTTTTCCCCTGCATTCACAAATTCTGTTCTTCTTAGTAAAAAGAATCTAATTCTTTTCTATTTCATCTTTCCTCCTCCTTTCTATTAATATGCAGCCATATATAAGATGGGCAAAAGAAATATTTTCCCCAGCACTACGTATGTACTTTCCAATTAGTTTGCATACTACTGAGCATCTCAAATTTACATTACATAAATTAGTTAAACATTTTGAAATACAGGACTAAACTAGTAGCAAAATGTATTTAATACAAATGTTCGAGAAAGCCCTGAAGAAACATTTTAATCAGCTAGCTCTAGTCATGCATGGCCAATTAAAATACTGCAAATTAAGCATCTTAAGTCTTTCAAAGTGAGATGAAAACCTGGTCTTCTGAATTTTCACATATGGAATAATAAGCTTAAAATCAGTGGCCTGTAGAAAGAGACAGAAACCTGTAACTGATTTCAGATAATGAATCTACTGTCACTAGAAGTGAGACTAGAAAGTTGATCCAGGAAGAACAAAAGAAACCTTTAATTCTTCTGTCTTGGGAAGGAAGCAGCAATTCAAACCATCTTTTGCAGCTAAGCTTAAGCTGGTTTTTTAACATTTGAAAAAAAAAAAAAAGAAAAAAGAAAAAAAGAGCAGAAAAAAAAAAGATTATTCATTTACAGAAGGAAAAAGAGGAGAGAGATACCTATTGCAGATTTAGTTTTATCTTGGGCTGTCTCTAGCTTGTTGGATTCAGCCTTTACAGTTCCCAGTGTTTAATATCAGAGTTCAGACATTTTTTCCATTTCTTATCCATGCAATTTAGTGAAAAAATGAACAAAATAAAAAGCTTTTTAACATTAAACATTTGATGAGAGACAGGCATTTCTAAAGAGCTATTCAGCCCACCAAGATCTGAGTTGTTCCCTAAAGCCCTTGTCTCTTGCTACTGCTACAAACTGAGCTTTGGCTAACAGACTTCTAACTGAATCTTGTGCCTCATTCAAGTGGGATGAATAAAGGCCATAGAGATTTTTTTTCAAATTCTTTGCTTCAAAGTTACTCTAAGGTCTCTCCTTCCACACAGATATTTGCAGTGAACTATAACATTAATTATGTATATGAGAAGGAAAAGGAAAATAGCCACTTCTCAGCATATGTCTGCAAATGAAACGAGAGGAAAAAAGAGGGAAGAAACACAGCTCTCATCATTAATCTGGTTAAGAGCATGACTGCCAGATCAACAAATTTGAGAGACTGCTCAGAGACATCTGAGGGTGTAAAAACCTCTTAGTCTCATTTGCTGTTGCTGATGTTGCACTGAATATGATGTTAGCATTACTTGGTATTTCATCTTCAGTCTTTGTTGCTAATGCTCATCTCTATTGACAGATTTGTCAGTTGGAAGGTATACTAAGTATTCATGCAGTTCATTGTAATGGGCCACTTAATTAAGATTGTCTGCTACATTTAGTTAGTCTTTTTTTGTCCTCTTATCCTTCTAATAAATTATTCAGCAATGAGCTGAAAGAGTTAAATGACTCAGTATGTACCCTAAAATAAGTAACTTCAGAATTAAACATTGCACCAGTTGCATCCAGTGATAGATTTAAAGATATACAAGATTGCTCTCAGACAAATTATGCTAAAGTTTAAAGTTTTCTAGCTGAAAGTCTCCTGATTGATTCACAGTGTATGTTTAGGACAAGGTTGAACAGGGCTGCAATGATGGGTTTTTAATCTAAACTCCTTTGAAGACAGAATAAGACAGCTATCTTCACTTGGACAAAGTGTTAAGTACAAAAAGCTTAAAAAATTTTAATTATACCCTAATATTCAAGATTTTTCACTTTTTGTATAAAACATACAGGTACCATGTGCAACCTTTTGAAGATTATCTCATGTAAATGTCAGTGATTAATTACCAGAGTGTCTGGCAAAACCATTAAAAGTAGAACTTCTATAAAAGCTGATTGAAGGCTTTTGCCCAGTACAAATTACCATGTTGTCATCAAGTATGTGAAACTATAGAAGCTTTGTTATTTGTGAGAAAAATTTCTCTTTGCAATATTTTAGTATAGGCTGTGAATGTCATATATCAGAAAAAAGTTTAGTAATTTAATGTAATTTCTTACTGTTTAGATAACCACACAAGGAAAATATGAGACTTTTTTGATAGCTCTGCAAAGTTATATTAGTTATCATTTTATTGAAAGTTAATACACAAATTGGCTGACATATGTCAGGTCTTAAATATACTGAGTAAAAGAATTTTACATTTATGATGATAAGACTACACAATAACATTTCTGTCTAGGCTTACTGATATCATTGGAGTTATATTTGTGAAAATCAAGAAATTTAAAGGCAGGGGACTCTATCTGAAATAATATTAGTGTCAAAGTTATCTCTGATGTAAAGCAGAAAAATAAAGGACTTTTTTCCCTTTTTTCCTACCACGGTCATGATAGAAAGAAGAGAAATACGAATTGCTGAGATGGAACAGTTGAAATGTTTAAAATTATCATCAAAGTCAATACGAGTTAACACAGATTCCCTAGTAGAAGAACTGAGATTTTTTTTTTTTTTACAAAAATTAAATGTGTACAAGATTGAAACACTAGGAAATGGAAAGCGGCTGTTAAAGACTGCATAGAACAGGCCAGGAGAGGGAACCAGACTTGATGAATCAGAGCATTTACACTATATCCCTGTGGAAAGGTTCTGTCAGATGAAACAGAAGGTGAACTTCAGACTTCTGTCTGAGTTAAAAGCCCTATTCAAATACTGTGCAAAGAAGATAATTACATTTTCTCTTTAAGTTTTCAAACCATTTATGTTATTCAGTTAAAAGAATTATATTCTCTACTTATTCTATTGCAACAAAAAATCATACAGGAAGAAATAATGGTTTGTATTTCATATTACAGTGTTTTATAATAAAAAGCACAGAATGAATAAAAATCTGATCCTGTTGGGTCTCATATGTTACTCTTCCACAGAAATAGAGTGTTTGAGGCTAGAAAGCAGTTTAAAAATCCACTGTAATAATCCTACTCAAATCAACATCTGTTACAGCAATTTACTCAATGTCATGCCCAGTTGAGTTTTTTATCTCCAAAAATATAGGCTCCATAGAAAATTTGACCTGATTTCAGAAATCTCAGAGTAACAAAGATACTTTTTTGTATATTTAAATAGAAATTTATGTATTTCAGTTGTGCCTAATACCTTTTGTCTTGTCACTGGGTATCACTGTCTTGAGTCTTCTTTACTCCTTCTCATCAAGTATTTATACACATTGGTAAGATATACACTGAGCTTTCTCAAAGTTGAACAATCCTGAATTTCTGTCTCTTTTCATATGAAAGATATTCCCTTAGTCACCTTTGCAGTTCATGGCAGGTCTCTCTCCAGTATGTCCATGTCTCTGATAGTGGGAAGCCCATTTCTGGACTGATCAGTCTCGCTAGGGCTGAACAAAGAGGAACTATTATCTTCCTTCGCCTGCTGTCAATTCTCAGCATAATGCATCCCACGATACTGTTGGTTGTCTTTGCCTCAAGGACATATTCTCACCCTATTGTCCACTAGAACTCCCAGGACCTTCTCTGCAGGTCTCCTTTCCAGGCAGTCAACTCACAATATGTATAAGTTTATGGGCTTGTTCCTCTCCAAGGTCAGGACTTGTCTCTTCCTGTTGTCAAACTTCATGAGATTCCTGTTTGTGCATTTCTCCATTCTGCTGAGGACCCTTTGAATAGCTGCACAAACCACTGATATATCAGCTATTACTCCTCCTAGCTGTATATCATCAGAAAATTTTCAGAGGATGTGTTTGGGCCAATCATCCAGGTGATATATGAAAATATTAAATAGTATTGACCCTACTACCAACACCTTCTGATCTCCAGCTAGACTTGATGCTGCTGTAATCCTTTAAGACTAGCAGTTCATTCAGGTTTCAGTCCTATGTTTCATTAGTCTTTGATCAAATTATGTCAGATAGCCTCAAAAACCTTGCTAAACTTAAGATAAACAACATCCACTTCTCTCCTTTCATCCTTTGAATTAGTTATCTCCTTGTTGAAGTCTATCAAGTTTCTCAGGTGTATTTTTCCCTTTTGAAAAATCACAGTCAAATTGTTGTCTCTTGGATTTTTGTAAAGGTATGCTTATGATTTCTCTAACAAGACTCTTCTCCATGAGTGCACTGGAACAGGGTTCCCAGAGAGATTGTGGAGTACTTGGAGGTCTTCAATATCTGCCTGTACATGTTCCTATGCAACCTGATCTAGATTGACCTGCTTCTGCAGAGGAGTTAGACTAGATGATCTCTAAAGGTCATTTCCAACCCTGCCATTCTATGATTCTATGAATGTAAGCTTTTCTTGCTCCAGACACCACGGTAATCTCAGGGGTTTGGTACTTGTAAAGGCCATACTTAGCAAGAAAGGCTGAGGCAAACAAGTTATTAGGTACCTTGGTGTTTTCTATTTCTCTTTAAATCTTTAATGTTAGCTTTTTCTCCCATTTAATAAAATCACATGTTGAGGGTTCAGTGACAATCATCTGCAAACTGTCACCCGAGGAACATTTTCTAAATGTGTCTTGTGTGCCTGGCATGGATGTTACAATAAACCAAAGCAGGGAATCTGGTGTATCTTGCAGATTTTCTATGAATGATTTCTGGTTTCTAATTATTATTTTTCAGACTGAATATCTTTTCATAAATTACACTTCAGACATTTGACGGTAATTATGTTTTATATGTGCTAAAGTATTACATATCCACAAGCCTTCTTCAGTTAATAAATTAAAAGCTGCATTATTTGCCTTCTTATCTCTACAGAACTATTAGAATTAATGGGGCTGGATGTAAGGAGAGTGTCTCTTGCCTGCTGTCATGGGTGAGGCAGAGTGAATGACAGCACATATTGGAGCTGGATAGGGTTGCTTACTTAAGAATACAAAATTTAAGTTTTTTATCTACTTGACTCTTACATATTCAATCATTCTCCTTTCCTTCACTCATCTACTGACAGCTTCATATTCTCTGGCTCTTGAATTCCCTTTTTAGCAGGCAGATGACTGCCAGTCCAAGGAGAATAGGGAGAAACTTATTAATGATGTGCAGCTGATTGTAGCTACTAATCTTTGGCATTACTGGCCAAGGTCTCTGATCACCTACTGGCATCTTTTTCCATGCTTCTCCCTCATCTCCAGGATGTTTCTCCACTTCCATGATCTTTCCAGAAGTCATGGTATTTACCATCTTTCTGGATGCCCATCTTAATGAGATCACTTCTTATCAGGAACCTTTTTTTTAATTTTCAGCACCAGTTCTTTGTTTTTTATTCTCAAGTCCCTTGTATTCCTAATTTAAGTAGTCTATGTACAGCAGCAAAGTATGCGGTCAGCCTCCTGTGGTTTTCTCTTATGCCTTCTTTCTAAGTGAAGAATTTGGGACATGTCCCTTTTCTTTAATCTAGGTGCTATCAAAACATCATTTAATGTGAAGTAATGTAAAATATTCCAAAAATTTCTATTTTGTATTATCCTAACATCTATGAACCTTATTCAATCAAGAGACACACTTTCCTTTGTTTAAAGCTTTTAATATTAAACTAATGAATTATACTGGACTTTTTAATTTATGATACTTACTTAGAGAGACAGAAGTTATATTCACTGAACAGTAAGTGTATAGTTCATTACTGTGTTATATCAGCACATAAAATTGAATTCCTTTTTAATATCTATAGATTAATTGAGAAAATAATGAATTATAATGATTATTATGCCCTGTCATTTTTTATTACCTGTGAGATCTATTTTGCCTAACTTTAGCTATCTTAATATTATCTAAAATGTTTGGTGTATGACTAGACTCCTCTCTAGTTAAAAGACACCTCTAGATCCTGGTTTATATCAAGTGTCTTAGGATGAGATAAAATTTCTTCTAAATATGCCTTTGTCTTTTTGTTGACATAACTAGAAAGTGTGGAAATGAGATCACATTGGAAGCTTTTTGATTGTGGCCTTTTGATTGCTAAAGTTAGAGTAGATAAATTCTAACTACTAGAGTTATTGTAACAGAGATAGCTATTTGAGGTAGTATAAAATTTTCATTAGTGTCCTAGTGGGTTTCCACTACTAAGTAATATTGAAAGTAAACTATAATCAGGACTGTGACATTTCCATGAATGGCAAAGGTTTTCTAGGATTTTATCACCGTCAGGGGAAATTCTGTTTGTCATCTCACAATCTGATCAGAAGTAAAAACATCTCCATAGCACACAGAAGCTACTATTGATTAGGTGACTTTATTAAGCACTAATGGACTTCTCCGCTTTTCTAAATGTTCGTCTCTTTTAGTTGAAGCACAAAAACTTTTGCAAAAAGTATCTGAGAGGCCTCATCTTCAGATATACAGGTACTTGTTCCTCTCTCACTTTGCAGGTGCTTAGGTAATACCTGTAGACTTCCCTGAAATGGGGAAGATGGCCACTGGCTTAATTCTTGCGCAATTGCTAGAGTAGCATGCAGTCTAAGCAGTAAATAGGTACTAGGCTTTTTGTGTGGCAGTAATCAGGAAAAAGTCATAGAAAAAACAATGAATGCCATTTCGTTTGTGATATTAGTAAGAAGTTACAGTAGTCAAGCATTCATGGTGATATATAATATGTAGGAAGGACTTCTGCAGATGAAACAACTTTGATGAGGAAGTAAAATAATCAAGATAGTGATGTATTCATGGAAGCCTTGCCTGTTCTGACACTAACATGGCATGATATCTTTTTTGAGACAAACTAGTGGTTAGAGCCTGACCTCAGTAAGAGACATTTCCTTTTCCTTTTCCTCTCCCTTCACGTTCATAACCACCACAACCGACACAGCCATGTCCTAAAGCACGATCATCCAGATCATCTCAACAATATATTGAGGTTACATAGCACTCCAGAATGTACATAAAAAAATAAACAAAAATAAAGTGAATTTTGTATATTATGATACGGGACATTTCAAAACCTTATATTGTCAGAAAACTAATTTATTCTGAGATTTATTAATTCAGTAGTAAGCTGTGTTCCTTAAATATGTACTCATTCATCCATATATGTTCTGTCTTTATTCTGAATTACACAGAATCAAAAGATCATCTAGTCCAGTCCCTTGCCAGAGCAGGACCATCTAGAGTAGGTCACACAGGAACCCATCCAGGTGGCTTTTGAATGTCCCCAGAGAAGAAGATTCAACAACCCATCTGGGCAGCTTGTTCCAGTGCCCCATCACTCTCACAGTGGAGAAATTCTTTCTTGTATTTCTTTGGAACCCTTTATGTTCCAGCTTGTACCTGTTGCCCCTTGTCCTATCATCAGATATCATTGACAATAGCCTGGCTCCATCCTTCTGACACCCACCTTTTATGTATTTGCACAAATTAAAAAGATCACCCTTGGATATTTCTATAATGCATAGATTTAATACTATTCATGGTGTATGAATGCCACAAATCCTGTAATTCCTAGAAGGAAAATAAAGACAGAAAATTTTTTAGATTAGGAAGTAAACTGGATAACACCTTTGCAGAGCTAAAAGGGGCAATGTAGCCAAACTAAGGTGTTTTCCATGTTTCAGGAGAGAATGAACAAGACAGCTAAGGGCAATATCACACAACAACTTAAAGAAAAAGTACAGACGAATGTGCATTTGACAATAGAAATGAAGAATCTAGAATGAGTTAGAAAATAGAAATTCCTACAAATTTCTCCATAAAAAAACTACGTAATTATTAATTTGATTCAGAGTAAAAGAAAGGATATACAAAATATCTGATGAAAAGAAATACAAGAGTTATGTTGTAGCAATCAAAGATAAATATTAAATGTTCCTAACCAGATCTTTTGACATGGAGAACAAAAGAAAGGAACTAAGTAACTAACTAACTAACTTCTTTCTGGAAAATCACTAGAATATTCAGGGAATTTTTAAAATAGAAAGAGATGGGGAACACTTCATAAAAGCATTGGATTGGAGATATGAAACATAGAAATGTAAGATCCATGGTTGCATTAAATGGCTCAGCCTTTTAAGTAATAATATTCCACAGTATACATTAACCTCAGAGTATGCTACTTCTCTCTTTTTCATGACCAAAAGCTACACTGATATTCAGTCTGTTAGAAATGTCAATCATTAAAAAAAAAATGAAAAAAAAAATCAAACAAAGACTAAATAAAAAAAAAATAACAAGATGAGATGCATAAATTGTAAACTGAGGTACAAAATTTAAAGGCACTCAATAGCAAATAAGTAATGTATTTGCAAGGAAAATAAAAAGAAGAAAATGAAATAAATAAAACAATGGCTAAGAAAGTTAAAGACACTAAAGAGACAACAGACAAATAAAGTAAAATTATATTGTGTTCTGTGGAATAAGTTTATTTACTTGTCAGGAAATAGAAATTTAAAAGTTCTTTGTGAGCAAATGTTTTAATAGCAGATAGGTAGAAACTCCCTGTTATTAGAGTTTCATGGATTTTTAAAGGCTGAAAAGTATTGCCAGCAAAAGTATTTAACTGTCAAGAGATTTTATTTATAACTATTCCCTATTTATACAGTTGAGGGCCAATCCTCTTGAAGAAGATGTTTTTGCTGGTTTTTTGTGGCTTCTGATGAGCTAATGGATGAAGATGTACCCAATCATAGCATGCCTAGCCTCAGGAGACAATTATAACTCAGGTTCAAGGCCCCATTGCTTTGCTGTCTTCTTGTTCCAGCAGCAGTAAATTAACCCTGGCCTACAGTAAAATTCAATGTCACTGCTGCTCACAACGGGCTCAGTAATTTTGTGACTTTGCCTCCATTAGTTTAAGTTAACAGTGAAAAGTGGGTGTGACATAAGAAAGAGCTACGAAAACGTCTGGACAGCTGTGGCATTTGTGTAAATGGACTGATTTATTTACATGTGGTCATATCTGGAAGCCTATGCTATATAACAAACTCAGGAGGGGGTACTTTAGATGTTTTAAAAAATGCAAAGTAACAAGTAAAAATCATGCATGTTCTTCTAGTTATTGAAATTCATGAAAATACACAAAATTAATTTTTAAAAAACGTTATCTTCCCTGAACACTCATGCTATATATTTAATCATATTACCTTACCTTGTTAAGTTTCTTTATGTATTTTCTCCATATAACCATGGCAATACAATATGTTTTTCTCTCTTCACAGTGTAGCTTTTTAAATTTAAGGTTTGAGGTGCTTAATGCCAATAATGAATTTCTGGAAATTTCTACTTCTGCAACTGATACCAGCAGACTTTTTATTATCTTCTGAGAAAACAAATCCAACCTTCAGCTTCACCAGTTCTGAAACAGAATTCGCTCTGTGTCTGCATGTTGGAGCTGTAACTCAGATTTAGTTAGACAAAAGTGTCAGAAAACATGTTTTATTAGTACATGGAACATATTCTTATGAACTAATGACAATTTCTTATTTAGTAAGTCAGAACTATCCTTGATCACAGGTGTTCGGCTTGAGAGGGAGTATATATTTAACATTTACTCTAACAAAGTGGCATCATTTTTTTCCAGGAAAAAACAAACTAACCAAACAATCAAACCCTAAAATCACACAAAAAAACCTCCACAATAACAAAATACTAGAATAAGTAATAAATAATAGATAATTTTATTTAGGAAAAAATAATAATAATGTGGCTATGTATCATATTTATTTATAAGAAGGATAATAACAGAAATTGATGAACGATGAGTCATTCAAAGAGCTAAGTAAGTAAAGAAAGCATGGTATAGGCAACAACCTGAAATCTGAAAGAAAATTTTAAAAATCTTTAATATTTTCATTTATTTTCTGCTTATCTGATGTAACTTTGTTTCTTGATAAAGCACAATGAGACCTAACATCAGACAACTAGACTGCAAGTAAGAGAGCAGAGCGTGGAAGTTCAAGATGGACCATATATCAGAAAAAACACCATGCAAATACAAATCTCAGTCTTCACAGTATGTCATTGTGTATGATATTTGTGTGATTTTTTTTTCCCCACTGGTTCCGGTACCTGAAGGCAACAGAAAACTCATAATTAAAAGGAAAATTTTTCATACTTTTTTCAAAATAAAGAAGAAATTACATGCTCCTGTCAGTCCATTAGCTGTGAGGTATTGATCATGAGAGACAGTAAAGGCCATACTAGAGTTTAACCCTTCATAAAGCCAGACATTTGAGTGACATCATGGTAGTACAGACCACAGTGCACTGATCTGACTGACAAAAAAAGTGCAGAAATTCTTGGAAAGTTTTGTAACCTGCTCTGCGATGTCTGCATCTGTGATTGCACAGCAAGCGTTGGTTGTCTTAACAGCTACCAAAATTATAACAGAGCCAATATAACCTGTAAGCCTTGGTATAGATAAAGGAGAATTTATCTCTAAAAGCATACTTTTTTTCCATGAAAAGATACAGCAGAATCAGTTACTCAGTCTGTGTTTTACAATGTTTGTCTACCTCTTCATGAGGTAGGTGAGAAATTGCTCTTCTCTTTTTTAATTCATGAAACTCAAATTTTTAAAATGATGATTTAAAAGTAGATAGAACTGATCTGGCTTTTCTTTTTCATTGTATTTTACAGTGGAAATGACAGCTCGTTTGCAAGTATTGTATACTAGTCATTTAGTCTATTTCCTTCATGATTAAAGATCATTAAATTATTTAAATAAAAGGATGTTAAATATGCTAATAAAAATTAACAAAGCAATTGAACACTAAAAGTATCAAAAAAAAAACCAAAACAAAACATTAGTTTAAGACAATTGCTTTTGGAACTTTCCTGACTGTAAAGAATTTGGAAAAATAACCACAAATGTAATAATATTTTGTTTTGTCACAGCTCTTTGTCAAATTTTATGTGTCTGAAATTATTTCAATTTCTTTATCTGGAGGATGGATTTATCCAGGGATATCAGTTCTGGTAATCCATGCTGTGCTTGATACTTAGCAATTCATAGCTGAGAAACAGTAGCCACGGGACTACAGAGAGAATGTACACAGCTCTGAGAAGGACCTGTCTGCACATCCAAATAGAATCTTTCCCTCATACAGCCATTACAAGCTCACTCGAATGGCCAATGATCTGACAAAATACAGAAATATATTGTGTCTGACCTATAAATTAGGCCACAAATCCCAGTTGGAAGACCATTTGCTGTGAAATCAGAATTTTGTGCTGACTGCATTTTTTCTTCAAGTCAAAGTGGGGAAAAGGATGTTTGCGCAAAGCCAAAGGCTTGAAAGAGTAGCTTCTGGCGGAGTGGGAACAGGCAGTATGGAGTAAAAGTCAGTAACTAAATTACTGTCCTCTTGAAAATTTTATGTCTGTTTAATGTCCACCAAAATGAAGCAACATCTTTATATAGAAAGCACTGACCTGGATCTCAGAACTTTGCATCAAAATCTTGCCTCTCTTACAGGTCATTCAGGTATTAAAGGATTAGGAGGCTTGCAAAAAGTATTTTATTTACTGTGTTTATTTTGTGTGGTTTTGTTTTCTAGTTTTTTTTTTTTTTCCCCTAGGGTAGATACGTGGGGTTTTAATAAAAATAAAAATGAAAGATAAACAGAAATTAAAATAGAAATAAAAATGAAACTTAAATAAAATCTTTTAAAAACTTTAAAAATATAAACCAACAATCATCTGCAGGTCATGGTATTTTACATGTCTGAGAATAAGCCACAGAAAAAAAGGAAAGGAAGAAAACACAAAACCAGAGCCATTAAAACCCCCAATTTCTTTTTTCTGGAAATTAACAACCCCCACAAGTTCCCAACAGGTTGCTTGAATAAACAGTTAATTTTTTATTGACTGGTATTACTAGAAGTTCATAAAAATGAAGGATAGTTTGAATTCAATTTTCTAGTCTGTCTCAAAGTATATAAGCACATACATCTGCTATGAGTAAGGAGTGAGGGAGAGCAATACATTTCTAAAACTACCTGAAGATGCACTACATAATGTCCATTCATCCTTTCTTGCCCATACTGAAAAAAATGACTGCAGTCCACATTCAATACAGTCAGAGATGACTAAACTATGACATTTCAGTTTGTATTGTTACATGTCTGTAACTGTATGAATGTGATTTAGTTGAATAAATCAGATAAATTTATGCAATCTTATTTAATCTAATGGCTTGTTGGGAAACTATTTGTACCACCAAGGATTACTGCTACTTTTTTTCTCTCCCACCATCTGCCATTCGTCCAAGATTCTTACTACAAATCACAGAGATGAGGCTGAGGGAAGGGTTTTGCTAGATGACTGAAAGTCTTTGATTGGATTCACATAAATTTTTAGTATATTTTAAGGAGAAACATAAACAATAGAAGATTGCAGCCAATGTAGAATATTTTGCCATATGTTTTTCATTACTGAGAATCTCTCAGCTTCTGTATAGCACTAATGAAGGAAGTCCTCAGTTAAAGAAATGAACAAAGGTAATTTTTGTACTTTCGAATGGTTAATAAAAAATTAGTGTTGTTATACATTACATACTTCCAAAGAAGGAAAATTACCTTTGTGATACAAAGGAAAATTCAGACACTAGAGGTTTTGTTTTAAAAATTAACTTTCTCTCATTCCTCAGAGGAATCCTATGAAGATTGACTTTCTAAAAAGAGAAGCAAAAAGAAAGAAGGAGGATACAAAATCTTTTTAATATCAGAGTTATTTAGGTACTGAAGTGGACTTCTTTATGGGCTTTCCAGATGAAAAACATTTTTTCAAATGTTCAAGTAGGATTCCCAACTCTGAAGGGTAGCCTATCAGCACTGTTTCTTATGATTATAGGACAATTGGCTGAATAATACAGATTTTGACAACGGGATAAATTTAAATGCATTTCAAGAATAATATTAAAATATCTAAAATTACCTTTAACACCGAGGTCAACAAATTAATTTTTCTAAAACCTCAATGATGAATAAGTTTTGGTTACTATAAGAAATATTACCTTATCTGGCTAGGCTTCACAGTTAATTGCCTAATTTCACTTATTAAGTCTTCACAAAGAGTTGATTCAAGGCTGTGAACATACCTAAGCCTATTGGTACCTTTAAAATCATGCACAAAAACTTCTGGAATCAGAGATTTACTTATAGAGTAATTTCAAAGTTTCCTCAATATTGACTTTCTCAACAACCTGTTTTATTTATCTCACCTCATGTACTTTTCTCCTAGAACTTAAAACAGTATGAGTTATAGTCACTAGCAGAAGAATATCCATCATTAGATGCACTAACTACCAAATAAGCTCCCTGAATTAAAAAAAAAAAAACTCAGTTTTAAAGAGTACTAAATTATTAGTCATGTTGATACTATCCTACAAACACAAACAAGTATGTTTATTAGTAAGAGGATATTTACACATTGGGTAATCTGAGAAACTATAAACATAGCCTAAGTATACAGAGGCTATGCTTGTGAAGTGATAATGTAGGCCACTGTGGACAGCTGGGAGAACCCACTGGATTAAGTTATATTTTGTGATATTAGCTAGTGAACCTATTATTCTTTCATGAATATAAAACAGTCTGGGAATACATGGAATATTGATTCAATGCAAAATAGACATTCTTTATCTCAAAAGGACAATTATTTTATTAATGTTTGTATATTTTCGACTCTCAAGTTATACTTCCTCCAACTTTTAAGGGGTAATAAACCAAGACACATGGGAGAAGATGTGGACATAGAGTTGACATTCTAAGAATGAGTCTGAAATAATTCAATGAATAACAGTAAGTTAAATAGGTATTAATCATAACCTGAGAAAAGAATGTTTAACAGTGCATTTGTATTCCTTGTGTTCGCTGACATCTATACAGATGACAGACTTTTTAGAGAAATTAACTTCACATTGAGAATATTTATACTTGATTAGTAGTGATCAACAGCTTATTAATGATCTTTTCCTTTGATAATTAACCAACAGGTTTTACGTCACAAGACCTGAGACTGTTAGTGGAATACCAACAAAGTGTGGAAGCTCAGTTAAAATTATTTCTCATATTAACTCTCATGTTGCTTTGTACCTGACTCTGGTCTGATGTAATGTAGTTGCTTCACCAAGTTAGAAAGATGGAATTCAAAGAGCTAAAGACCCTTATAAATTCATGGTACTTGCAAAGGCATATATTTCCCTGGGCCTGTCTGGACCAGACTGGAGAGACTGACAGTCAAAACATATATTTTACAGAAATATCAAAAAAATTTTAGTTAGAACTGTATCAATTTTTGGATATGTTTTCTTACATATGCTGATGTTTCAAGTACTACTTTCCATCAAATGTGTGACTTGATCATTGTTCAACACTCTTGTCTTCTCAAGGACACAGTTTCAAAGAAACTTAAGTTGAACTTCACATAAATCATGATTAGCCTAACAGGAGGTAGAACTGAGTTCATAATCAGTAATTGTTCATGGATTCAGACATGAAGTGAGAAGTATGCGAAGTGAGAAGTATGGGAAGTGAGAAGTATGCAGTGTCTAACAAAGAACATGGAAACTTTTGAGGAAGATAATGATATGCAGGGAGAATCCAAAGAGTGTAAATGGTTTCTTTATCAACTGACTGTTGAAAATAGGAGGTAAAAACCCAATTACTAAGACACTGTTACTGGGTGAGCTTCAAAATATGCTGCTTACTTATATTTTATACACATTTATGTACACATTTACATGTTTATGTATGTATCTACACATGCATATTATATATATACATATATGTACATATACATATAT
>WBNH01006837.1:819310-850082 GCA_013401255.1 Urocolius indicus | reverse complement strand
TGAAAATAGGAGGTAAAAACCCAATTACTAAGACACTGTTACTGGGTGAGCTTCAAAATATGCTGCTTACTTATATTTTATACACATTTATGTACACATTTACATGTTTATGTATGTATCTACACATACATATTATATATATACATATATGTACATATACATATATATTTTATAAAATTTTCTATGTTTGTACCTTTATGTTTAGGTTATATTTTTTTCATATTTTACCTTCCATTAGGTATTGTAGTCAAGGGATTTGTATCAGAAATTTTCAACAGAAGCCACAGTTAAGAGAAATGTGGGCAGTTAAGAGAAATAAATTCTGCTGAAGAAACAATTACCAACACAAAATAAGGTTAACAGTGAAAGAGAAGACAAGGGCATCAATTTCCGAGTAAACAGGCTATATAGTATGGAAAGTATTTCCAGTCATTAACATAAAAAGCAAAGCAGATTTAAGATCCCACTGATTTATGGACCAGGAAAAGTAATTTCAGACAGCCCATAGTTTCTGTTTCAGGCAGCAGTGGATAGTGTCTACTTGGACTTCAATAAATCCTTGACACTCCTATAAGATACTCATAGACAAAGTGTTGATGTACAGGATGGATAAGACAGTGAGGTGGAGTAGAAACCAACTTGAATAGTCAAGCTCAGAGGATGGCAATCAATGTGAAGGAGTCTAATTGGAGACCAGCAACTAGACATGGGTCCCAATATTGGCTCTGCTTCTGTTTAACATTTTCATCAGTGATCTGGAGAATAGGGGAGAGTGTATCCTCAGCAAGGCTGCTGATGATACAAAACTGTGGCTAATATGTTAGAGGATGCCTTCCACTATCAACCGTTCTGTGATTCTGTACTTCTTCAATTCATCTAAAAAATGCAAAAATCTAGATATTTCATCACAGTCAAAGTTTCCATAAAGATTCTAGTGTGGTTTGGAGGTTATGTTAGTGATTAAAATTGGTTTTCTTGCTTGCTGCTTTGTAGATCAAGCAATATATTTTATAATTATAAATTAAAATGACTTTGAACAGTAAATTTCCTTACACACTACCACTCTGGGAGAAAACTGTCAGATGTTTCCTTCATCTTGAAAATTCAAGTAAAGACAACAGAAAGTAGGAATTACCATTATCTCTCTGTGATCACCAACAACTAAATTAGACTACCTCAAGGATGCCACTATATTTTTAGCTACTTCTGGGATGACTTATGAAAATTTTCTTTAGCTTTGGAGCTAAATCCTAGGAGCCGAAAGGATTTCAGTGGAAAAGAATACTTGTGTCTTGGATTATTTTTAGTGTTCTGATATTTTTATGAAAGCATTTGCAATTTTATTTTATTTTATCAAACATCATACTGTGATAACTTTTCTTCAATATTATTTCACTAATACTGAAATACTTTATCGTGCAGTTTGACCTCAGTAATGGTGTGCTACAAAGATAGGACAAAACTTCACATTGTACTTCAGAAATCTTCTCATGGCCATTTACCAATATTCAGAATGAATTACAGAAAACTGTAATCTAGTTTCCCTTTATCTACCTTCTGGTTTTTTTGGATGACATGTTTTCTAATCACATTATTGTTGCTACTCTGGACCATTGCTTTTAGGTCCTCACTTCTGTGTTTGTTGATTCTTCAAGGATCAACCTTTTCTATTCAATCACATACCTAAGACTCTCATCCTGATTTTCCTCAATCTGTCAATTACTGAATCATCCTTTTCTTTCTGATTGTGACAACTGCAGTCTCACATAGTTTTTGTCCATTTCAAATGAAGCTGCAGAGATTTTCTCTACCTGTCACTTTGACATGTCACCCTTCTTGACAGTCTGCTAGCTTCCACTTCTCCACTGAATAAAGAAAACCACTTTAACTGGTGGATTACTCCCAAGCTACCCAATATCTCTTTCACCTTGAGCATTTGGAATTACCTTCTGATACTGTTCTTTCTATCACCTTGTTGTACTCACTTTTGTCACTCTGTGCTACGCTTCACTGGGAATACCAGAATATCATCCCATAGATTCTTTCTAGGCTAGTTATTTTTTCTCTGTATAAATCCTTTTTAAATTTTTCCTTTTCTGTAAAATCTACATAACCCCTAACAGCTGCTCTGCTCAGACAATTGCCTGTCATGTTAATATGGTCTCCTGTTTCTATTGCAAATCACTTACAATAGAGACTTTTTTACTTGGCTTTGTTTTTATACAACAATATGTACACTGAGACCTTGATCTCTAGATGATATGGTGCTATAAAAGTTAACCTTATATTATGAAAAGATGGTGAAAAATGCTATTTTATTTTTCCACTTCTTGTAATGATATAGCATTCAAAAGGCTCATATTAAATCTGACACAAATCTGTTAAATATATTAAAATAATCTCTACTTTTTTAATGAAGGCCTTTTTTTGTTCAAAGGATTGTTTATTAAGATCGTTACTTTAGAATTTGCAATTTCCCTTTGGGTTTCTGACGAAAATCTTGTATGTGTAGATCTAAGTTCTCTTAATTCACTAGGGTAGGGTAATTGTGATAGCAAGCTGTTGATTGCATACAGTTTTGCTCAATCTCTTTTTTTACTGTGCGGTTCTCACTGAGATCTCATTTTTGCCCACATCTTTGATTGGTACAAGTACTGCATGTGAAGCTTCCAGTGGAAGCTTAGAACTACTGACAGCTGAATAGTCAATTCACAATGCTTTTTCCTCAATGAGAAAAATACACAAATGACTATCCACGCAGACCTTGGAGGCTAACAAGGTGACTAAGTAGGTCAGTCTTCAGTCTGAACTCACTAGCACTATGGATAGAGATGTGGATATTATTATGGTCTCATTCATGAGCATAGCAGCAATGGGTATTTATTTATGTTGTATTTCCTGTATCATAGTCATTTCCTTTCAAGAAAACTAGAAAAAGCCTAATATTCACCACAGCTCAAAATGCTTCAATTTATTAAATACCAGCATTAAGTCCTATGCCACAGAGGAGAGTGCTGAGATTAGTTTGCAGCCTTCACTGCAAATAGTGTACTATCAAGTCCACAAGACATACTGGAACAAGAGTGGAAATGGAAAAATGGTGATTTTAAAAATCCTTTTTATATAAAATGAAACGATTAATGTGTGAACAATATATGTTACCTACTTAAGGTACATAAATTCAAGCACATATACTTTCTTCATAAGAAATAGCCATAAGTCACAGACACTAAGGTTAAGGAGAAGTTAAAAAGACAATTGTTTTATCTATTAGTTCTCTCAACTGCTGTAGACGCATTTCATTTGATAGTAACACAACAGTCTATGTCATGAAAAAGAATCAGGAAAGAAGACAGGGTTTCTACTTTGGAGATTACTGAGAACCGCTGTGAGTCTAAGAACAGCCTGCAGTCATCCTAGAAACTTCTAAATTAAAAAAAATGGACAGATTGCTAATATACATTAACATTAAGAAAGGCAAATTCAGATTACTTCTAAGGATTTTCTGTCAATCTTTATACTATTCCACAATCTAGCCTGTAATTACCCATATAGCCCACAGAAATATTCAGGAGACATTTTATATGCCTTTGCTTTGTAAAATTCATAGAAGTAAAAAGAAAAGAATACACAACTTTTCTATAGATGCTCTAACTTTTGAGTTGCATAACTTTTAGTAATGAAAATGAAAACAGAGTACAGCAGCAGCAGGCTAAGAATCCTCTTGGCACACGGTATAAACTTCTATTTTTCAGTTATAAAGATCAGGATCTAAGTTATTAGGTAAGAAATGTATATAATATATACGTTCATGAGGGTTAAAAACTTATTAAATATGAGAATGGTATTTAGGAGACTTATTACATTTTCTTTCTAAATGAAAGCAGGATCATTTGGAATCTACTCAACTATTGTTGAATTAATTCTGAGTAAGTTGTCAGTTCAGCTTATCCAGAATACATCAACAAAGTGCTCCTGTGATAGCTGTGTACTTCAGTAGTGTGTTCCCTTTATAGCATATACATGCATCCATCCACAAGATTTCCCAGAGATATGGAAGCTGTAAAACAGTACTATGCTTATCCTGCATCATGTAGTGTTGTTAGGGATTCATAAGCACCATTATAAACACCTGTTATAACTATTATGGATAAAATCATTTGACTTCCGGATTTTTTATATCATACATGTATTTATTTTGCCCTCTTCCATAAATTTTCTATCGTAAGTAAATACACCTTTATTTTAAAAACGTTTAAAATATGTAAATTGTTGAGTTAAAAATAGTGAGAAAAATGAATTCCGTAGACTACTCCTTGAACTCAGTAATAGCCTTCCATATACAATATAGAATGTTATATATATATAACAATATAGTGTTATACGACTGAACAGAAGACAGTTGAAATAACAAAAGGTACAGAAGAGTAGAGGATCTTTCTATGTATTGCTGGCTGCTACTTTCATATAAAAAAAAACTCCAAATCAACAATAAAACATCAAACACAAAACCATAATGCTAATTTTCTATAATTACGAATACAATGGGATTGAAATGGATGTAAAGAACAAAATGATAAATTTTAGGATAAAATAAGTTTTATCATCCAACGTGAAAGCTTAACAGAATGTTAAAATATATATCTTTATGTTTTACTGAAAAATTATATTTAAAACAGTCACGAAAGTCCCTAATGGTCACTCTTCTCATTTAAAACTCCATTTCATATACACATTTCAGGATTCAATCCAGCTTTGTCAGATATCTATGGTGAATATTTAGCACTGGCAATTAGGCTTTTAGGTTTGGCAATTGCAATTGATTTTTCTTATGGTAAACTTACCTGAAGTTAGTTAAAAATGTCAGGGGAAGGGATGAAATTTATGCATGTTCATGAATGAAACATTTTGATTCTCTATGCTCTCTATTGGTGTAACATTAAGATATTAAAAAAATGCAGTCATAAATTGATTATCTTGTACTTGAAATGACTTACATGTTAGTAGACCTTTTTCAGTGTTCATTTTATGAAATTATGAGGGTTTTTTTATAAAAAACATCCATAATTAATTCTCGCATTTTTAGAAATTCTTGTTCATGTTCCCAGATCAAACAGATTGAAGTTTTTTTATAAATGAGTCAGAGAAACTTCCTGTTATAAGCAGATGT
Organism: Urocolius indicus; assembly: GCA_013401255.1. Lineage (NCBI taxonomy): Eukaryota > Metazoa > Chordata > Aves > Coliiformes > Coliidae > Urocolius > Urocolius indicus. The sequence continues at coordinate 844,912 of WBNH01006837.1, read as the reverse complement.
TACTTTTTTCTTTCTCACTATATATGAAATTGGTTTCCATCCAATAGAAATTTTTCAGCACAAGGTAATTTACCGTGCAAGTCTTGATTTGTAAGACTATAGTTCATTCAGAATACTCATAAAAATAAATATTAATACAGTAAACATTTCATAAAGTCAAAGCAATTCTACAAGTCAAGCTTCTACTAAGAGTAAACAGAAGTCAGAAAAATAAATATTGTGTATTAGTTTTTGCTACTCTTCTATCTCAGTTGTCTCTTCAGACTAAAATATACAGTTTACACAGATCAAAACAGGATAACCCAGATTCCTACTTTTCTTTCTCTCAGGATTTTTCTTCATATGCAGTATAATCTTACAAAATTCACTCTGAGATTTACCACTAACTTCAACAAAATCCTTTGTGTCTATTCACTTTGAAGGTGGTATTCGACCTTTTATATTTAGTCTGACATAAAAAAAAACTGCTGAAGAGATTTATGTTCTTTGATTTTGATGAGAGCTGTTGTTTGGTTTTTTTCTATTCAGTTTTGAACAACTATTTGATTTTGAGTTGTGATGTGTATCCACACTTGATCACTGTTGCCCCACAGACCTGTATCATCCTTAGATCTAGATTTTCTTATTGTTATTGTATTAGGTATTTCAGGGAACACACAATCCTGAAATGACAAAGAGATTGCTAGATTAATCATCATATAATTGCTTGCACTTTCACCAAGGAAACAAAAATTACTGTTATTGTACTGTTGAAACTTTTGGTAAACTACTTCGGTGAGCTGTGACAGTTCTATTATATCAGACCTAAAGAATCATCAGAACTTAACAAAGTCTATTAGCTTTGAAAGTCTGTGTCAATGCAAATGTTCCATGGTAATAAATGAAGACTATTCAAATTTGGGTTAATGCTTAAAAAAATATTCTCAGTTCTCTACTTAATAGAATTCCAATTTGCAGAAAAAAAAATAAAAAACTTATGGCATTTCTTCCACTGAACATCTTCTTTACTTTGGTCTTTACAGCCAAGGCTGGCCCTTGGGAAGCCCAGTTCAGCAAGGATCCCAGCATTTCTTCCACTGAACGAATTCTTTACTTGGTCTTTACAGCCAATGCTGACCCTCGGGAAGCCCGGTTCAGCAAGGATCCCAGGTCCTTAACTTGAAAAGCTTTGTTAGGACTGACTGGTGGAAAAAAAATCTTTACCCAGACACTTCAAAGAAACATAAGAAAAAACTGCAACCTGTAAATGTGAGTTTCTATTTGATATTAAAGTGAATAAATTAAAGGAAAAAAAATAGAGAAGAGGTACAGGGAAGAGAAGGATCAAGGGAGTAGAGTGGGGAAATTTTTGCATTTCTATGTCAATCAGTTCTTAGCAAACCAGTATACATACCTGAAAGTGCTAAAACTATCTTACAACATTACTTTTACAACCTTTCAGATGCAATTGTTGTCTTCCATAGTAAAAAACTCCAAAGACTTAATTTAGATACCCATATCTCTATTGACTTAAATAATAATGTGTATTGAAATTACCTCATTAACTTTTATTCCCCATTTGTGAAGAAATAAAAACACGTTAGCAAAAGAAGTATTTAAACATAATGAAACTTTAGACAATGCTGAATCCCATCTCTTTTTATTAACAAATGAAAAAAAAGAGAGGATATGGTAAACTTGAAACGGTTGTTGCAATTTATGCAGGGAGATGTTCTTCTTAAGAAAATGAAACTGATGTAACTTTTTGTCTGTGACTAGGAAGCACTTAAAAGTATGACAGATTATACATGAGGTTTGAAATGATTGAAATCAAGTGATGCACCTACTAAATGAATGAAATACACTGAAAACCTGTACAGTCTTACAAAACCTATGTTCAGAAAATCTTATCCGCAGCCTTTCAATCCCATCTGTTTATCCACATTTGCAATTTAAATCCTCAAGCTACATTTGTAAGGTTTTTTTTAAGATCTACAGAGCTAAAAATAGGTATGAAAGCAATAAATCTGTTCAATGACAAAAGCATATCTGCCCACAGATGCAATCATTTGGAGCTCTAGAGAAATGTTGATGATGCCAGCTTTCAAAATCTATTTCATTTCATGTCTAATGGTCCAGACAGTTATGTGTAAAGATTCTTTAGTGTCACCCTAGAAATCATAAGTGGCATTCTCAGCTTCTACAATGACATTAAGAGTATTATACCTTCTCCCTTCTTTTAATAATTTTGAAGATTACCGCTAAGAAAAGTTAAGTAGACTCATTATCAATCCGCGAAGGTAAAACTTTGATTTAGAGGAGTGGAGTCAGTATTCAGCCGCTCATTATAAAAAGTTTGTTGTATTACAAAAGCCTAAATAATCAGCTCTCTCTACCCTAACAGGATATTATTTTTCTTTACTTCCACATAATGAGCTTCTACAAACAAACAAAAACCCCAAACTAAAAGTACTAGGCAGAGAAAGCTCGTTTTGCTCAAATTTTCTGCATGTGGTTAACAGAGAGCAACGTGATTTGTCAACAAGCAGAACATCCGTAGTCCTGAGGAAATAATCAGCTACCAATAAAGATATATGTAACTGTAGTGAGCTCTAGCACTATTTAACTTAACACACAAAAGCACTAAATTCAGATGCATCTAGGAGGTACTCAATATGTCTATGAATTACAATAGGTTACTGTGACATATCAAGTCACATATTATGAAATGGGAAATTCTAATAATCTGATGTTCACTTCATCATGCTGCATAATCATCATATCAAATGAAAACAATAGCAATTCCTCTAGTAACTAGAAATTCAAGTCCTTCTAGTAGTAATGAAAGGGGTAATGAAATAATACTAAAGATAAGCAAAATGGCTTCTTACTTTAAAAAGAACACCAGTGTGATTCTATGTAAAATATATTCCTGTTTTTTAAGCCTAAAGACATATTATTCAAATGTTAAACGTACATTTTCATCAAAGAACTGGTAACAACTAGAACACAATTGACTGCATGGACTTCTTGTCAGGAGCAGTTGTTTTTGCAGCATAGTGCAAAAAAAAAAAAAAAAAAAGAGGTAGGAATAGGGTTTGTAGGTTTAAAGCAAGAAGGATTTAATAGATTCTATATTCAATATTGGTAGTTCAAATACAGAATAAACCAATATGGCACTCTGTTTAATATACTGTAAAACAAAACAAAAAAAGGGCTTCCGCCATGAACTGGTAAGGCTACCAAGTGAAAACCTGCACAAACATAAACCAAATACATGATATAAAGACCAGACTTCATCAGCTGTGTTAATATTCCTCAGCTTTCTAGATGTTGTGGGTAATAACTTCACGGACAAATATTGGTGGCCTATGCAAACTCCTAGTATATTCAGGGTGGGGTGAGGGGGTTGGGGGATGGAACTAGTATATGTGGGTGTCTGTGGAGGAGAGGAAGACGGAAAAAAAAAGAAAGAGGACACAAAGTGTTAAATATTATCCAGGATGGAGGACGTTCAGTCCCAAATGAAAATTGGTTTCGATGGAGAATTTTTGCTAGGTGCCAGAACAAAACAATTTTAAAAGGGCTTAGATACTCTGGTGTGGTCAGATGTTGTTGTGTCTGCAGTGATAGATATTCAGAACAAAAACACTGCAAAATGTTCAGAGCTAAGGAAATGGACAGTTAAAAATCAATCTCTATCTCACATTCCCAGCTCTGAACCTGAAAATGACAGCTATTACCCAGATTTACATTTTATCCCAGCTAGAATAAAGCCAATAAATCACTAGGCTTTTTACTGCTTGGATAATTACAATGTGAGTGGCTGGTATGAGTTGCACCAGGGGAAGATGCTTTCAGAGGGTTAGAGCACGGAATGGAAAGACTGACAATGAAAAATGGGCTTGATTTCCGTGTTCAGATGAGAGCTTTGGACATGCAAATCACTGAACACAGTAACCTATGCTTAGACCCATCAGCTCCCTTCATCAAATACCCAGACAAGGTAAGTCTGTGTAGTGGAACATCTCTACAAAGCTAATAGCTCAGGTGAACAAGTATTTGGTTTGAAGGAGCAGGAAAATTCTTAAATGTGTTAGAAACATTGCCATGTATCTTTGCTGGAAATGATTTCATCATTGTCACAATCTCCAACATAGCTTACCAATTTGTTCTTGTGGGAGAAGAAAAACTGCTTTATTCTCACTTATGATTAGTTTAATTCTAAAAAAATTCTATTAGTATTTATGTATCAGACTACTCAACAGCAAAAAAATCAGCTAAACAGACTTGTCAAGAATATTTTAATGAAGCCATGATGCAAATGTTCCTAAATCTGTCACTTATTACAAATGAAACATATATGTTTCGTGCTTCCTCCCTGTAATAGCCCAGGTTCTCAACCTGAACAGCAAATTCCATGATGCTATGCTGCATGAGGCCCCTTTGCGATCCTGAAAAAAATTTGCTGTAGTATTCTGTATGATTTTTGACATGGTTTAACCCAAGCCAGCAACTAAACAAAATGCAGTCACTTGCTCACTCCTCCTCCAGTGTCCTGAGAAGGAGAATCAGGAATAAAAAGTGAAACTTGTTGGCTGACATAAGGTCAATTTACTAGCTAAAATGAAACAAAATAATACAATAATAATAATAATATAATTGCAATGAAAATTAATGTAACAACAACAATAAAAAAGGTAAATAAAATCCAAGGAAGATAAGTGATGCCCAATGGATTTGCTCACCGTCCACTGGCTGATGACTGAGCAGCAATCCTCCCCTTCCCACTAGCTGCCTCCAATTTATATATTGGGCATGGTGCTCTATAGCATAAAATAGCCCTTTTTTTAGTTCAAGTCAGTTGTCCTAGCTGCTACTTAATTAAAATGTCAGTGTGTTACCAAAATATTCTCACACCAAACAAAACTCAGGACCCAGAAAATTAACTTTGTCTAGCCAAATCCAAGACATTTGTTTAGTTTATATTTTAAAATTCCAAGAAATGTTACTAAATAAAAGAGAAAAAATAAATAAATGCTAATATCAGATTACTATTTTTTCAACAGCTCTCCTTGTATGCTTTAATAAACTGCCTAAAATGGTATGCAAACAAATCTCCAAATCATTAGAATGTTATTGATATAAACTTCAGAAAACTATCTTAAATACAGATGATAATTCATCTAATTGAATTTGTCTGAGGAAGATACAACACTGCGATGTTCTTATTGTTAAAAAAGGGATATCTTATTACCAAGATAATATCATTCATTATCATACATTGTTGATTACATATTTCATCATTGCTTTTTTCTTTTGATGTTTTATTTTTTTGTTCTTTACTCAATCATATAAGACTATCTTTTTCACTTTTTGTAATAAAACAACTCTGAGAGTGGTTCCTCAGATAAAGCTGTCTACTCTTACTCTGCTTTACAAGGACTATGGGGAACACTAGGAATGCTCTGACAAATGTAGCAGGCAGATGTTCAGCTGCAAAAAAAAAATGCACCAAGTCTCTATTTTGTGTTGAGCACAATATGGCATCAACAACACTTTGCTCTATGATAAAAACAATAATTGCTTACAAAGCACATCATAGAAAAATTTACACTAAGGTAAGTTCATAAAGTTGTAGAACTTCCCAGTGTACTTGAAAAGGCTATTAGTAAATTAAGAAACCTATATATTCCCTCTGTTAGAGTATTAAAATATGTCTATAAAATGGGCAGAAAAGTATCAAATGTGATAGTTTGCAACTTGACTGGGATTATATGCATCAAATCTCTTCAGCAGTGAGAAATGTATGAGATCATGCTAACTATAAAAGAAGAAAATAAAACGTAGCTAAGCTGTAAAAAACTAAGACAAAGCCACTACAAGAACATGAAATAATATCACTGCAGACTACTTTAAAATTAATGAGCGATAAAACTGAAAAGAGGAAGAGGCCTTAGCTCAGATGGAAAAGGGATTAGACTGAAACATAGAACAAAATTGGAGCAAAATACAACAGGCTGGATAGAATCAGAGGATGAGTTGCGCTCAAACAGGAAATAATGACAGATTTTAAATACCATGCTAAAGGGCATCTTGGAGCCAAAGCGCAGTAGGTAAATGAAAAGACTGTCCTTGATAGTTCTAAGACCTCTACTTGTTACAGTCATGATGTATCTAGTGCTGAGGCGCATAAAGGATTATAAATATTGGAGAAAAAATTAGGGAAAGCTGCTCCAACCTTATTGAGCTTTCAACAGAAGAAACAGAACAGATAAACAACAGAAAAAACACTGTCAGACGTTTGTGTACACATGAATTAAGAATTTCTTTTCCCTTTGTTAGTTCCTCTTCTGAAGTATAAAGACACATTATTAAACTTTTTGAATTATGACTATTTCATGGAATTATAAAAAAGAGTCACGAAATACTCTAGGCTACAGGGGATTTTAGATGTCACATGGTCCAACTCCCCCCTCAAAGCCCATTCATTTTTCATCAGGTTGCTTATATGATTGGGTTTTGAATATGGTAAAAGATACAATTTCATAGCCCTTCAAGGCAACTGATTCTAATATGTTATTATCTTCTTTGTTCATTTTGTCCTTACTATCCTTTTAGAATTTCTTGTTTCAACATATGTCCATTACCTTTTGTCTTTCATGTGTACCTCCAAAAAGTATCTGCCTCTATTTCCACTACACTAGGTCATTGTAGGCAGCGATACAGTCTTGCTTTTAGTATCTGTTCTGAGGGCTGACGAGTCCCAATTCTCTCAGCTTCTCCTTTTATGTCAGACACTCCAGAAATCTTGTTGATGTTTCAGCACGTCGAATGCATTCTTGAGTCGAGAAATTCACATTTAGTGGATGAATGAGGACTTGCTGCATACACAATAAGTAATTATATTCCTCAACAAAGATTTTCAAAATCAATGCAGTATGCACAGAATTAAACCAATCTACAAATAACCTCATTAACTCATCATTGATAACTCATTCACAAAGCCATTTAACTCATTATTAATAGCAGAAATAGCAACAGCAGAAGAGAATCAAAGGTATTCTGTATTCCTTATTAATTGATTGAATTTCTCATTTAATTTTCTAATTTAATAAGAGAATTCTTTTCCTTACAGCTACATTTTTAATTAGCCTACTTTCACACACAATAATGAATTTTGGCTTATACATTAACTCTATTGATACAGATATGCTGGGGTTACAAATGTAACATCTCAATTATTAAGAGTCTTCATAATACTAAATATGAAATCATTAGGACTCTTCATAGGATTATAGCAGGACATAAGGACCCACTTCAGATGTGATATTATTACTTCAAATTCAGTATCTAGTAAATCTTAAAAGCAAATATCCCAGAAGAACAACTGAAAAAGTATTCTTCTTCAAATGTATTTTAAACTTTTCTTCAGTTTGAAAATAATCTTTCTGTCAACATTTGTCAGTTTAAAAAATAAAATATATGTGGTCTGTAGCTGTAAATCACACTATACTTTGGATTAAATAGTGTACATTGCTATGAAGCAATTAAGACTCTATTATGTCCATGTCAATGAACTGAAAATATAACATGTATGAAGATTTTTACAGCAAATGTTGCCTACTAGATTATGCTAATAGATACTAATAGTTTCTGAAGCTAATAGCTTCTGAAGTTTTGGATTAGAAGATTGATGTTTTTTTATGAAACTATACTTAGTATAGCAGTCATAAAAACATACTATTTGTAAGTGAGCTAATCCTGCAGAATATTTAGGATAAAATAAGGCATTTCTCTCTTACAAACTTTTTCTGTATCACAGTAGAGTCAGTTGCCAGTAGCATGGGTTCCTGTTAGCAACCCACCTGTTTAATACATAGGTCCTCTACATATTCTCACATCTAATATTTACTTCACCAAGGCAATTTTTTTTCAACATACTACATTCTACTAAGGTCTTAGTAGGGTTAAAGGCAATAACTTGACCTTCCTTCAATGATTAATAAATAAAATTTGGCATAGAACTGCCAACAACTCATGCAAGAATGTTGTCCTAAAGATAAAAAAAAGGCTTGAGAAAAACAACTTTTTTAGTGATACAATACATGATAATATATAGGCTTATCATCTTATCTTGTCCATCAAAAATGTCTGATAAACATTAAATATTTATGTTTATCTTATTCTTGTCTAAACTCTTCAGACTGTTTGCTAGTTTTAAAAAAACTTATTCATTAGCATATTCAAGTCATTGTTTATTGTCAAATATTTCTCTTTTGGGAAAGGGTAGTTCATTTATATAAATAAAACTGAAAGTGTTATTTTTTTTCTTCTTTTTCCTCATTAAACTTTTTGGTTAAGAAATGTGTTTTGTGACTAGGGATTGCCTATCTCTGGTTCATAAAATGACAATATAGAGTAGAACAAATGATAAAAAGTGCCCCATTAAGATCCCCTTGCCCCTAGCCCTCAGTTCTTCCTGGGCTCAGGCACCTAATCCTAGTATCTTTGCCTCCTCCCTGTCTATGCAGTGAAGGGGAAGGGAGAGAATCAGGGTTTCAGTCAGTTCTTTCTTGATGGCTCCTGTCTGTTATCTCACTTCTGAGGAGAACGGCTCCTTACCAGTTCTCTCCTTCTCCAGTGTGGGGTCCCTCACACGCCTGACAGCCCTACAGATTGATCCAGTGTGCATTCATCCTTCATGAAGGCTGCAGCTCCACTCTGTTTCCACCACGTTGGGATCCAAAACTCTCACATTGTCTGGCACACAGTCTTCAATTTTCATCCCCTCTGGGGTGCTCTTGAAGCTGTTGGCAGTTACCAGTCCTGCCATTGCCCTCGATGGGTCACAGGCGGACAGCTTGAACTCTCACCATGGGCTGCAAAGGGGTCTCTGGTCTGGTACTCCTCCTCCTATCCTTCTTCTCTTACTGTAAAGTCTACACAATTGCATCCAACGTGCCCTGCTTGTACACTTCCTCCTACACACTGGAAATTTCTTTTTCTCAAATAGTAATGGCAGAGGCATCAGATTGGCCTGGCCAGGCTGGAAGTAGGTCCAACTCAGAGCCAGGGGAATATTCGAAAACTGCTTTCCCTCTCCCAAGAAAAAAGCAACTCCACACAAATCCATCACAGATATCCTAGTAAAAGTGGGACAAGAGGATGATGCAGTATCACCATCTTTCGATTTTGAATATGTGAGTTATTTTGTATAGCATTTAGAAGAATTCTTCTATTTCATTCTCTCATATGTATACAAAAGCCATGAAATTACAAGATGACGTTTGTAACATTCTCTCCTGTTCAGCCACTATCTCAATTTTAAACACAGTTATACTCTATTTCCTGACAAATAAGACATGAAAATATGATTAAAGGAAATTGATAGTAATTATAAAATTATTTTTATCTATGCATTAAACAGGAAAAATAAAAAAGTTTTATATATAGGAATTCCAAAGATGTTTTTTTTCAACTTCTTGAGGAGAAGATGAATTTCCTCACTTCTTTCAGCATGGTACACATGTAAGCATCTAAAAAGTCACGTTATTACTACTTGTCAGGTTTTTCTGTAGGGAGCATGCAACAATAGATTTTCTTCCTGCATCATAATAAAGAGATTCTGATCAGGACTACTCTAAGAGTGTATATTTCTCTCACATTGAATAAGCAAGATAAAATTCATAGAATTATAATCAATTATTTTGACTACCAATTTCCGTGACTGTCATTGAGGTGGGTGAGTAATTTGCAGTGAATCATTCATGAGATTAATTTTCCACTTTCTTTACTTATGGAAAATCCATGAGCTATTCCTGATTTATTTGAATTTATTTCTGTCTGGAAAAGAATCCCTCTTGAGCACATGAAAGTGTTTTCACTGAAGACAACAAACTATCAGTGAATTGTGCCTGAGAAATATATCTCCCTAGGTTTTCAAATCTATGGATTGATCACACAGAGCCAAAATTCATTATTTGTCATTTTAATCTTGCTATTAATTTTATGTACATGAATAGTCATATGTAACATACAACTGAGCTACTCATATGCATCAAGCTGAGTGTGCACACAAAAATGTACAAGACCAGCACACACAGTCTGGGCCTTGCAACACAATAACACAGCATTATTTTAACTCTGTTCCTTTGTGATCCACTTTCCATCAGGAAAACCATCTTCAATTACTGGAAATACCTTAGTATGCATCATTAGATAAATGCCTTTTTAATAAAGAGAATCCAGGTGTACTGGTAAAATACTGTGATTGAGTACCTTTAATGTCTCAGCATCATTAAGCAATAACAGACTGCCATGCTTTTCTTTTTTTACTTATTCTGGTTAAGTTGCTAGCCCTTTCCTGTGGTTATTAATGACGATAGATCATTTCTTACTCTATAAAATACAAATACATTTCCATTGTTATATATTTTCCCAACCCCACAGATAGTTAACTCAGAATCCTACATAATCTCTTGAAAAAAAATATATATCTATACCTCTTACTTGCAACTGAAACATAACTGAAATACATGCAAAGTGCAGAATTACTCTGCTAATAGTAGTAAACTAAAGTTTCACCTTGTTATCTGCATTAAACTAAGTCATATTTGATTTTTCCATTGAAATTTAAAATGTGAACATGAGAATAAGAGATTTTTCTTATTCAGAGGAAGATTACAGAAGGGCAAATGATCTATGACAGTGAATTCTTAGAGAAAATAAGCCTTCAGCACATAGTCTGCAATGTTATTCATGAATTTCTGTAGATATCTCTTCACTAATGACTGGCAAATTTGACATATGAAGAAGACTATCAATTTGGAGGGAAATTACATTTTCTTTACATTGAGGATAACACTAACTTAGAATACCAAAATCTAAATCATCTCATGATAAAGGAATTACTAGCCCATAAATCAAACCAGTTGGTGAAGTACTGATAGGTAATACCGAGGCACTTAGAAAACTTTTCAGCACCAAACAAAACCAGCACCTCAGCTTTCAGTGTTCAAGAGGAAAGAGTACAATAGCTAACTACAACATCCGCAAAACTGCCATACACAGAGATCTGGGCTGAATGTGTAAGATTTCTAAAGTTAATGCTTTTAATGTTCTCTGACTTTTCTCACTAACAGCTATTAACACTATATTATAGACTATGATATGCCATACAATAGAGAGGGAAAGTCTTCCATACATAAACATGAAGTTAATCAGACAGATGCTTTTATAATTTTTTTACAATTCATGGAGAAGGTGAAATGCATCTTAATTTGATGGCTACCTTTGATTTAGCAAGAATTGATATATCAGTTTTGTTTGGTTGTTGGGATTCAGTTTCAGGATTCAGATTGAGATGTCAGCTTGTTGTGAGTTAGATACGATTCATACCTCAAAAGAATATAGTGTGTGGCTATATTGATTAGGCTGCTGAGCTGTGCTTTGTTACTCTCAATGATTTGAAGTTACTCTCATGTGCAATGGCGTCTGCAACTTCTGACTCTACTTCACCTACAGAAGAAAATGAAAAATACTGTCCAATGAACTTGACTTTGAATTATCAGACACTAATTGGAAGCCTCTTCTGCTCAGTGAAGGGGGATTCTATAAACAAGCACTCCTTTTGCTACCATCTATGACTGCATGTATTGAGTTCACAACTCCTAATGCATGAATAGTAAACCAGCCCAGTTCAAAACTTACTCCACCTGCTTGACAGGTCCCTTCAATTAATAATTAGGTTGAGGCTTTGAAGAAAATTATGAACTAATTCTTCTGCCAGACAATATTCTCCACGTATCTAAACTTTGGGACTTATATGAAGCACCCTACATTTCACAAAAATCAATTTCACTCAACTTGTAAACAGCTACCTTGCACCACCTCCAGAGAAATTCTGCAATGACCAAAGAGGGAAATCCTGATGCCCCAAACATCAGTACTGTATCAGTCTAGCATGCAGCTGGTGTTTAATTTTACTTTTAATTAATGAACCATGTCTACTTAATCTCTGTGCCACACTTGCCAAGCTAATTACATACTCTTAGTTCCAGTACCTGATGAAATCATTGCTCCCTTACCTTGTGAAAATAACAACTAATTTACCATGCAGGAGATAGCTGGAAACATTAACAGACTGATTAACTGTTATGCATGCAGATATATTACTCTCATTAAATGCACTAGGAATATTACATATCAGTAAAATCTACTTTGAAGAATTAGAAACAAAGTAGCACAAAAAAAAAAAAACCCAGAGTAATATACACTTAAAGCATTTATATTTATCATTAAATTAGTAGACGACAATGGAGTTTTCATGTTCTGAACTTATGTTTTATAAGAACTGGGCAAGAAATAGGCTTTAGCGACAAATTTTGACTGCCATTTGTAATTGATTTCTTTCAGAAAACAAGAATGATTTCTGTAATTTCTGCTTACTTGGAAAACCACGTTTTGGTTGAATCTGCACAATGAAAATTACAATACTTCATAAGATACTACCTTATTGCATTTGAGAAAAGTAGAATTTTTTATATTTTCCTTAAAAGTGTGAATCCTTAGGAATCCTTAACACATATCTTAAAAACAAGCTTCTGTATATAATGGAATTTATGAAGCCTGGTTTCCTGTGGTATGGCAACCTTTCTTTCTGTACTTTCTAGTACAGAAATGCTGATTTTCTTCTTCTGGTTCATTAGTTACTATAGAACTCTCATTCTCTCTCAAGTCCCATGGTTTGCAGCCCTTAATGGTACCCCCTCCTTGATCTCATGTCTTCTGGGAAAACAATGAACCTGTACAGGATACTGATTTTCAGCTACTGCTCTGTATCAACAGCCACATGCTTATTGATTAACCTACAGTTGAAGAAAACAGATTTTCATTGAGCTCCTATTAGAGTTTTCCTCAGTAAGGGCACTAATTTCAGAATCCTTCTTCTACACAGCCAGTAACAGAATTTTTCTATCCTTTACACATCTTTTCCTTTGACATATATGGTTTAGATTTTCTAGTAAGTTTAAAAGTTATTTACACATAATAGCAGATAACACTGTAAAATCTAATTTCCTTATGAAAGACTGATAAAATTGTTGAGTTTAAGTGTCCAGTATGTTTAGTAAAAGTTCTTCAATAATTACCTTTATTCTACATTTTAGATAAGAAAGTTCTTCTACTGTTCTGTCAAACTACTCCAATGTCCTCCCAGGGCAGCTATATAGTGCAAATTATTTAAAACTAAGGAGAAAACTATATTCTCAGTTCATAATATTTTTTTTAAAAAAGATGTATTTTCAGTGACATTCATAATGATAAAATATTCTCTTCCTGAGAAGATTTTCTATGTGTTTTGATTTGCATTTACTCATTTTTTAAAAATTACCAGAGTAAAATTTTGCCTTTGTTATATAGACCTTTTGACAGAACACATTTTCTCTGAGTAACCGTAACATGCACTTCGGTTCCATAGTGAAACTAAGATCAGCATTCATTTGAATTCCATCTTGATTTTTTATTTTTTTTTTTTACTGAATACTTCCTTTAAGATTGGAACAGCTTCCTCAAGGTGAAGTGCTCATGAATTTCTCTTTATTTACTGAACTTCCCTCTAAAAAAATTTTAGTAATAAAATAGATTAAAAGTAAAGAAGACTACTTATATGGGTAAAGTAGGAAAGAAACTGTATGACAAAAGAATTTTACTTCCATTTAGTTAGGAAATCATCTAGTAATTTTCATACCGATTTAGACTATCAACTCCCCTAAAGATACTTTAGAGCAAGAGATCTAATTGTGAAATGACTTGGCCATGAAATAAGATGTTTTGTGGGGCATAACTCATGATTCAGTTATGCCTGCCTTTCCCCTAAGGTCTACTTCTAAAAAATCGTTTATCCCATGTTTACACTTCCTAAAACTTCTCTGTACAGCTAAGAAAAAGGAGTTCTGTTGTTCTCTAAGATTTTCTTACATTCTGACTTTAATTCTTAGTTCCAAAGGATTAGCATTTGATTTTGCTGTCACAGAATCACAGAATCACAGAATGGTAGGAGTTGGAAGATACCTCTAAAAATCCTCTAGTCAAACGTCCCTGTTGAAACAGATCTACCTAGATCATTCTTCTCCCCCTCTGCTCTGCCCTGATGAGGTCTCATCTGGAGTATTATGTCCAGTTCTGGGCTCGCCAGCTTAAGAGTGACAGGGAATTCCTGCAGAGAGTCCAGTTCAGGGTCACCAAGATTATCAGGCGACTGAAGCATCTTCCTTATGATGAAACACTGAGGGAACTGAAGTGCCTATGATGTCTAAGAAATATAATGAGATTGTCTAGATCAATGTGAGTTGAAATTTAAGGCCTTACTTCATACTACTTGCCATTCAATTATTCGATCATCAGAAGTCTAAGCCTTGGCAGTCTGAAAAGTTTCTTAGATGTCTGAATGCCACCTCACAAAATACATACTCTGCCCAGCCTGAGGTGAGAAGCATTTAAAAAGCTGTGGTTTACAGGTAGGAAAGAAATGCCCAGCCCCTGTGCATGCTAAAATGTTCCTCATTGTCCACTAAAAGGAGTTAGAACCTGAAACTCCTACTTTCCAAGAGAATGTCTTAACTGCAAGTCACTAGGGAAACATTTTTCTCCATATTTCTTTTCATCTTTATAACTATATTAAAAAAAAAGATGAAAAAGAGAGAGGAAGAAAATCAGGGAATTATGTTCAGTAGGAGGATATATTTTAGAGAAACGACCTCTGCTGAAGGGAATATCTATTTATTTTACACTGCAGAGCGACATGCAAAAAAATATAAAAATAATGTGAATAGCAGTCTAAGATTGCTTCTTCCATGTTTTCCACTTGCCAGATGATGCTACATGTTTCATCAAGCACAAGAAGAGTGAAGAGCCAAACTGAATTAAGGGACACCACTCAGAATCTAGCCAGGATACATGTAGGAAAACAAAAGTATCAAAGGCCAAAAAACTCTGTTAAGGGATGACAGCAGTTAGTAGATTTCCAGTTTTACAGGGTTTTTTTTGAATCCGTCAGAATTTTAATCTTGAGGGGATACAACAGCAGGTAGATTGCAAATTTAAACTTCAAGGACATGACAGAAATAATCAGTGAATATCAGCTTGATAGAAGCTCATGCCTGTGGCCATCAGTTGGTGAATGTGAATATAGTTAAAGCTTTGTACTAAACATGCAAGGGAAGATTTTTTCAGGGGAGCTTTTAGAAAAGTATATATTGTTTCTACTTACTTTTTGATATTTCTCTATGGTATCCAGTTCCTTGGAATACAAATCTTGCACTTAATGCCAAATGAATCCCTTTGTTCAGAAACCCCCTCCAAAAAATGTGTGCCTTTCAATTTTCTTTTTTTTTTCCACTAATCATTCTGCTTCCCTGCTATTCTCTTATTGCTTCTGACTTCCTTTCTTTATCCTGTTTGACAATGTTTTGACATTCCTTTCAATCCCATCTAAGTTACGCAGAATGACCATTGGATAGCACTTGCTGTTGTCTCAAGTGACAGAACAAGAGGCAAAGTACATAAACTGGAATACAAGAAGTTCTACTTAAAATTAAGGAAAAACTTTTTCACTGTAAGGGTGGGGGAGCCCTGGCATAGGCTGCTCAGAGAGGGTGTGGAGTCTCTTTCTCTGGAGGTTTTCAAAATCTACCTGGACGTGTTCCTGTCAGGCCTGATTGAAGCTGATCAGCTTTGGCAGGGGGTTGGACTACGTAATCTCTAGAGATCCCTTCCAACCCCTACCATTCCATCATTCTGTAATTCTATATTGGAGGAACAGAGCAGCAAAGCTATAGCTCTAATGTGGTGAAAACATGTTTAAATATTAAGAGCTCTGTGTTAAAGAGTGCTAGTAAAGTAACAACTGGTCCTTCAAAAGTGTCAAAGCACTTCTCTCTCTATTTACAAAGATATAAAATGTGCATTTCTTTTTTCCAGCCAGAGTAGATCCTTCTTGCAGTAGACAGGAACACAACAGCAATACTACAACAAATTTAAGAATTTCCTTTTCCAAGTGTAAAAACCACTCTCACAGAACTCCTGTACCCCACTGTGACAAAAATTTGCCTGACGTACAGCACTCCAAATGCTTTCAGGATATAGTTTTAAACTGAAGATGTATTGATAGCTATATGGCTAGGCTCATTTGCATATCTCAGGTAGTTACCCTGTATAATCTTTCTTATAATTCCA
Source organism: Urocolius indicus (assembly GCA_013401255.1). Lineage (NCBI taxonomy): Eukaryota > Metazoa > Chordata > Aves > Coliiformes > Coliidae > Urocolius > Urocolius indicus. The sequence goes on along the minus strand of WBNH01006837.1, from coordinate 828,697 downwards.
ATGATACTGCTGAGTTTTAAGCATTAGAAATAAATAACAGCATCTCCAGTGTTGGAATTCAACCCCTTTTAATCTTTTCTCAACTGTTCTTCCCTTTTTTACACAATTTATAAGTGGTGCTGCACATTGCGTAACTGATTCTTAACAAGTTGTTGCGATGCCAGAAATGGAACAAGTCTGTGCCCCAAAACAGTATATTCTAAAAGAGCACAAAGACTTTCCAAACAAGGTGAAGGAAGAATTTTAAACAAATGCTATTAAATGTCATTATTTTGAACAACTGAGACAGTATTCTCTTGGACTTTTTTTTTTCTTTGAAAACACAGCATTTTGTGCCCAGTCTGAGCTCCACATTACTTCAAAGTTATAACCTTGTTGTCAAACTGAGAGCACACACTGAGTAGTTTAATGAGGATGGAAACCAGTCAGAACACTTAAGAAACTCCAGTGGTAAATGCAACATCTTTTTTCAGACCACCAGATAATAAAGCACGTAACAGGATTTTAAAAAAACCCACCAAAACCAAATGAAAGTATTTATCGGATTACTTGCAAAAGCAAGAGACACTAATTATGGTATTTTTTGTGGATTTGTGTTTTGTGTTTATTTCTCTTTTTTTCTTATTAAATGAAACAATTGACAAAATTGATTGCAAATATGTATGTGGTGAATGGAAGTTTAAAACTATCTCTCTATAAAATCTTAATTTACACAAACTCTTCCTTGTCTAAGGTTTTAAATCTCAGGTTATTCCTAACACAATCTAGCTAGATTGGGAATAATTTTACCTGGAAATGGGTTGTGAAGACATCATCTTCCAATTTTGGCTTGAAAGGTGAAAGGACTAAATATAAAAAAGCTCACTTTATAAGCTAAAAAGATGTCTCTTGAGTAATAATCAAAGCTGCTACCTTTGAAAAGTTTTCAGATATTTTCTACCTTTTGATCACCCTTTTCTTCTTGCTAGGTTGTAGCTTCTTACCTCATATGCTATCAAGTTTATCCAAAGGATTGCAATGACAGAATTCACAAAAAACATCTCTCTCTTTGTAATCCATCTTGGTAATATCCCTGCTGTTCCACTCAGCATCATATTCTGCAGGTCCAGATAGTAAATCTACTGTTTGACCCTCACAGAATCCAAAGAGTGTTCTTTCCTCTTGGATATGTATCTTACTGTATAAAAAGGTAAATTAGGAAATTTTGAAATAAAAGTATATTTTTGCTTCCCTTCTACTGGCTTATGAGTGGAAAGGAAAAAAAAAAATGCATATTTCTTTACTACAATTAGAAGTACACTAGTCACAACACACTGTTAAAACAAGGAAGTTTCTGCTTCCACTGTATGAATTTGTCTTTTACTGGAAAGAGATTTGTCATGCGGCATCAAACTTTTCTTTCTCATTTTAGCTTTTTCTAGCATGGATGAATAAAATAGTGGTATTTCATTTTTCTTTTCCCAAAAAGGAAAGCACCAATGCCAGAGAAACAAACAAACAAAAAAAAAAAAAAGAGAAAAATTAATGTTATGGTTTTGCCCAGTTAGCAATGAAGTGCCATGACAGTCTCTCACTTGGTGCCCCCCATTCACCCCCAACCTCATTAGGATGGAAAAAGCCCCAATAAAATGGGAGGAAAAAAGAAAAGGATTTTGTGGATTGAGACAAGGGCAGGGAAGGTGCTCACTGCCAATTACAGTTCTAGGCAAAACAGATTCCAATATTCGACTTTGGAAAATAAGAAAACAAGAAACAGGACAGGAAGAAAAAAAAACCAAAAAATATCCAGCAAGATGATGAGAAAAAATACAACCAGTACTTTAAGATGTCCCTCCCTCATCACTCCTTTCTTCATGAGCTCAGCTCCCTGCTCCTGATATCTCTACCTCCTCCTCTGTCAATAGTACGTTGGGATAGGGAATGGGAAATGTGGTCAGTGTCTCACAGATAGTTTCTGCTGCTTCTTCCTTCTCAGAGGAAGAGGACTCCTCATATTCTTCCCCTGCTCTAATACGGGGTCCTTCCCATGGGACACAGTCCTTAACAAACTTCTTTGGCATGGATTGATCCCAACAGCTATGGCTTCTGCTCAAAAACTCCTCCAGCATGGGAGTCCTCTGTGGCTNCAAACAAAAAAAAAAAAAAGAGAAAAATTAATGTTATGGTTTTGCCCAGTTAGCAATGAAGTGCCATGACAGTCTCTCACTTGGTGCCCCCCATTCACCCCCAACCTCATTAGGATGGAAAAAGCCCCAATAAAATGGGAGGAAAAAAGAAAAGGATTTTGTGGATTGAGACAAGGGCAGGGAAGGTGCTCACTGCCAATTACAGTTCTAGGCAAAACAGATTCCAATATTCGACTTTGGAAAATAAGAAAACAAGAAACAGGACAGGAAGAAAAAAAAACCAAAAAATATCCAGCAAGATGATGAGAAAAAATACAACCAGTACTTTAAGATGTCCCTCCCTCATCACTCCTTTCTTCATGAGCTCAGCTCCCTGCTCCTGATATCTCTACCTCCTCCTCTGTCAATAGTACGTTGGGATAGGGAATGGGAAATGTGGTCAGTGTCTCACAGATAGTTTCTGCTGCTTCTTCCTTCTCAGAGGAAGAGGACTCCTCATATTCTTCCCCTGCTCTAATACGGGATCCTTCCCATGGGACACAGTCCTTAACAAACTTCTTTGGCATGGATTGATCCCAACAGCTATGGCTTCTGCTCAAAAACTCCTCCAGCATGGGAGTCCTCTGTGGCTGCAGCATTCTGGACACCTTCTGCTGCAACATCATTCTACCACTAATTCACAGCCTCCTTTAGGCACAGTCACTTCCTCAGCATGGGGTCCTCTATGAACTGCCAAAAAATCTCTATTTTACCAGTCCTCTCCACAGGATGCAGGGGAGTCTCTGCTCCAGCACATCTCTCTTCCCTTGCTAACCTTAGAGTCCATATGGTCATTTCTTTCTCTCTTCCAATACCTTCCACCATCAGCAACCAGCAAAGAAAACATAGAACAGCAAGAAAAGAACAGGAAGGACCCTTCTTTTCCAGCTTCTTAAAAAGTGATTGTGGAAGTACCTAACTGGCTCAGCCACAGAAGTGGATCTGACTCAGAGCTGGGAAGTTTTGAGCAATTTCTTACTGGAGCCATCATTCCAGCCTCTCCCCATTACCAGAAATAGCTTCACACAAGCCCATGAGAGTGATGAAGTCCACTTAGTGGCTAGAAGTAAGTCTCAGCTTTACTCTAGACATGTATAAGAAGCACATTGGCCAGAGAGGTGATGGTTCTTGTGGTTTGGTTTGGCTTGAGTTTTTAATTATTCTTATTTTATAGAAACAGTTATAAAAAAAGTTAATGAGTAACATGACAGTGCACATTTCACACAGCTATTGTTTTGTGTTTTCTTTCTACAAACCAAGGAAACTCACCAATTTTGTCATGTCAACATCTTTTCAAATATAAAGACTATAATGCAGTAGTTGAAGTGATGGATTGAATGAAAAAAATGAAAGTTAATTTTTGGGAAGATTTTAAAGTCCAAATGAGGTTGTATGACAGTGTATAAATATAAATGAATTCTTTTTTCCCTCAGGCTGTGATGATAAAAATGACTCTGTGGAAAGCAAGACGTTGATGCTGAGAAAACAGATTTAAAACAAAAAAATATTTCTGGAGCAATATAACCTTCTGAGGAAACAACCCTGGCAAACAATGCTGTTGCAAAACTTCAATTTCTTTAACAGGTGAAAACAGAATTCTTATTTTTTCTAGATGTTGTAGGGAAACAGAAGGCATAAATGAGATGCATTTCACTTAACACTGATCTTTCACTGGACAACATAGGGCATCCATCTGCCAATCTTTTCTTAAATCCCTGTATCACATCCAAAACACACAGGTATAATCCCATAAATATTTGACAACTCTTTGCAAGGAAGAAATGTCAGTTCTGAATTCAAACGCATTTGGATAACACCAGGAAATGTTATGATATGGAAAAAGCATAGCCAGTTAAAATGCAAGAAAAAAATGTGTAAATACTTTGATGTTTCCCAGAACATCAACAAAGCCTTTTCTTTTTTAACTGCATTCATATATTTTATTTTTGTTCCTAATCTTTTTCTAAATCCTCTGAGCATTTGCTTTTATTCTGTCTTGTTGTAAGGTTGGATGAAAGCATTGACCAAAAGATGCTTCTTCAGTAAAGACCATAAACAGTAACATTTGTTGTAAATAGCATCAAAATATCTTCCTCCCTACTTTCCTGATATGGTTAAATGAACACTAATTCTTCCCGTTTGCTCTTGTCAGTTTTCTTTCCCTTGGCTCTTTTTCTAAAAATTAAAAGCAGGTTAGTAGTCAGAAGGATTTCCTCTTTTGTTGGAAGAACTTTAAAGCACATCTGTTTGTGTAGATCTTTGCAATTGAGTGCTAGCTTCATGAGCACTGAAACAGTGCATATAACTCAGCCTCAGGCTATTTCTCAAGCACAGAAGTAAAAATAAATGCAAGAATTTATTTTCTCACTGAAACTGGTGAATATCTTCTTTGTTCTGGTTGTACACAGACCTAGTATGCAGCTACACTAACATACTATCCCTTACTTATCCTAGTAGAGTTTTTCTTCACTTAGAGTTCTTTTTTTTGTTGTTGTTTGTTTTCTTCATTATGCATAGTGCAGTTATGACAAAATCTCTGCCTTGAATATAGGCTAATATTGTTCAATCTCTTCCAGAAATCCACTGCATTGGCATCAAAACTGATTTTCTAGTTGCATTACATTGGTGTCTCATGTAGGGTTGTTTGTGATAGACTTGCCCAGTTTGGCCTTCTCTTCCTCAGATATTTTCAGTAGATGAAATTTCAGGTTATAGTAAGAAATTTTATTACAGCAAATGGGTTCAAGTTGCACCAGGGGAGATTTAGGTTGGACATTAGGAAAAACTTTTTCACTGAGGGGGTTATTAAACATTTCAATGGGCTCCCCAGGGAGATGGTGGAGTCAACATCCCTAGAGATATTCAAAAGACACAGATATGAGTTGCTGAGGGATATCAANTAAGATGTCCCCTCAGCCTCCTCTTCTCTAGACTAAACAGTGCCAGGTCCCACAGCCTTTCATCATATGAAAGATGTTCCAGTCCCCTGATCGTCTTGGTGGCCCTGCGCTGGACTCTCTCCAGGGACTCTGTCCCTCTTGAGCTGGGGAGCCCAGAACTGGACACAGTACTCCAGATGAGGCCTCACCAGGGCAGAGTAGAGGGAGAGAAGAACCTCCCTTGACCTGCTGGCCACACTCTTCTCGATGCATCCCAGGATGCCAGTGGCCTTCTTGGCCATGAGGGCACATTGCTGGCTCCCAGGTCTCTCTCTGCAGAGCTGCTCTCCAGCAGGTCAATCCCCAGCCTGTACTGGTGCATGGGGTTGTTCCTTCCCAGATGCAGGACTCTGCACTTGTGATATGGTTTAGTTTAGTTTAGTGATTGGCTTGTCAGTGTGAGGTTAGTGGTTGGACTTGATGATTTTAAAGGTCTTTTCAAACCGTAATGACTTCATGGTTCTACAGATGTATCATCTTGTATTTTCAATGGCTACATTTTCTCCAAATTTTGTACTTCCAGCCCTCAGATTCACCCATTTTTTTGCTGGTCTTAATGACTTAATAATCCTCTTTGACTTTATCAGTACATTTTATTAGCATGCACTTTTCAAGTCATGGTCCTATTTTGAAAATATAATATGAAATAAGAAAATATAATGATTCTTGAGCAACCTATCTTTTCCATGTTACTTATCACTACTTTGCTTTAAACCAATTCCTAAAGTAGATTACTATTTTTGTGCTAATTCCCTTTCTTGTATCACAAGCAAGTTTCTGTAATGGCACCATATCAAATACTTTGATAAAATACTCCAGTGAACTCCAGGCAGATTATAATATTTCCCTTTTCTAGAAAATCATTCACTTTTTCAAGGGAAGGTATCAGTTTATTGCAGTGTAATCTATGTATGTCTATGTTCTATATAAGCTTATTTTATATTTATATATATGTCTTTTAGCTGTCTTTAATTCCAGCCTTCCATTTCAAATTTCTATAGCCTTGAGGTCATGCTACTGTGCTTTGTCTCAGTATTTCCCTTCCCTCTCCTTCTTCTCTCTCTTTATTCAAAAGAAATGCTGCATTCTCTACTTTTAGTTGTGAAGTATCACCCTACAGTTTATGGATTCATTAAAAATAACTGCTATCAAGCCTGAACTTTCATTTGTCAGTTCTGGTGCAGAGCTTATCGGGGCTCCCCACCATGAGTGTACTAAGCAACGTAAGCTTCGTTACCACCTCTGTTGTTATTTCTGTTTCCTTGTCCCTGTTCTCATGAGTCTTCTTGTCTTTCTCCCGTGTTCTGTATCATCACCTGTATCAGGAAACGAGGCAAAGCATTAATTCCGTTTGGAATCCACCTTTATCTTTTATCTGTATTCCATTCTCTGTCCTTTTTCTCTTTGTTATTTATATGTTTGAAGAATCTTTTGTTATTTTTTGCTATATTCTTTGGATACCACGATGATAAAAGTACAGAGATATAAAAGAGATTAGGTGGATTAGAGACAGAGATAGATTTCTTGGTGTCAGAACTGTGCTTATGTTCATTTCTTCTCCCTGATGCTAGTAAAAATGATCAGACTGTCATAGAGGAAAGAAAGGCCTTTTCTACAGCCTTTATTTAGCACTGAATGTGAACACAGGATGTGATTAAATAAAGCTGTGCAAAATACAAAACCTTGGGCTCATGTGAATTGAGCAGTCGGCTCCCCACAAACATAGCATGAGCTTGAGGATAATTACTTTTCTACAGAGAAGCATCTGCTCATTTTGAAGCAGATGGGGGTGATGCTGTGAATGATGTTAAGTATTAGAAGCTGTTATCAATTGAAGTTTTGTAATGTACCCTTCTACCTTAGACAATCTCCCTTTCCTTCATGCCAACATCTCTTTTCTTCCACAAAAGAGCCTGTCAACACATAATTTTTAATTAGTGTCTATATTCTTCACTTTCTTCTCATCTGTTCCTAGATGTACTTGAAATGTACTGAGTGCCTTTGACTAATTTTACTTCATTCCTAATGGTTCTTGACTGAAATGCCTTGCAAGTATCCGTGTTTCTCAGTTTCTTAAAGAAACCCAAAAAACCACGCTGGTTTGGAACTAACAGATTTTCAGATGATTTTGAAGTACTGTTAGCAAGAGTCATTCATTTCAATATTACAAATATGTTAGCAAGGTAAAAACAGTCATTAATCACAGACAAGGAATGCGCAGCACAGAATAAAAATTGGGATTTGTATTCACAAGTGAATTTATACACAGTCATGTTTAAGATGAAGAAAACATAACAGCATTACTAAAGGAAAATGATGAATACCAAAATTATAACGAAGCCACTCTTGATATCTACATCATATTAGTTTGTGTGTAACAACAAAAAAAAAAAAAAAAATCGGAGATTGTAATATCATAAACTACTTTGAAGCATCGTGATTACTACATACACTTCTGTTGTTTGTTAATCATCATTTCAAGCTTCATTTCACAAAAGGATGAGGAAATAACTGACTTTTTCTACCATAGAAGCTAGGATAAAATTTGACTAACCTACATGGGATAGTGTGAGATACCCACACATGATAATTCAGAATGAAGCTGTGTACGGTTTATTTTCTTTCAGGTAGTAAATAGCCATACATAGTTTCAAGGGCAATAGGGAAAAAAAAGAGAAATTCTAAGTTATATATTTAAAGTATTTTTGTCTTTTCTCCTTAAAAATAAATACTTTACAATCTTTTTTAATTTTTGTCTCCAACCAAAGAAATCTTCTTAGTATAGAGTTTTCTCTGAAGACATTCTCCTGTTTATCGACTATGGTAGATTAGGGTAGTTTGAGTCTTTGTATCTTTCCACTAGTGGTAATACCTCATCATCTTGGATATTTTTCACTTCAAAATAATCTACAAATATAAAGACTCCATGTGACATTCCAGGAACTGTAAAACAGGCTAAACCAGTACCTTTTTTTCTAAGGCGAAAAATTGAGGTGTCTCCAATTAAAAATATCCATGGAAATCTTTTAGCTTGTCCTTGTAAGGAAGATCAAGACAAGTGAAAAGTGAGCAAAGTCCTACAAATAGAAATTATATACCCTAAATTAGTGGTTATTTTGCTATCAGTGCTATCACAGCACTNAAAAAAAAAAAAAAAAAAAAAAATCGGAGATTGTAATATCATAAACTACTTTGAAGCATCGTGATTACTACATACACTTCTGTTGTTTGTTAATCATCATTTCAAGCTTCATTTCACAAAAGGATGAGGAAATAACTGACTTTTTCTACCATAGAAGCTAGGATAAAATTTGACTAACCTACATGGGATAGTGTGAGATACCCACACATGATAATTCAGAATGAAGCTGTGTACGGTTTATTTTCTTTCAGGTAGTAAATAGCCATACATAGTTTCAAGGGCAATAGGGAAAAAAAAGAGAAATTCTAAGTTATATATTTAAAGTATTTTTGTCTTTTCTCCTTAAAAATAAATACTTTACAATCTTTTTTAATTTTTGTCTCCAACCAAAGAAATCTTCTTAGTATAGAGTTTTCTCTGAAGACATTCTCCTGTTTATCGACTATGGTAGATTAGGGTAGTTTGAGTCTTTGTATCTTTCCACTAGTGGTAATACCTCATCATCTTGGATATTTTTCACTTCAAAATAATCTACAAATATAAAGACTCCATGTGACATTCCAGGAACTGTAAAACAGGCTAAACCAGTACCTTTTTTTCTAAGGCGAAAAATTGAGGTGTCTCCAATTAAAAATATCCATGGAAATCTTTTAGCTTGTCCTTGTAAGGAAGATCAAGACAAGTGAAAAGTGAGCAAAGTCCTACAAATAGAAATTATATACCCTAAATTAGTGGTTATTTTGCTATCAGTGCTATCACAGCACTGATTCCAAAGTCAAAAGTCTGGAATATAAAAATGCAGAAGGTTGTATATCAGGTGACTAAATACATTATAACTAAGATGTTTTTTTCTCTAGTTTCTGTACTATGATCTATATATAAGAACTAAATTATTATTCTCAAGGAAGAAAACCAAAAATTATTTCAAGGAATTATTTCAATGTTGTTTAAGGATTCCTTGTGACAATAGGAAAGCCCTTATTGCATGTCTTAATTTATGCTGAATGTTGTAAGTATGGATATATTGTAAATATAATGCTTTAGTGTCCATATATTTTAGCTCAGTTTAAAGCTAAGATGTTTTTATATTTAACTGCAGAAATATTTTAACCAATTACAGACCTGCACTGACTCTATTTAT
>WBNH01006837.1:735951-819288 GCA_013401255.1 Urocolius indicus | reverse complement strand
AAAAAAAAAAAAAAAAAAAAAAATCGGAGATTGTAATATCATAAACTACTTTGAAGCATCGTGATTACTACATACACTTCTGTTGTTTGTTAATCATCATTTCAAGCTTCATTTCACAAAAGGATGAGGAAATAACTGACTTTTTCTACCATAGAAGCTAGGATAAAATTTGACTAACCTACATGGGATAGTGTGAGATACCCACACATGATAATTCAGAATGAAGCTGTGTACGGTTTATTTTCTTTCAGGTAGTAAATAGCCATACATAGTTTCAAGGGCAATAGGGAAAAAAAAGAGAAATTCTAAGTTATATATTTAAAGTATTTTTGTCTTTTCTCCTTAAAAATAAATACTTTACAATCTTTTTTAATTTTTGTCTCCAACCAAAGAAATCTTCTTAGTATAGAGTTTTCTCTGAAGACATTCTCCTGTTTATCGACTATGGTAGATTAGGGTAGTTTGAGTCTTTGTATCTTTCCACTAGTGGTAATACCTCATCATCTTGGATATTTTTCACTTCAAAATAATCTACAAATATAAAGACTCCATGTGATATTCCAGGAACTGTAAAACAGGCTAAACCAGTACTTTTTTTTCTAAGGCGAAAAATTGAGGTGTCTCCAATTAAAAATATCCATGGAAATCTTTTAGCTTGTCCTTGTAAGGAAGATCAAGACAAGTGAAAAGTGAGCAAAGTCCTACAAATAGAAATTATATACCCTAAATTAGTGGTTATTTTGCTATCAGTGCTATCACAGCACTGATTCCAAAGTCAAAAGTCTGGAATATAAAAATGCAGAAGGTTGTATATCAGGTGACTAAATACATTATAACTAAGATGTTTTTTTCTCTAGTTTCTGTACTATGATCTATATATAAGAACTAAATTATTATTCTCAAGGAAGAAAACCAAAAATTATTTCAAGGAATTATTTCAATGTTGTTTAAGGATTCCTTGTGACAATAGGAAAGCCCTTATTGCATGTCTTAATTTATGCTGAATGTTGTAAGTATGGATATATTGTAAATATAATGCTTTAGTGTCCATATATTTTAGCTCAGTTTAAAGCTAAGATGTTTTTATATTTAACTGCAGAAATATTTTAACCAATTACAGACCTGCACTGACTCTATTTATTAAAAGCTATTGTAGTAGCTTTTCTGTGGTAGTTCAATAAAGTGTTTGAGTACTTACTTAAGGAAGAAAACAAAAAAACCCAAAAGTTATAATTCTGTAGCACTGATTTACTAAATAGCCCTGAAAGGCTACTGTAAACAGTGAAATTTACCTAAGATGTTGGTGCTAGAATGAATCAATAAAGTCATCCTTACAATGGTATCTGAGGAAAGTTCATATATGAGATATTTCAGTTCATTATATTGCAGTGCCATTGTCACAATGAATACTACAGATTCCTCTTTAGTACATTAGTAATTTTCCTCAATTTTTCTTACAGTCTAGAGAAGTACTAAAAGACTAATTTAACTGATGTTCAGATAGTAAATTTATGTTACATGACTTTCTAGATTAATCTACCTTGCAAAACACAAAAATTATTTTCTCTGAGATTATATTATTTTTTAATGTATAGAGAGTGCTTCCTACTGTGGTCATCTTCTGTGGACCTCTTAATTGCAGCATCTGAGTACCATAGATTCAACACCACTGTCCTGGGTGAGCATCCTATTTCCCTAGGCAGTATGCAGCATAGACCAGAGAGGCATTCTTGCCTAGGTCGTTGGCAGTCTACTACTCACTGTTAAAAAAAAAACTAAAAAAAAAAGAAAGTTTTTCAACTTGTATGAGACAGCAGGCTTGCTCTCACTCTCAGTTATTAAAACACAAACTAGGCTTTGATTTTTTAAGTCTTTATATGATGTGCAGCAGAATATAAACTTATGAGCAAGGCCAATGTTGGGCAAAAATATTCTTTACCAAATGGTGTTCATACTTTATACTATGGTCTCTCTCAAGTGAGAGGATGTACTGAGCCAGAAACCCCGTAGTGTCCTGATTGCTGACAGCATTTGAATACATTAAAAATGTTGATTCACTATCTTGCTGATAGTTCTCTTTTTCAACATCAAGATTGCAAATTAGAAGTACAAAAAAGAAATTTTCTAAAGATAACTAGAGCTGCTGAGCCAGTATCATTGTAAGGTCTTGATTTGCTACCAGTCGAGGATAATCAAAAGAGCTCAGTGATCTAAAAAAGGCTTGTACATGTGCAGGTAACCAGTCATCTAAGGAAAAGCAAATCAATTAGTTTTCTGCCTTGAAGCCGACGTGAGTTAACATGGTCCTCATTAACATCTCTGAAAGGATGAGCAGTTTGCCATAAATGTTTGTCTTTCTCCCTTATTCTTCTTCACCTGGATAAATAGTGGAGATATAAAACTGCTAAACAGAATTAAAATAAAATGCTAAATAGGATAATATGATTCTGTTGCTCCTCTGCCATCCTGAAAAAAGGCCAAACATTTCTCTACACATTTTCTGCTCCTATTAAATAATAAAAGATCCAATTCCAAAACAGTAACCATTTCTATTTTTCTATCTTTAGTTAGATGGCCTCCAAGAGTGCCACAAGAGAGTACTCTTATTTTCAGACTCTATAGATTTTATGTAAGAGGTTATATAAGAAAACTTTCTAAGCATGGCTCTCCTTGATTGAACAAGTTGATAGCTGTGTTAGTGACATCCATAAGTGTCCTCCAGATGTTCTGGGACTGGATGAGTGGGTTTGGACTCACAGAAGAGGAGAGGATCAACCCTGCTTTACAAAATCCATGAACAGCCTCACAGCCTACAAAGTTGTCAGTCAGACAGCTAAAGGAATATTCACCAGTATTTTCTGTAATTCATTTCTTCCCTGGGAAGAAATTACTAAAGAATCAATGAATTTCCCCCATATTACTCTTGTATATGTCAAGTATGTTAGATGATATGCAGAGATTACAAGAATATTTCAGGTTACTTGTCTCCTTCTCATTCTCCAGTCTTTCATGTTGCCCTGCAAGGAGAAGCTTTGGACATTATAGACTGTTAAAATCACAGAGTCATTTAGGTTAGAGAAGACCTTTAAGACTATCAAATACAACCATTTACCTAACACTACAAAGTCCATCCTAAACCATATCCTTAAGCACACATTTACATATTTTTATAATAGCTTCAGGGATGGTGATTCAACTGCTTTTTTGGGCAGCCTCTTCCAATGCTTGATAACTCTTTCAGTGAACATTTTTTTCCTTAAATCAAAATCTTTTATATCTGATCACTATTTCTTGTGTGTTCTTCAGTGGCTGCGGGTAAAAAACATCATTTGTGTCAGACTTGAGCAGATCCAGGCAGCTGAAGCCAAGATGTCTGGGCTAGCAGTATAGCAAGGTTTGCGTGGCTCTTGGTATAAGAAAAGAAATATTGTTGCTGTTTCAACCTACTGTTACTTTTTTCTCCTACCTTTTGTCATATTTGCAGCTTCATTCCAGAATACTTGAAATCTTTCCACACTCTTTTAACTTCATGGTTAACTTGCTTTTAAGAGATGGTTTCTAACAGCAAAAGAAAAGCTCAAAAAGTCTAACAGAGGAGAATAGAAACCAGAAAAGATCTATGATTAAGGCAAGGAAACTTGAGAAAATTATGAAGGCATCAGTTTGTTTTTAAGAATGGCTTCTTATAAAAGATTGAATTTGTTTGTTTTCCAGTGTTAACCAAAGCCCCGACACAAGTGGGCACAGAAAAAAAAAAAAAAAAAAGGAGTACTGAAGGAGCACTGAAACTCCCATAAGAGTTACTGCCAGAGCAGTATTAAAACATTCACCAGGTGGATGCCACCAGACAGGGTGGATGACAAGGATGCTTCAAACTACAGACTCAATGGTACCTTTTGGGTATGTCATTAATATTCATAGTAGAGAGTAAGGACTTCCAAATTCAAGTAGTGTGGTGTAGGGAAGAGGTGCTGTCTTTTGCTCAGTCATACACCTTAACACAAGCTGACAGCAATCATGGGAAGACTGAAGATGCTGATAGCAATTTCTGAACCATTCTCTTCCACAAGATTGAATAGTTTACTCTCTAGTTCAAGTAGACTGAAATATCCCTTCTCTCTGGGGACGCTCCTCATGCCTCTTCATGCTTCAGTACACTGTTTTCTGCTTTGACTGAACCCAGACCAGTAGGTCCATGCTAGTTTAACTCAGAACAGAACAACTGCTTATTTATCAAAGGAAAATCAGATATAATACTTAGCAAAAAGTCTATTAACAGAAAATGAAAGAAATGTCCTAAGAAGCTAAAATTAGAAATGCTTATTCACATAGATGTATGAGGATCATTTCTGTGTTGCTCTCTGCAGCCAATTTGTGGATGACCAAAATAATTCTTTATAAATTATTAATACTAGACAGTGCACTCAGTCTTTTGTATGGCATTAAAAATTTACACTAGTACACTGTACAAGCAAAATATTGGCTCCCTTTCCTGCAAAGAGACTATTGTCTACATGCTTGTTTGAAAGGTAGATATTATAAGACACACAAATCACCTCTGATATAGACACTAAGGTCTTTCTTACAGTGATAGAGATAAATATTTCTTATTAAAACAAATTTAATTAAAATCCTACTAAATCAGAGCCCTAATGCAGACACATAAGCATAAACAAGGCAATCCATTATACTACCACAAACTCATACCCATAAAGCATTCTTGACAAGTCTGTAATTTAGGACAATTTTCTGTCAACAATTTGTAAATCATTAACCTACTCAATTGCTCATTTATTAACTTTATCAAACCCAAAATAGGTTAAATATACCGCTAGCAAACTTAATGAGTTCCTGCATTCATCTTTTACATGAATTTTTTAAAGAGAATATATCTTTTTTTTATTTCGTAGATAAATCTTTACTTTCAAACTTCTGTCTTTTTACTGATCTACCTTTTTAAAATTGATTAACATTGGTAGAGATTTTATTTATTTCAGTACTTTGTTATACTGTTTACAAAGAAATATTATGATGTACTATTTTCATTGTGGTTGAATCTTAATTTATACATCAGATCTTAACAGTCTTAGGCAGATTCTGGTCTCACTCATAAGTGAAAAGTTTAGTTACATTTATTTTTTGGTTTAGCTGTTACACATTTAAGTAATAGTTTGGGCCATGCTCATGTTCCATCTCACACTAGGGAAGTCAGCTGTAGATGAGAGTTATCTAATGTCAGTATGAGATTGTTTGTGTAAAAAACAATAGCTGTTTGACATCGGAATAAAATACTCCAGTCTGGCCCGTATTCAGCCTGCAGAGTTGCTGAAATCAATGAGGACAATTCAAGGCATAGAGTAGCACTCAATAGGACTTATCCTCACCAGCATGAAATTGGCAGAGTTCCACTGACTTAAACAAAGCTATTGCTAGATTACATCAGTTGAAGACCTGGACTAATGAGGAAAATGGTGAAAGAAGTAAATTAGATCATTGACACTGGAGCTTTTCAAATGAATCTCTCAGCATTCTTGTGACAGATCAAGATTTCAAAGACAATCTGCAATATACACGCAACTATTTGTGTTCTAACTGAGTAGGAATTATCCAATATATGTCATTCCTACATGTCCATAGGCAACAATAGTCATAAGAAACTGATAAAAATGAAACAATTCTTTTTCTCCAATACCATGATTGTAATACAATGGATATAAGAAATATGACTTGTGAATACTTTAAAACTTGTAGAACAATTCTTATTTTAAAAGTACCCTTTGTGTAGAAGTGAGTTGTCCTTCTTTTGCTGTGGGGTGATCTTGTGAAATAATATTCATGTGGTACTACTCATCCCAAAAGATGATAAAAACATCAGTATAGGTGTAGCTTTGGAAATATGCATTCCTGTTAAAATGTTTCTGGAACAACTTATGGGAACAACTCCTATGCTACATTGAGTCTTTTTGAATGTTGAATATGCCAGTTAATCATAACAATGTATGCATACACCCTTTTGAAACAAAGCTGGTTTGTCATGCCAGGAAAGAGTAGTTTTACAAAATATCATGGCTTTCTATTTCAGGGATAGAAAGAACTGTTTAACCAAGGGTAGATGAAATCAACTCTTCCTGAAAGGTTTTTGAATCTTTAGGCAGAGAAAGATTTCCCTTTACTATGACCGTGTTGGAATATATATTGTTGGCAATCTGAGAGTGAGGAGGAGGCTTTCCTCTTTCAGACTGAGACAAGCCTTTGAAATTTAAGCTGGTGGAGTCTTGGTGATAAACTAATACCCATGGTCAACATCCCCTGTCTACATCTACATTCTCTCTCCCTTATTTTCCACTTTCTCTAACTGTTTAAACATTTTTTTCCAAGGATAGACAAAATAACTAGTTTTTTATTCACAAATGAATTAGTTATGAAAGCAGGAGACCTTCTACAGCCATGGTGAAAAATTTAGCAGTTCACATAACACTGCATGACAGTTTTGCCCACAGTAACTATGTGGTCAGGTCTTCCAGAGCTCATTGCTGTTTCAGAACATTTTTCATTTCAGAAAACTTGGAATTAGACAGAAAGGATAGAACTTAGTTTTATGCGGGATTTCTTTACCTCTGAAAGAAACTAATCTAATTACTGTGAGTTATTTTCTTCATACTTTTACGCTACTTCGAATCTGCCTGATCCAAAATGTTTATACTCCTTGACAAAAACAAAAACATAATAAAAAAACACAACAGTATAAAAGACCTAAGTTGGAGCCACACTCCCAATAAGATGATGAAAAGGGCAAAATTTAAAAAATACCAAAGATTCCCTGGGCACGTACGAATTTATGGTTTTTATGTAATTTTCCAGGTTTTCTGATAGAAAATGTTAGCATTATGCAGTTTTTTATCTGGAATACTTTTAAATAAGTATTTAATTTCATCTCTACATTTGCTTAATGAACATACAAACTGAAAAATATTTGAATTCAGATTCCTCTTTAATGCCTTCTGAGGATAATACAAACTTCCATTATATATCCTTACATGTCTATCTCCATTCATTGATGTATTTGTCTGACTCATTGAGATCCTAAGCACAAAGAAATATCTGATGATATTTAACCTATATTTAACTTTGATTTTGCAGTTTTAGTTCTCCATTTTTGAATTCTTATGTCTCCAGATATCCCAGAGAATTGTTTGTTGATTTCTTCTCTTAGGCAGTATACCATCTTCAAGTATAGATTATCATTTTTTTAAAAAAAACATGCATGTGTTTGTGAATCAGTCAACATGTTTTTTGAGTACTAAATAAATCATAGCTTTCAGTGTAGCAAGTATCCCATGAAATTGTATTTCTTGTTGGTATTAGATAAAAAAAGAACAGACTGCAGGGATAATATAGCTGTTCACTCTGGGAAATTCTCAAAAAGTTCTGATTTTTTTAAATCTTTTTTTAATATATATTTCTTGGAATGCCATATTTAACTCATGTGATCTGATTAAAGAGAGTTTTTCTTCATCTGTTTGTTATCAGTAAAAACCATTGCTATTTTTTTTCAAACTTGGTGGTATTTCTGATTTAATCCAGTATTATACTTTGAATAAAAACAAAATTCTGGAACTTTAAGCCTACTATATGTGAGCCTAAGTATAATTGTAGAACTTTCTATAGCCTCAGGACAGCATTTCAGAGTTCTGAGTGGAAATACAGTGTTAACTAACAGACAACATTTTATCAGCATTAATACAAAACTGCTTTTTGAAGCCATTAGTAGCTCAGCAATTTGTGTGACTGATGTACCCTGTCAGGAAGACCACTGTGTTTACACAGAAGTACTACTTTCTTGCCAAACTACAAAAAAATATAATTTAGGACTTTTTGTGGTTTTTTTAAGTTTAATTTCCACAGTATCATGAAGCATATGCATATAGATAGGGACAAAATAATTAAATTTTCCCGAAAAAACAAACATTTCAAGTCTAAATTTACTCATCTAGACTTTCTGAATTATTTATAATAAACGAAAGCATATCATAAGCTCTTCCATAGTTCTGTGATTCTTTAAGGTACTACTATCTTAGAAAGAGCAATTTTCAGTTAGTGAGTTCATTGGTCTGTGTTCTGATGCTTCAAAGGTATCTGCATTGTTTTAAAAAATATTCCTTGTTTTTTAACTCCTGAAATTATTTTCTTGAATCTTATGGTTTTAATGCACATCGATGACCTCTTGTATGGAATCCAATAATCTCAGCTATTGTCACATACCTTCCTCAAGCCAGAAACTTTAGGTCCCTAAACAAGAAACAGCAGGAAGTCAATTTCCAGGGCACTGTTACGGGACTTGAAACATGAGGCTTACTGAATTATCTGTGGCAGAAGATTCAGATTGGGAAAAGAACACATGAACTGCTGCTTACTATTCTAAGTTGATCATTGAAAATTTAGAAAATTTCTTTAAAAAAAAAATTAAAATGTCATGAGATAGATAGTATGAGTACTCCCTGAAGCTTAAAATGACATTCAAATCTGATCATGTAAGGCTTAGTTAAGCAATCAGATCCTCAGAAACTTCAGTAGAATTTGGAACATTTTGCTATATCTTAGTATGATTTTACTTTTCTCATTCTGATGAATACAGCTTCATCTCTTTCATTCCCATTTTCACAATATCACTTTGCAGATCATCATCTTGGCTTATCATTTTCATTGTTTCAGCTCTCTCTTTCTTTCAGATAAAACATTACTTATGTGTTTGCAGTTTCATAGCCTACTCCTACTTTATCATCTTTCATTCATCACTGAGAGATTAACTTTCCCCTCAGTCAGCCCAGACTCCTCTCCTTACACCTTCTTGGCAGATTTCTCATCCAACACCTTCATTACTTCAGTCATGCAGTCCATCATATTTATATTTGAAAACAATTAAACTGAAACCCTACAGAAAATATTATCCATCAAGCTGCTACATATAATGCATTGTTTACCATCTCTTTCTGTTCTTCTGAATTTATAACTAGTCTTAAAGCTTCCTGTAGCAGTTAGAATAAATTCTAGTTGTATTAGCAGAATACCTAGCACAGTTAGTTCCATGAGTAGAACACTTTCAGATTTCTGAAATGAAAATACAGATTGTAATAACAAGAATAAGTAGAATAACATTAATAAAAATATTGTCATGAAACCTGTGTTGCTTAAATATAAGTAAATTGTACTGTTGTGCTAGGAAAAATATACCTCTTTTCTCCATTTCATTGGCTATACTCATCATGACTTTTCTAAATTATACAAAAAAGAGTGAGCACAATTTGAAAGGCCAAATGTATCCAAAATATCATCCTTATAATAGAGAATATAATAAAATAGAGAATTCTACTACTGATATTTATGATCTAGCCAGTCCTTCTACTAAAATATGATTAATCTTTTGATCGACACCTACTAGAAATTATTTTCTTTACTTTTATCTGCCTGTTTGAGGAGGCAAATGAACTGGCAACTCAAGCCTCATTACAGTAATTGGCTAGAAAACTGACTGATAAGACACTGCAATGGAATCTAATTAAGTTTATTCAAGAACAACTTTTTACAGGGCCCCATTTTTCATTGATTGAAAACATTTAGGAAAGGAGGCTGTTAGATGACCTCTTTGCTTTGTTTCTTTCTACTTAAAAAAAAAAATGTTTCCAGAAAGTATAAATTAACAAAGTCAGAGATCACTGTTCTATATTTTTTTACAAACAAATATGATGTGTTATTCAACTGTGATTAAAAATTGCTTCANTTTCATTGATTGAAAACATTTAGGAAAGGAGGCTGTTAGATGACCTCTTTGCTTTGTTTCTTTCTACTTAAAAAAAAAATGTTTCCAGAAAGTATAAATTAACAAAGTCAGAGATCGAAAGTATAAATTAACAAAGTCAGAGATCTGATGTGTTATTCAACTGTGATTAAAAATTGCTTCAAGCTGACATTATAGATTACTCCAGTAAAACCTTACATGACATTTGAAAAATATTTATGGTATTCAATTTGAACCACACATGGAAGGAAAGCTTTGGAGAGTGTTTTTTGTTTGGAGGTTTGTTGGTTGGAGGTTTTTTTGCTGAGTTACTATTTCTTGGGTAGAAACAGTATTATATAAGATGAAGGACTGACTGACTCACAATCTAGATTGTAAGTCCTTAGTGAAAGATATACTTTATGATGATCTAATTATTAACAGTGGAAATTCTTTTATGTAAATTTCTTTGATGGTTGATGGTAGTCATCATTGCTCAACTGTCACATTGATGTCTCATTAGTAAAATTTTTTATGTTCTTAGTGTTATGCTCAGTAAATATTTTTTAAAAAAAAAAACAACTACATGTCATTTATTCTCACTGCTTAAAAGGTTTAAGAGTATCCCCAAACTCTTTATCAACTACCCAGGTTAAGATCCACCATAATGTGAATGTAAGAATGAAGGCAGAAGATAGCACACATTGCTACTTGCAGCCTAAGGAGATACAGTGGACCACATCTGCACTGTGCTGCAGGACTGAGGAAAAAAGCTCTGCCTTTTAAGCTATAATGACCTTCAGAGAACAACTGCCATGTGTATGCTGTGTTTAGCAAGTCCAGTTTCAACCGGTGCTTTAAAAATGCTGTGTATATAGCCCTGACCGTTTAGAGAAACACAGCGCAGGGATCCTTGAGATTACACTGATCAAAGAGTCAAAGTTGTGTAATGTCAAAGAGGGATGCAGCTAGATGGAAACACTAACTTGTGTTCTGATAACAATGTAAGTGACACTAACACAGAGTTGCAGCCAGGCTACAAAGTCTACCTTCAGAGCAACAGTATCTGATGGACCCAAATACACATCTTTTTGATATTGTTACCAGTCTGGGGAAATCTGTATGTTCTCTACTTTCTTGTTCAAGCCAGACGTACCTGTGTCTTCTGATACTGCTTCTGGTATCGTATACTCTAATGCATATGTCATAAAACTTTGCTTTGCATATTACTATTTAGTTGAGTATCTTCTGAAATAGTAGGTAGTATCTTCTGACTACAATGAAACTGAGAGTTCTTGCCCTTGCATGACTTTGTTGTACCAGAATATATGATCCTTGGTAAAATGAGGGCTACAAAGTTACAATGAAAAATATTGAGCTAACAGCTTGAAAAACTGAACATGATAACATTTATTTTCATTATGTGATGTCTAGTGCAAGCATTCTGAATTGCTGTGTAAGTCAAGCTAACCACTATCTACAATTCCTCTTGTCTATCTTTCTCTGCATTTCACTGAACACAAGTTGTCAAACACCAAGAACATTGTCTCCGAATTGCATTAAATTTCACATCTTTATCAGATGGCAGATATAAAATTGGAAAATGTAAATAAGGTATTTGACAGAATTCACTTCAGTTGAAAAAGATATATAAACAATGATTATAATTTCAAAGCTCTTGTTAAGTAGGTAAACCTTGACATAAATTCGAACTACTAGGAGAAAGAGCCCTTCATTCCTCACCAGACATTCATCAACATTGCATTGACTTTTTACACTCAAAACCATTTCCATGATATTTCTGATGATCCTAGTTATTCATAAAGGTACAGATCTCCTTTAATTGTATTGTAATATAAAGGAGGTGATTTCATTTGAATGGAATAATTCATTCAGCTAAACAGAAAATAATACATCTTAGGGATCACTTGACCTGTTGTGCTCAAGGGTAAACTTAGGTTAAGAATGCTTAGTTGAGAGGAGTTTCTTCTTCAAGAACAACTTCCCTTTCATATTCATACCTTGACAACAATCTAAACAAAAAACACTGAGTGCCATAGGATATCTACTAACAGTTTTTAGAAGTTTTAGTTTCATTTTTTTTTAACATGATGAATGGTGGTGTGGATGTGTGATGGTGTATGCTCTCCATTGTCTAATGTAAGACATAATTATCAGTGTATATATGTATGTCAGCATTTAAAAACTATGATTTAGCATTGAGTCTATTTAAATACTGCTTTAATATAAAATGTACATTTATTCTTAATATGTTATTAACTTCCTATTTCCCTGTTTCTCCTTTTGCAATGTTTGGCAAGCCTTGATAAATAATTTAAATGTATCCTGCAAAAATGGAGATAGAAAAAAAAAAAACCAGAAAACATAGGATTAATCAACATATACTGCATAACTATAAAGTACTTATGGAAATTATATCCTTCCTTGGAGGTCTTCAAGACCTTCATGGACATGTTTCTATGAGATCTGTTGTAGATTGACCTGCTTCTGCAGGGGAGTTGAACTAGATGATCTCCCTTCCAACCCTACCCTTCTATGATTCTATGATTATAGGTACAGCAAGTTCATACACAGAACTTTTCTTTTGCCTAGCACCCTCTAATAGTTCTTCACTTAAAAGTTGATTCTTAGATGGTGAGGTGAGACTTTCTGTTTTAGACAAAGAGAAATTTGAAGTCTGTGGTACATACATTTAAGACAAAAAAGTGAGAACAGTAAATTTCAACAGTATTGGAAATCTTCAAAGGTGTAAAATGTAAGTCTAGAGAAAAATTTGTGATAGGCAGTATGTCTTTCTCTGGTCAGAAGATAATGTCAACATTGCTGATATTTCTGCAGAGACATCTCTACCTGAAGTGGACAAAATGAAAAAATCAGAATAGCTGAGGTTCTTGTTTCTTGTTATTACCTACAGCAAAAGTTCCTTACCTTTTAAAAGATAAGGAATCTTTTAGTTTTAATATTTTTATATTATTATTATGAATATGGTACCTACATGATAAAAAATTAGTTAGGACACAACAATTTTTTCTTGCAAATGACTTAATTCTGAAAAATTTTAAACTAAGGAATCCTGTGAAACACTGGGTGTACCAGTTGCAGAGTCACTTCACTATCAGATATGACAAATACATGTTTAAAATAATGACAAAGAATATCAAAACCAAAGGATCTGACATAGCAACAATCCATTGTCTGCTAGCTTAACCAATGTAGCAAAAAAAAATCTTTGACACAAAGAAGTTTGAAAAAGATATTGACATGTTTTATTGTTTGGGATATATTTACATAAAATTCAGTGTCACACTGAGTTGATAGAAAACGTTTCTAACATCTTGTCTAAATAAGTGTGGTATGTCTTTTTCTATGCTATTCTGACAGTGTGAAATTATATTTTATTGTATTTTTCTGTACAAGAGATTCAACTGAGATATTTTAGACTTGGAAAACAGTGACAACATTTCTTCCAGTAATCAGGAAAAAAAAGGTAGCTCTGGCATTGTTTTATGTCTTCTATTGTATGGTAGGAGATGAAGTTCTTTAAGATAGTGGTAGTGAATCAGGAGAGAGGAGACATGCTTCCACTTTATCTGCTTGTTAAGAATATCTCCACAAACCACCAGCTTAAGTGCTAAGGAAGTTGGGAAATCATATTCATTTAACTGTTTTGGGTTTTTTTTCTGAAGTATTTAATAGACATGAAACATCTCTTCTTATGGATCCACATTACTTGATAATGACTTGTGGCATAATAATTACAAATATGATAAATCACTGGGAAATGAGACATTCCCAAAAATTTGATGTATAGCCACTGTTTTTTATTCTGAGGACTTTGAACAATGCTATGTAATGGAATTACTGTTTTTATTTATTTGCTAACCTTTACTTATGTTTCATGACATAGAAAAGAGCATAGTCACAGTTCTAAAACATTAGAAAACCACTTCTGTAGATGAAAAGGAGTTTTCCTCTTTGACATTTTAGAAACTAATGAACTATTTCCAATAGTTATTAAATTTAATTAGAGACAATGCTATAACCAAAGTTATAAACTGGTCATATTGATTTGATAGAGGAAACAGTGGAAAACATTAACAGTATACACCAACTTGTCTCTCATGGTAATGACTCATTTAATGAAGTCAAACTAAGAATAACACTCATGCCAGACACACACATCACACTGATAATCCCCAGTAGTGCTCTGTCTACAATTTTTGATTTAAATTTCTGGGCAAAAAAAATCACATAGAATGCATAAGAATGGCAGCACAATGTGAATACAAATGATTCTGTTTCTTTTGTCCTCAGTAAACAAATAATTTTAGAAAACCTTAGACCTTCTTTAAAAAATAATTCCCAAAAGAATATTTAAAATACTTTAACAATATTTTATAACTACCAGAAAGATTAATTCTCTCTCATACCATCTGTAATATGGATTGATATCTGCAAAGAAATTATATGAAGAAGTTGTTTGCACATTTCATCAACATACTTTCAATAATCCACATTGCTATTGGACATCTGGAATCTAAAAATATACATTGACCATTTCCAAAAATCAAAAGTACCAATCTCTACCAGAAAAGAAATTGCTGATTTTTTACCCAAATAACCTACCTTAAGGCACATGTTGGTGGCCTGCTCCTGGGGCTCAGTTCTACTTTAGCAGAATCTTTAGCAGTGAGCTTCTACCACTTGCAGTATATTCCTACTATTTCCTCCTGTTAGGACAAGAATAACTTCAGCCAAACTAACAGACACCATATACATGTGAACACATCTCAAAGAGAAATCAAAATGAAATATGCACTGGCACACCTAACCCTCTAGGGAAGAAATTCCACTTGAAAACAGCTCCCTCAGTGGCTATTATGCAAAACCATTTTTTAAAAAAGTTTTCTGACTCTCTACCAAAAGGCATGCACACACAATAGAATTTGTTTTTCACAATTTTCTTCAAATGCTATGTATTTTTATATATGTTGAACATTATAGTGATTTGAGTTGCATTTCTTCTTTTTCAGAAGATTCAGAAAGTTTCATAGGAAGTCAATATCAAAACAGAGGTAAACAAGACATATATCTGAACAAGCGTACTATATTTATGAGCAGTAAATCTTTGAACTCTTCACATTCAACTTGCCTGTTTAGGACATAGGCCTTCTTCTCTTAGTCCTGTACTGTGTTTGTATAAGCAGGGAATCATCTGTTACAAGAAAGCTTTTGTAACATCATCTTCCACGACTATAAAACTCAATAATCCTTGAAATAGAAATCCTTTCAACAAAAGTTAAGGAAACAGTACTTTACGAATACTAAGAATTCATATATGTAGAGAACATTCTTACCTTATGTTAATTTCTTACTGTTGAGGCTACAACAGATAACAGAATAAGAGCTAGGAATGTTGTTATGTTCTTTAGAAATTGAGGTTTAAATCCTTTACTAAGAGATTTTTTTGAGGATTCTATGGTACTTCTCAAATGAACAGAATCCTATCAGATTGAAAAGAGAAAGAAAAAATTTTTCTATTTACTTGTTTACTAAATGTGACAGTTCTGAATTTATAGTGTGATTTGTATAAAAATATTATTCTTTCCTTAGTTTTTTGGTTTAAGGATTCTTGAAAGAAGGGAACATGAAGATAAAGAATAAAGGAAATTAATAATTAATTAAACTGTTCAGATTTCATTTACTCACAGTTAATATCTTGTTTTGTAATTACTTTCATGCAAGTTTTCTGTCACTATCACACAACAAAATATAATTCTTAAAAATCACTGTGGGCAAATTCACAGAAAAACCTCAGGAAGAAAAAGTGTAGCCAGTCTAGCCTTATTAAAAGACAGTAGAACATTATTATTATTCCTTCAGGCTGAAGCAAAATATTTAACAGCACCTTCAGATATGGTCTTATCTGTCAGTATTTGCACATTGTTTTCTCCAATACAATTACAGTCACAAGTTTTTCTATTTCAGATCATGGAAATATTCTTCTGAAGATGTTGTAGCACTATTATTTTTCAGTAATGATTTTATTGTTAAATTAAACGAAAGATTCCTTTTACCTCCTCGCAAGCCTTTTCTGATATTTAGTTGTCTCAAATATTCTGTATGCCAGAAACACTTTTCTAACTTGAGACCTAGAAATGGTATGAATAAGAAATGGGAGCTGGATATTGTATTTGATTTTTGGAGGCACTGCTAGAAACACGCTAGAAGGCTCTAGTAGTCTGTGATCATGAGATCTACAGCATCCCCACTAGTCATTAAATAGATGAATACAGGTATCAATAAATGTTAGGAGTAGAAAAAAAGCACAAGTGTACTTGTATGTGATTGTAGACTGTTCCAGCAAGTGAAACATTCTGATATTTATTCTTTTTTTTTTTTTTAATCTTTTATCAAGTCGTGAAGAAACAAAGATCTTCCAAAGATTTTATTAAAGAAAAAGGAGACACAGAAAAATAATTTAAATGTTATCACAGTGCAGGGGTACTTGAAGGTTATATAAGACAAGGTAGAAGTACCTTCTCAGGCTCATCACTTATTTGACCTCTTGGAAATACATAGCTTTAATAGAGGCATATTACTTTAAAAGTAATGCACTCTTATAGAATGGATCACCTGCTTGATCTTCATGACAAATTGCATAGTCTGTTTCAAAGTGCTTTTTCATTTGTTCTTTTGTACCTTTTGATTATGAATTTCCTCACTCTTTTTAGAAAACTAGCCTGCTAGTTACTAAATTGTAGCTTTGTTAGATAAAGCTGACAACTATGAAAGAAGTATTATGTTTATGACATTTATATATTTACATTGTTTCTTCTGGTCTGGAAAATGAATCATAAATGTATTTCATATACCATCATTAATTCATTATTATAGGCTTTATTTATAAATACACATTTATTTACTTTTTTTAGTTATACATATGCACACATGCAAAGACACTGTTTTTCTTACTAGTTTGTAGTAGTTGATTTAGTTTAGTTCTAGTTGCTTCAGTTTAACTTGATATAAATTTTCATTGAAATAAGTAAAAATGTTCTTCATCTGTAAAAGATATTGCCAAAAACTTTGAAACTCTTTTCCAAATTTCTATATTAAGTAATCTTTCAGGTTATGGCCCAGGTCAAGTTCAAAAATTTTTCAGATATTATTCTTGGCTTTAAGAGCAATTTTTTATGTTTAGTATTTTGGCAGGGGTAGGCTTTTACCAAACAGTGTGACACAGAAAGAGAGAGAGAAAATGAAAGAAAGAAAGAATGGGAATAGCGTGAGTGACATGAACAAAAGACAAAATCACCAGCAGTTCCTGCAAGGTAATATGGTAAATTTAAATAATACAGAGAATAGAGAAGTTAAATATTTTCTAAATAGTTTGTTCTCAGAAGCATACTCACTTGTTAAGAATTATTTTCGTCAAAGTTGAGTGTCCTCCAAAAGGATTAAAGTGTTTTGTCCTATATCCTGCAGAGATTCATATCTGTAAAAAATGATTGAGAAGGAGTTTTAGAAAATTGTATTTGCAAATCGCATTACCTATGTTTTTACTAGAGGCAATCAAGATCTACTACAGAGACGAAGACAATCGCAAAGGCATCTCCATTTTCTGCCCAAAAAACCTATTATATCCCTTGTAAATATCCTCCTAGTTACACAGGAAGTTGTAAACTGCATGTTCATGGTATCAATATAATAAATTAGAAAAAGGATAATAATTTCTTTCTTTTTCCTTGAGGAAATGTCTCACTGATTTATGAAATACATGATTTATTCTTGGAAAGATAGCAGTATGCTCACCAACTCAGTACTATCCCTTTCTTCAAGGGGTTTCAGAGTGGATGAAAATGGTTTCCTAGAAACTAACACTCTGTCTACTCCACTTTTCTTTATGGAGATAGGAGCGTTTCTGCACCAATTTTGGTTTTCAGACTCAGCTAAAGAGACACTGTGCACACAACCTAGGATGTTTACCACAAGTTCAAGATTATGGCAGGGATCAAGTGTGGGAGCTCAAGTCTGGGGAGAGCAGATAGTTTAATTTCTCCTAGTTTTGACTCTTCACTTACACTTCCTAATAGGTCATGATGAGGGAGAACTTCCAAAACACAGTTTGCATTGTTCTTGTATAAACTGGCAAAATAGTTTTGATAAAATATTACTTAATAATACTATTTCTTACTATAGATAGCAAAGCTAATCTAGAGCAATTAGCTAAGAGATTTAGATATCTAAAATTAGGATGGATAAATTCTGTAGACTCTAAATTTTTCCTGCTCTTGTGGCTGGCTTTTAAGATATTTCAAGTTTTGAACTAGATCATAGTTTTTCAGCCTTTTGTGACCTACTGGCTTTGTGTTCTAATTCTACAGCATTTGCCAGCATTATTAAAACTGGCCTGTTGAAAGCCTATTTTTTTTTTCATTCTTTTTTCTTTTTCTGTTATAATTCATATAAAAATTATATTTTAGTAGGAAAATGCATTTTAGTGTATTTTAGATAGTAATAAAGTAGTATTAAACCCTTCAGGAAATACTTAGAAGCTAAATAAGATAAACCTTTTAGGAGATAAATCCTGGACAGTTAATTCCTTTGGGCTATATTGTTCACGTAAAACTTTCTGTTCCAAATTAAACTATCCTTCATCAGTATTAATTAGGTCGCAACTGCACTCAGGAATACACTAGAAGATCAAAAAGACTATTGGTCTTTCTGACAGCACTGAGAGATTAAAGCTGCTGGTGGTCTAAAGCAGGAAGCTTTATTTAAGCAGTTAAGAATGCTTTCTTTAGTCTGTCCATTTGTGATATTTCTGTGCTCCTTCTTCCCTCATTACCAAGTATCAGACTGCTTCAAATCCTCCATACGTTTATTCAGTCAGCATGATTGTGAGGTAGGAAACTCAGAGGAGCAATTAAAGGAGGCTTACAGTGCTGTGCTAAAAGTATGCAGGCAGCTAAAGATGAAGGTAAGTGCCTAGTGGGATTTTGAAAACCACTTATGGGTTAGAATTACAGAAGGACTTTGTGTCTGTGACTGTGTCTGAGACACTAGATGTCTAGCTGTTATTTTAGGTACTAATAGCCAAAAGCAACTTGAAAGCACTTTTCAAGTTTTGTAAAGTGGAATCTACTTTTCTTCTCTTTCTCTTCTTGTTTCTTCTTTCTCTGCTCTACTTTACTCCTTTTTCATTGCTTTGCATTTCCTTACCTTGACTTCCCTAGGAGAAGTACTCTCATTACTTAGTAGATGAGTGAAAGGCTGGGGATGTGACCTACCTGGAAATTAACAAAATCTTTGACATAATTTTCCATGTTTTGGGCAGCATCTTTCCAGAGAAACTGGCTGTCCACCACTTGGACAAACACATTCTTTGTTGGATAGAAAACTGGCTGGACGACTGGGCCTGGAAATTGTTGGTGAATGGAGTTAAATCCAGTTGACAGTCAGTCACCAATGGTGTTTTCCAGGGCTCAGTGTTGGGTTCTGTTCTGTTCTGTTTAACATCTTTATCAATTACCTGGATTGTGCAGTCAAGTGCATCCTTGGAAAGTTTGCAGATGACGCCAAGTTGGGTGAGAGTACTGATCTGCTTGAAAGTAGGAAGGCTCTACAGAGGAATCTGGACAGCCTAGATCATTGGCCAAGGCTGGATCAATTGTTCAAGGCTACTTGTATGAGATTCAATAAGGTTGAGTGCTGGGTCCTACATTTGAGTCACAACAAGCTCATGAAACGCTATGGGTTTGAGGAAAAGTGGCTTGAAAGCTGCATGGAGCAAAAGGACCTGAGAGTGTTAACTGACAGCCAGCTGAATATGGGATAGCAGTGTGTCCATGTGGTCAGCAAGGTGAATGATAGCATTCTGACTTGTATCAGAAATAGTGTGACCAACAGGACCAGGAAAGTGATTACGCCCCTATTCTGGTGAGGTCACATCTCAAATACTGTATTCAGTTTATGGCCCTTAACTACAAGACAGACATTGAGGTGCTGGAGCATGTTCAGAGGCAGGCTGTTGAAGGATGTGTAGAACAAGTCTTATGAGAGACTGAGGAAGATGAAGCTGATTAAACTGGAGTAGGGAGATTGAGGGGAGACTTTATCACCCTCTACAACTACCTGAAAGGAGATTATAGTGAGGTGGATGTCAGTTTCTTCTCTCCACTAACAAGTGGTATGACAAGAGGAAATGGCCTCAAGTTGCTTTAGGGGAGACTGAGGTTGAAGTCTAGGAAAAAATTTTTCACTGAGAGGATTGTTAGACACTGGAAGAGTCTGGCCAGGACGGTGGTGGAGTCACCATCCCAGGAAATTTTTAAAATATGGGATGAGCAGCTAAGGGATATGGTTTAGTAGTGAACTGAACAGTGTCAGGTTAGTAGTTGGACTTGATGATGTGAAAGGTCTTTTCCAATAAAAAAAATTCTGAACCCTCTCCCTGTTTCTCTAGTCATTGTTTCATAGAGAATAGCCCAACCACTTGCTCCTCAGCATCAGTAGTTCAATAAATTGACTTTCCTGTGCTCTTGTGTGTCTCAAATCAGCATGAGGACCATAGCTGTGGCGCTGATACTAAAACTTACAAAAACTGCTTACCCTGCATAAACCTAAGCTAGATCAGATATCAGATAGCTCATAACAATCTTATTCTTAAACCTCTTGAGATTTCACATACTAAATGTTTGGTCTCAGGCATCAGTAGGATTCCTCAAATTGTCTGAACTTTTGTTAGATCATCAACATTTTAGCTAAATTTTTTATTTATGGATGTATATTTGCTTCAGTGAAATGTTACAGTGAATAATCTCATAATGCAAATATTTAAACAACAGCAAGGCATACAAATGCATCTTGTAGATTATTTAACCTGTTTCATTATAATATTTCTTCCACGTGTTTTTGCCTGTGAAGTTTTTTCTTCTTTCCCTGCTTAGTTGAAATTTAAATATCTTTTTAGCCTTATCTGACTGCTTGGAAGTGGATGGTGTTTGATAATTATTTAATTTGGGTAATAACCAAGTTTGCCACTCTGACTGATCAGCTTACAGTGCTCATAAATCAAATAAGTGATCACAGTCCTGATATTAGTTTTAATTTAAGAAAAATTAATTGTGGTTTTTGAGGGTTCAAATGCAGTCTTAATCCCATGGGTAAGGAACTGATTAACCACCATGTCTGGCTGACAATTCTCTAAGAAAAACCTATACAAATCTAATATTATGAGTACTATACTATAAAAGTCGATAATTATTTCTGTGAGAAAAATAAAGGAAATAAAATGAAAAGTATTAATTTCCTTATACAGGATTACTGGGATATATATACATCCCATACAAGTTTTCACACTAATAGAATATTTGTCACTAATAGATTACATACACAAAAAAATGGTCATACTTTAATAAGGGTGTAAGATCAAATGCTCAAAGCTAAAAAGAAGCTTCAGTCAAGCTTGCTGTGCAATCCTTTTTTTAAACTAATATAAGCATATTGGAACACATTAGACAATTCAATTCCATGATAACTCTCAACCTTTTGCAGTTGAATAATAATAATAACAAGAATAATATTAAGAAATTATATAATTTTTGAAAAAAATCTGCTGTAAAGCATTATACCTTTCTGGTCAAATACTAGAAGCTTATTCCCATGTTTATTCCTCATCTAAAAAAACTTTGGTTCTGGAATTTAGCAGTTTAACAAAACAAAAGCTAATATTAGTCAAAGGGGCAGGTATCAGGAGACAGGATGTCAAATTATTAAAAGAGAAAAATAAATAATTAAATGGATAGAACTATAGGAAAAAAAATTAAAGAAGAAAGCAGTACTGATGAATGAAAGGCAGTCAGTGGTGGCTTTAACACAGAGAGGAATTTCTAACATGAAACTTGAACAATATTCAAGTAACAATACCTTCTTCATGGCCTGACCAGTTCCCTTGAGAGTGGACACTCTCCAAGATATAATTTTGTAGCAAAAAATAAGTGTCAGCTACATAGCATAATTCTTTCTGAAAACTGAACTCTGAGAGGAAAGAAAATGGTCAGGACAAGTGGCTGATACAGCCTGCAGAAGAGAACAGGACAGTGGTTAAGACATTATGTCTTGCTGAAGATTTTGCCTCTATAGACAAGAGATATATTGCCATTACTAATACCAGGACAAGAATAGGTCTGTGAGACCTCAGGAGTGAAGTTGTTCAGGCCTATTTTGTCTAAATTGTTCTTGATCTGCCTGAAACTTTGTTTTCTGTCAGTCTTTGTTTGGTTAGTTCACTGTTTTTTTTCCTAAAGACCAGATTGCTCTAAGGGCTACTTTTTTTTCTTTTTTTTTTTTTTCTTTTTACTTTTCTTCTCAACTTTTATACAACTATAGTTTATAGATGGACATCAGTCAAGTATCTATTCTGTGTAGATTAGCTATCTATGACCGCAACATAATGATTCAGTGCACAGAAATACAAGCCTCTTCGACAGCAGAGATCTTCAGAAGTCAGTACATGACTATGGTGTAGAGAAGTACAGAAATAAGAATCAAAGAATCATAGAAACACAGAAGGGAAGGAAAAAGCACAGGATGAAACTGAAGACTCATCAATGACTCACCAAAGTCAGTAGAAATGTAGACTGGGAGCTGCACAAAAATGGTTCTAGGAGTCAAAAATATCAAAAAAAAACAAACAAAAACCCCAAAGAACATATTTAACACATGTAAAACATATTTCTGGTAAATGTAGATGTAGCATGGAATTGAAAATCTAGGAAGAAAATAGAAGATTTAAAAGCACTTTACAAATAGACCCTAGTGAATCCCTCCCAAAAATGAGAAAGAGGAGGACAAAGAAAAATCCATTGAAGAACTTAGAAAACTCACCATCTGTTTCACTCATCCTTTTACTTGCCAGGGAAGCCTATCACTGTCTGCTTCAGGATTGAAAGGCGCATCAGGAAAATGAGCACACTAGATATCATGGAGAGTAAATGAACAGTTTCTCAAAGACATTTTAACAAGACAGTCTAGATATGACTTACTAGTCTATTGATAACTTTATAGGTAAATTGAACTCAATATTGCAATTATTGCTAAGTATATATAATGTGCATTTTTCTTTGTTCCTTCTTGGATTCTTCCTTTATTCCTTCCTTCTTCAACAGAGGAAATTAATCCGCTCTGCAAAAATTCAGTATTATCATTTTGTGATTTACAGACTCTAAGAATTTACAGCACCGTCTC
The DNA here is from genome assembly GCA_013401255.1 of Urocolius indicus. NCBI lineage: Eukaryota > Metazoa > Chordata > Aves > Coliiformes > Coliidae > Urocolius > Urocolius indicus. The sequence goes on along the minus strand of WBNH01006837.1, from coordinate 796,241 downwards.
TCATGTCTACTAGATATTTATCTTGTACTTAAAGTGTTTGGCATCTTCAAATGTGCAATTATATTATTAAAAGCTTTTCTTACAATCTTGTGCATATGTAATCCAAAGCCTCATTGGGAAACCACAGAGAAAAATGAACACATTTCCCACGTATTTCCTTAGGAAAGAAAATACCTTGTATATTTCAGAATGATGACAACAGATGACACAGATGAATGTATGTGATTTTTTTTTTTTATTTTTAAAAGGATATAATGTCTTTACATGTATTAACTCTTCAATGCTGTAGCTTTTTTTTGACTCGGGGTGCCTTCTACTTCATAGTGTTGCCATTACAATGTTAAGAAATGTAAGTTAATTTTCCATAGTTAAAGACTCATAAAACCATGCAACTTATTGTTTGATTTTTTTGCCATGTTCTTTCCCGAGTGATCACTTCATTAAGAATATTGCTGCAATTTATAACCATAAAGTCATTCTTAATCCTAAATTGTCCTTTAAAGCTGCCACTGAGAAACTGCCACTGCATTATCTTTGAAACACTCCTCATCTATCAAATTGATTATTGCTGCAGGATGATGGAACTGAGATACTATTTCCTTTCTGGGTTTAGATTTTTTCTTCTGCTTATTTTGATTTTAGCAAGTTTTTATTTCATGACTTTAAATCTCATTCATCATACATTTTCTGTATATTAGGGTATGAACAAGTTCTGGAACTACCTACCATATTTTGCTGTTTTAAGTGGATGATAATGAATAAATCAATCGAAAGAAATGTTATTTGACTTCAGATTGTATCTGTTGGCACTTTTTTACTACTGATTGCATATCTGCAGTACAAAGTAAGGGAAAAAAAGTAGACAATAGAAAAAAACAGATTTTTTTTTTTTTAAATAATAATGCTTGCTGATTCTTCACAAGTTTCCAATGCTGGCACCAACCCTATGGAATTACTTTACAGTAAATGAAATATATTCATTCATGTATTTAAATAATCTTACAAAAAAACTCACTGACCTTTACATGCAAAAAAAAGATTCAGAATCTGATCTAAATATTGAAGCTTTAACTGTAAAAACCTGTTTTGTACAGTTCTAAATTGCATCTACACCTTGTCTATTGCTAATAAATATCTCAAAATAGCTGCATAGAAGCAATAGGGTATGTTTTTTCTGGTATAGAAAGTACTTACAAGCTTCCATCTTACTAGTCACTAATCCTCTGACAAAGATTACAGTCTTCCTGGTCAATTGAACCCAATGACTTGCTACTGAGCTGTATATCTCAAAATTAAATGCAAAAGTTTCTCTCCCTTATGAAGTGTTACACCAAAGCTGTCAGACATTTTATAGCCCTCAACCAAACACCCAGATCTCTTATTTGAAGAGATCTAAATGGCAATGAGCTTATTAGCTTGTCATGAGTATTATCTTCCCTATTGAGTGAAGAGAACATATAGTTAAGACAATTTGACCTTGATCAAAGAAAATATAGGCTGAAGGACATGTCTGGAGGATCTAGTCCAAGATCCTGCTTAAAATAGGACTTAGCTTCAAAGTTCAGTCAGGACTTTGTTCAGTTCAGTTGTGAAAATGTGGTTCTATCAAAATCTCTTTTGTGCTATGGATTCAAAACAAGAAGAGGCCAGTGTTCCCAGTGAAAACTTATCAGTGCTGAGAAGAGGAAATAATAATTTTACTCAATATTCTGGCCTCACCCTTGCAACCCAACATATAGACTGGTATTCAGTTAGCCCTTATCACTTTTTGCTTGTTTTCAACATCTCAGATCCTTTTCCACAGAGATGCTTTCTTATCCAGGCAGTCTCTACCCTAAAACAAATCATAGTTTCTGACATCTCATCTGCAGAACTTTGAATTTGCTTTTGCTGAGTTTTATGAGGATTTTGTTTATGCCCATTTGTGCAGTCCATCAAATTATCTATGTATGGCAAAGAATCTCTGTGCTTAATATATCCCCATAGTTTTTTCTCAAGCTTGCAGAGGATGCATGCTGGTCACTAGTGCGTGCTGGACCCTGATCATTGATGATACCTTTAAGCAGCATCAGTCCTTTATTGTCACTTGAGGAACTTTTTCTTCGACTTGTGTAGGTGGATTTGTGATAGTGGGGGAGTGCTTTCTGGCTTGATACCTGTGAAAAGTTTCTAGAAGCTTCCCCAGTCCCAAGACAGACTGCCTGTAGCTAAGGCTAGGGACAAGCCAATCAGTGATGATGGTACTGCCTCAGTGATAACATATTTAACAAGGGAAAACTTGCAGTGGAAGGAAATATGGAATGGAAGGAAAATATCCATGCAGACTTCAAGATCAATGAGGGAGGTAAAGTAGTGTGCTAGAGCAGAGACCTCCCTGCATCCCACAGTGAGATGACAGCTGTCCCCTTGATACCCATGGAGGGAAAGAGTGAAGCTGAGATCATCTAGCAGCCTATGGAAGACTCCACACTGGAGCAGGTAGAGATTCCTGAAGAAGCCTTTGACTCCGTGGGAAGCCTCAGATGGAGGAGTCTGCTCCTGAAGAGCTGCATACCATAGAAGAGATCTGAAATAGCGCAGTTTGTGGAGAACTGTTGCCCATGGGAAGGAATATTCCAGAGAGGTTCATGGAGGACTGTCTCCAATGGGAGGGATCCCATATTGGAGCAGGGAAAGAATGAGAAGAATTCTCCTCTGAGGAGGAGGGAACAGCAGAGATAATGCATGATGAACTGCAACTCCCTGTGCTACTGACAGAGATGACATAGAGAAATTGGGAGTAAAGCTGACCTTGGAAAGAAGAGAGGGAAGAGGGTGTTTTTAAGGTTTGATTTTGTTTCTCATTATCCTACTCTGATTTGATTGGTAAGAGATTAAATTTGTTTTGTTTTTCCCCAAGTCAACTCTGTTTTGGCTGTGATAATAATGGGTGAGTGATCCATCCACTGCCCTTATCTTGACCTACAAGTCGTTGGTATGTTTTGTCCTCTGCATCCCACTGGGAATGGGAGGAGTGAGTGAGAGGCCACATGGTACATTATTGCTGGCTGAGCTTAAACCACCATGCAAGTGGCTGGTTGGAGTTTTTAACTATTGACTTCTACTTTTTCAGTCTAATGATACAGTCAGTTTTCCACTCAACAGTCTACATCTGTTGAACTTCACAACAAGGAAGTTATGGATGGATTAAATGTTCTTTTTTCCCATTCTTCTCCCTATTTTAGGCGAGGTGGGAGCACTGAGCAAATAGCTGTGTGTTGCTTAGTTCTTGGCTGAGTTTAAACCTCAACAGGTTCTGAAACCTTAACTAGACCTACAGTCTCCTGCTCTCATTCCTATAATTTATTTAATAGCATTTATATTCTTTTGTATCAGTAGTTTGCCAGGTCTCCAGGCATCCAGCCGTCTTACAGAGAGTATAAAAATCTTTTCCATTCCTCTGATGAATGTACATTTCTGTGACAACTCCCTTATCCACAATTTTTTGCATCTCTATAGATAAGAAAAAAAAAGATTGTTTTCCTTTTTGCTGTACTCGTGTTATATGCATGAAAGTGAGTGAATGTGTAAGTGACTAAGAGTAGGATGTTCTTACAGAAAACGGTTTTTTGCCTTGATTTTACTTCAAATACTAAATAGTTAGAAGATTGCATCTGTCATCTTCTGTGTTGTGAGGAAATAATATATTCTGAAGCATCTACCTTAGAAAGAAAAGCCCAGGAAACCATGGAGTTACTTCAGTGTTCTATTTAATAGATTTTTTCTCACTAGCTTTAAGGTGTTGGAGGAAATGTGAGTGATAACTAGTTATAACTCAAAGGAAAATACTTGACATTGTGTGAAAAATAAGATGGAAATGCGCTTAAATATCTAATTATAAAGGGCTACTGACAACAGTAAGGCATTGCAAGCAGCATTGAAGGTAAAAGCTCAAGGAGAGCAAACTATTCTTATAATATATCCCTGAGGGCAGCAATTAATGTTCCCTGCCCTTCTGCCCTAGACTGAAAATGTTCTCAGGCACCTTTCTTTAAGAGACCTGCCTGGAAAAGTATAAAGAATAGCTAATTTCCTCTCCATTCTACTAAGTAGTAACTCTAGAGCATAGATGGACATTTTCATCTAGGATAGAGGTTGGGACATTGCATGTACAGTGGAAAACTTAAATTTGTATAAAACTATAAGAATTGCCAAGTAATCCAAAAGCCAGTCAAGCTGTCGCTAAAGTTGTGAATGAGTTATGTAGAGGTGTGTATCAAATCTGGATGTGGCATAGAATCATAGAATGTTAGGGGTTGGCAGGGACTTTTAGAGATCATCTAGTCCAATTCCTCTGCAGAAGCATGGTCTTTTAAATCTGGAGTAGTACTTAGGAACAATGTGAGCTTTATAAAATAATTCTGTTTTATACCACAGTGATATTCCTAAGAATTAATGGCTGGTCTAAGATGAGCTTCATTTCATGCTGTGCCTAGCACAGACCATAGTGGAAAACACAGTATCTAAAACCTGAGCTCTTTTTGACAGAAATAAAATTGTTTTCTCTCTTTCATTTTCCAACACTAAAACATTGTCTCTGAGTTTTAAGCCAAAGTCTATTTCCAAGAATACTGGAAATAGGTTGAACATTTAAATAACAGTCTTCATCACTCACTGATTAAATTATTAAAATGTAATGCCATTGTATAATTATTTTTACACATAAATATAGAATGGCAGCAGTTATAGGCAACTGACTCTCATAGCCTTTTTATCCTGTGTGATTTTCAAGAAACTGACGTGTGAAAATAATGAAACAGCTGATAGTTTGCTTTAAAAACTTAATGAATTGTATCTGATTGGTTCTGCAAATAATTATATTTGACAGAAGTAGAAGTGTGTATTCTATTGTTCATGGCCAGTAGGATGATCCAGATCACACAAAAATAAACACTGATATCTTAAATATAGTGAAAAAAAATATGATGAAACTGCTACATCTTATCAAAGTTCTAGTATCTGAGGGGAAAAGTCTTGCATTTAATTTGCCTTTAGAGTAATACAACTTCACTGATTCCACTTGAGATTTTTTTTTTTCAGTTCTGTAAACTTTCTAAGAGAAAACATTTATGCCACTTTATTCTCTGTATTATTTGTTTCCGATTGTCATCTATGTTATTTATTTTAAGTGTCCAGGCAGTAGAATAGTATAGGGAAGCATTTTTAAATTCTGAAAATGAGAAGAATCAAAGTGAAATCCTGTTGCATAAATTCCAAATGCTAAAAAGAAAACCTCAACAACTAAAACAAAAACCTAAAATATAATTAATAAAAAAAAGCACGAAAAAACAGCCTATGCTTCATTCGGTTCACAGTTTCAATGCATAACTTTTCTATGCAGCTTGATGGTGCATATTTATATGTGTTATCTTGAACTCAGGTGTGAAAAGACATTCATATATTTTCATTAACAAGGCTTTTGCTATCCACTGTGGTAGCTAGTTACTTTTACTGAGGCTTTATCTCACTGGCAAAAGGAACTTGAGTCTGTATGTCTCGCAATTACTTGACTGAGAGACTTTCATTCTATTTGTTAGTCAAAAACTCTACACTTAAAATAAGGAATTTTCCTTAAAAATAAAAAAGAGTCTTGGAATTTTTTAATCTTTGAAAATGATTTTATACAAACATATAATTTTTTGTCAAAGGAAAGAAGATGTTCTGTCAAAATGTTAGTAATTACTGTAGCTCAAAAAACCTCAGCTTTTTGGTAAGTAAATAAATACCTCATCAAATTGCAAATAAAAACTCAAATATATATATAGGATACCCTTGAAGCTGACTAATTTTAAGGTGCATGTGCATGAACCTGCTTAAGCATACCTTAAAATCCTCAAGAAAAAATCTGTTCAAATTGTTCAGCAGTGCCTGTGGTTCCAGTAATCTCTGGATGATTTTTTTTATATATATATAACTGCTTTAGTGATATGTCTCAGTTCTCTGTTTCTTTAATCCAGTCCCAGTAATATCTTGTTCAAATGTCCCTCTGCAATAAGTAAGACTGCTTAGGACTCAGTCTCAGGCTTTGAATAAACACAAATAGAAAGAAAGTCTTAAGAGTCCAATCACAAAGAAATGACCTCTGAAAAGTCAGGAACACCAGACACAAGTGAGTTGAGGCACTTGGAGGGAAACTCTTACTAGTGTATGACTTCTTGCACATAATTTCTGCATTACAGCTGATCCTCACATTGCCTTTTCAGTAAACTACCATTTCATTAGCATCTAAAGGGACTTAAAGGACAGTGTCTTACTGTTAATCAGGTTCCAACACTATCCTACATACATGAAAAGCCATGTTGTGCCAAACTGTTGATGAAATAGACCTCACAAAAACTATGACATGAGAAATACATTTATTGTGCTAGAGGAAATAAAATCAAAGCCTACATTTTCTTCATGGATTTTTTTTTTTAATGAATGAAATCTGATAGTAAGAAAGAAAGAAAAATTAAAATAGCCAGGTAGGATGTCATTGAGGTTAAGGTCTTGTCCTTTCTTTAACTTCATTGTGAGGAGTTTGGCATCACGTTTTTAGATTTCTTTCCTGGCAAACAAGAGAATTTCTACTTAGGACCTTCATCGCCGTGAAAAGGCTAAAGGGACCAGTTAGAATATTTTTAAAGAACAAAAGGTGAAGTTTTCTGTTGATGTAGCATAACTGACTCCTGAAAGTTGGTTTCCAAAATGCATATCATCATGCATTTTCTTGCAATATTCATAGAGGATTGTGATGTAAAATTGAGGAGAGGCAATACTAAATTATCTAATTTGTCAATTATTTATTACTGTGGGATATCCTTGACAGCAGACTGGGAACATATGAGATTAATGTGGGGACCAGATCTCTCTCCCCTTTGAGGTTTTTTTTTTTTCCAGGATATATTTTATGGGAATTCATATCAGATTCATCACAGTGGTAATCCATAACACACAATGTGCTGCTGGGTGAAGCTCATGGCTGGAGGCTGCATTGATAGCTTGTTCCATGAGCCTTTGGTGCTCACTCACCCTGCTAGTGTGAAAATGAGAACTGTGGAGTGAATCCTAATAGCTTCTGTCAGGACTCTTAGGACAAGTGTTTGTATGAATGCATTGTCTTCTCATTTATCCTTGCTATCACTATCTATTCATCTCCCTCTTGGCTTTGAAGGTGAAATCCTTCACTCTCCTTCATCAGAGTTGACAGCAGCACCAAAGTTTTCTCCCTAATGTTAAAAAACTCTCTTTTCAAAAAAATGGAAACATTATTTCCTTAGGAAAAAGAGAAAGCAAAAATGGCTTTTTGTCTTGGAATGCCATTAACACACAGTATTTTTCAGTATTACTACAGCAAAATAAAGAATACTGGTATTGACACACACTATGTCCTTAGAAGAACAGAAAGACAAGTTCTTTCCTATATTCCTTAAATAAGAGCAAAAAGGGGAAAGTGAGGTATTTGACTAAAAATTTATCTAGAGTCTGAATTTCCCTACTCTTAGACTAAAAACCTGTCTATAGTGATGCTTAAAACATCCAATCCTTTACATATAGATGCCAGGCACCCACCACACCACTTGATCACNGTCCTAATATTGATATCAACAACAAGCACAGCACTGCAAGATCTACTGTGGAAAATCACTACCATCCCAGACCCACTACATACTTAGTACAAAACACTTGTAGATTCATCCAAGGACATTGAAGCTTGTCATATGTAAGTCATTGAATAATGAGTTTGGAGAGTCCAAAGCTGGCGTGATGCTTCAAATATGGTCTAATGTGTTCTGATAAAAGGAATAGTCACTTTTCTCCTTCCCATGAATATGCTTGTGTTTTGCCAGCTGTCAATCAACAGTCCCAAGCCCTAGTCCTCCAAACATCTTCCCAAAAACTCATCCATGGGTCTGTAACTTTCCCTGGGGTTGTTGTGGCCCAAGTGCAGGACCCAGCACTTGGCATTCTTCAACCTCATACAATTGGCATTGGCCCATTGCTCCAGCCTCTCCAGGTCCCTTTGAAGAGCCTTCCTGCCTTCAAGCAGATGAACACTTTCACTCAACTTGGTGTCATTTGCAGACTTACTGAAGATGTACTCAGTCCCCTCATCCAGTCATGATAAATGTACTAAGTAGAATTGGACTCAGTACTGAGCCCTGAGGAACATTACTATACACTGCTTGCCATTTGGTCTCAAATTCCATTCACCATCAGTCTTTGGGGTCAGACATTCAACCAGTTTTTTGCTCAGTGAAGAGAATATTTGTCCAAGCCATGAGCAGTCAGTTTCTCCAGAAGAATGTTGAGGGAAATGGTATCAAAGGCTTTACTAAAGTCCAAGCAGCCTTTTTCTCATCCACTAAATGAGTTATTTTGTCATATAAGGAGATGAGGTTAGTCAAGCAGGACCTGCCTTTCATACAATCATGCTGCCTGGGCCTGATGGATTGGTTGTCCATATTAGCCAGCTCCCTCAGCACTCTTGGATGCAACCTCTCAAGTCCCATTGACTTATGAGTATGTCATGATTTGACATGGAGCCGTTTCTGGTAATGGGGAAGGGACTGTGAAGATGGTTCTTGTAAGAAGTTCCTTGAAACTCTCCCCAGCTCTGAGTCAGACCCAATGCTGGGGCTGAGCCAATTAGTCACCTCCATGATCACTTTTTAAGAGTAAGAAGAAGCTGTAAGAGGAGACTTCTTCCTGTTCCTTCTGTCCTTTCTTTCTTTTCCATCTGGTGGTGGTGCAAGAAATGGGAAGAGAGAGAGAAGCAACCATGTGGAGACCAAGGTCAATGAGGGAGGAGAGGATGAGTTGTGCTGGAGGAGAAACTCCTCTGCAGCCTGTGGAGAGGATTGGTGAAGCTGAGATTTGTTTGCACTTTGTAAAAGACCCTGCATCAGGGACAGTGACTATGATCAGAGGAAGCTGTGTATCATGTGCAGGATCCTGTATCAGCAGAAGCTGCAGCTGCTGGTAAGAACCCACTCCAGAGAAATTCGTTAAGAACTGTGTCCCTTGGGAGGGACTTCGTATTAGAGCAGGGGAAGAATGTGAAGAGTCCTCCTTCTCCTCTGAGAAGAAAGAAGCAGCAGAGATCATTTGTGAGAAATTGATCACATTCTCCCTTCCCATCCCCCCGAGCCACTTAGAGGGGAGGANTCCTAAAAAAGGGTGAAGGTGAATGGGAGGCACCGAGCAAAAGTCTGTCATAATGTTTCATTGCTGGCTGGGCAAAACCACAATAGAGCTTTAAGCTTGCCCAACAGGTTTTTAACCTCTTCCCCATCCATCAAGGGCAAGTCCTCCGTTGTCCAAATCATCCTGGTATCCTTGCTGGACTAAGCTTCCTGAAGGCTGGCCTTGATTGTAAAGACCAAAGCATAGGAAGCATTCAATAGTTCAGAGTTCTCTGCATCTTTTGTCACCAGGGTAGCAGTGGACCCACGTTCTCTCTAATTTTCCTTTTGCTGCTGAGATAGCTGAAAAAAACCTTCTTGTTTTCCTTTCTTTTTACTAATCTCTATCATCTTTTGTCTGTTTTGAGTGACTGCTTGTTACCAGCTTACTAATTTTTTTTTTTCTACTGGACTGAGATGGATTTCATATGTATTCAGAGCAGGAGCAGATGATGTCGACACTATTTATCTCATTGCTCTTCTGTTAAGCCAGAAAGTTTTTCAGGCTTTTGCCTGCCAATAAAAATCCAACTGTGCCTGTATACTCACAATTAATGGGAAAGGTCACAATCTGTCAGAACTAAGAAAACCTCTTCTATGACTTTCTGGATTTTTATGAAGATGACAACAAACATAAGCAGCTTGTTTTGTTTTTCCTTTGACATGACAATTATTCATCACCAATGACAACACCTTATTTCATGAGCTGCAAGCCTCAGCCACCATATAATATCATTCAGCAATCAGGGTAAATTAAGAAATCCAAAGGATTAGCACATCCCTGTAGCGTGCAGTTCTAGATTTTTAACAAAAGTTCTAAAACTCTATATGAAATACCATTTCAGTGTTACTTTTCAATAAGGATATGTAATTTATTCTGGGAAAAGTGGCTATGTTTACTGATGCTGTGTACTGAGACCCTTGAGGAAGAGGGTTTAGAAGTTAGAGACGTAGTGCAAGCCATGTTAGCCATCCTGGCTTTTGTGTTTAGAGCTTGAGAAACCCATGTGTTAGCACAAGTGATTACAGTATAACCCTATACATGCAGCAATGTTAAAGATTGTTCTGGAATACCCTGGATACATATTGTTCCTACATATGGTTTTTAAATATATGCAGCTAGTTTCCCTCTGATGGGCAATAAGAAAGAGGTAACGTTCCTACCTATCAGGACAAGATACATAGTTTTCTTTATTACACTGGATATGAGGAGCCACTGAGTAAGGAAGATGAACCTCTTCATGGATGAGTTCTACAAAACATGCCACAGCTCTCCACTTGAATTCTACCCAATTCTGTAAAAAAGTGGGGTTCCTTGCATCAGGAGAGATGGAAGATTTACTCACCATCTTCATTTTCCCCCCTATATCTATCTTTCTATTAAAACAATTTATTAGCATATTTTCTATCATACTTTTTAAAATCAGGATCTAAAAAATACTCTACACATCTCCCAGAACAGAAAATGCTAGAAGGTTTCAGGTAGAAAATCACTGGCTAAATGATGTAACAGAGGTAGTTGAGGAAATCTTTCACTGTTCTTGCTGTGTACCATATGAGTTATGATATCCTTTGTGTAACACTGGTACAGGGACTTCTCCTGAAAGGAACTCTGCTATTTCAGAATGGACTGTGATGATCTTATTAACCTAACATTAGGATAGTTTTAAAATTCAGTTACACAGATAGACGAAGGAACAATAGAGTTTAAAGTCCTTAAAAGATTCACATGACTGAAAAGGCTTTGATTACACCAATATTCAAAATGATTGGTTGAACTATCTACAGGAATAGACATCTTAAAAAATGTACAAAAAATTAAATAAAAAGAGAAGAATGAAATTTGCTTCTTCTAGCAGAATTTGGAGAGTGTGCCATGTGGAGTATAGCTACCTATCTCAGTGAAGAATTTAACAAAAGACACAGTATATTCCTAGGGTAATTATGAACATAAGTTCATATTTCATCAATGAATTTAAATTAATGCAAGACATTGCTTAAGTGAAAGGTTCGCAAACACCTACTTCTGCTTGAACATTCCTAAGCGATAGAAAACTTTGTGTATAAACAATCTCCAAAATATCAGTCAGTGGAAGGAGTAATAGTACTTAAGAAATTTCTCTTAAAATGACTGAGAAAAATAAAACTCAGGGTAAAGCACATGCTGGCTATCTTATTCAGGTCTTACTGTCATTTATATTGAACACCATTATGCAACAAACACTGGCTTGTACATGGTATTGCCTAGGAATATTTTATTAAGAAAATACATAACATTTGCAGGGAATTGGGGAGTGCAATGAACATTTAACTTAACACAGTCATTTCTCCCCAGCTGCATGCCTTTCTCATAGTTGAGGCTGTGCATTTTGTGAAAAACAAAAGCAGAGTCTGGCAAAACATCTTGGCTGGAAAGGGAATAAGGGAGTCATGAAGGTCCACCTGAACTTCTGAGGCTATCCTCAAGGAAGAGGAGAAGCAGCTATGAAGAATGAAGTTTCTATGCAGTCATGTCCCTCAGCAGCTACCACAGCAGTAACAAATACAGACCCTGGCAGAGATGGAGATATCAGCAGTGTCATGCTGCAGAACATTGCCCATAGGTAGTTTTGTTTGTACATACCTTCATCATCCATTTAAGTGATCTTAATGGAGACTTTCCGTGGGCAGTACCCAGCTGTGACACACACAGATGCCCTCTTCCCCCAAAAAGTACAGTCTCATGAAGCCGAATCTGAAAAGAAAAAAATATAAGAAGGATAATTGAAACCCACTGTTGCAACATTTGATTTGATACATCAACATTTGTTTAAGAGGCTGTGTGACAGGTGCAATTAAAGTATGTTTCTGAAATCAGGATCCAGAACCACTTTCCACACATTTAAACAAACTTCCAGTAGTATGAGGGTCATCTAGAACCAACCAGTCCTGTGATAATTGTTGAAGAAAGTCACAAACACTTTTTTCTTTGCTTCTCAGATTTGCCAATGAAAAGCTTACAGTAGAATTATTTTGCAAATGTTTAAAAAAAAAAAATTTACACTCTGACCTCATGTGTATTATTCCTAGTTTTTTTGACTTTTATTAAATAGCTTGCTTGCACATGACAAGGCAAAGGTGATGAAGAAGAAGGTAATGAGCCAGGCTGTCATTCTGCCAAACAGAAAGTAAGAAAGAGATTACATGAAAAATTGCTCAAGCATTAACGATTCTAAAGCTTTTATTATCCTTCATTTAGCTCATAGCAAACAACTTAATGTAGTTTGACATGACCTGTACATTTATTCTTTGCTAACTCTGAACACATTAACAGTCTGTTTGCAACATTGAGTGGCTTCCAAGATCATATTTCTTATGGTGAACTGGAAATTACATATCTTAATTTTAACTTACTTTAGCCCACTGTTTACTTATGCTTTGTTTTCTTTTATGTACAGATGAATAATGTACACCAGGAATGTCTGAACATGAGATACATGAGAATATATCATGTCCTTTAAACTGAAAAGATCAGATAGCGTAATAATTCTTTCACAAAACCCCAACATTTCAAAAATTTCTGGCATATAATTAACATATATTTAAAAATATTTGTGAACATGATAGACAGGCATGAATAACAGCTACTCATGAGATGTGAATATGAATATAATTAAGTAAAATAGGTGGATGTTCATGGAACTGGATTGCTTAAATTTCCCCAGTTGTATTTTGTACAGTAATCTGCATTCAGATTTATATATTGTTCATTTAATATGGTAGAATATAATTTCTCTACTAATTACAGAAGTGGATCATTTGTAATAATCTGTTCGTTACTTCCAAGTAAATTAAATCAGTAAATATAATTTAAAAAAAAAAAAAAAGAAAAAAACAAAACCTACTCAGATTAATTCTCAGCTGTAGCTCTTTAAGCAGAGTAGCTACCTTGGACTTTGAGGTGGGTACCCATGAGGCCCTTCACAGAGGAAGAGAGGCACTTCCAGAGGACAATTCAGACATCAGGAAGACAAGGCTGGTCTCCAGGAATATTCAATTTTTTCTTACAGTGAAAGCTTGAACAAACTGAGCACTCTGTTGAAATTCTGAGACTAGGATAACCTAAAACAAAGACTTCAGATGCCATTGAGTCTCATGATTAAACAGGAAAAAATAGTTTGAGTCAACCAGTGCATGAAAATAAGTGCCTTCTTCACCCTCTCCTTCCTCTGGTAGGTTATACAATTTGCAGGATGTTGTTTTTTTTCTGCTCTGATTAGTTGAAGTTTAGTTTTGGGGTGGCCAATCATTTTACTAAGTTTAAGTATTACTTACTATTTAAATGGTGACATTTATGTCAGAAAGATTATTTGTAGACTGTCTTGCTCAACACCAGGAAATACATCAAAATCCCATACTTGAAAATGGATAAAACATACAATTTGAATTATTAATCTGATATTAAGAAATAATGATAATTCATCAGCTATGATTTGAATTACATCAAATGAATTCTGAATAACTCATTGAAATCAATGGACTCAGGAATTCGAATTGCTTAAGCTACTCAAAAAATTAAACTAATGACATCTTGATAATACAGAAATCTAGGGGAAATCTAGTATATTTCCTCATCTACTTAAATTAAAAGAAAACAGACTTAATTTTAAAAAGTATTTTTATTTAATAATAGAGTACTAATAAATATCTTATTTGGAAATTTCATAGTCTGATATTCTTTATCTGTGAAAGATTATAGAAATATAACAGAACAAATGGTTGATATTATTAGGCAGCTTGTAAAATAAAATTCTGCCAAAAATAGATTAAACTAAATTATATTTCTTTCTAAACATATCAGATATTAAAGAAAAAAATATGCATTTTACATTCTTTATTCATTTTCAATCTGTTTCGTCTAGATGAATGATCATAATTTTGAGTCTAATTTTTCTTGTAAAATGCTCTCATTTACTTTAACTAAGCTAGATTTATTTTTCTTTAGAATAAGATGTTAATTTCCACTGTATATTTAGTCTTCGTTCATGTGTAGATTTTATGATAGAAACAGACACAGCTAAAGACATGATATATTTCCTATGTTTCTATCAAAATCATTGAACATAGTTTAAATGATTCAAGTTAATGGATGGCTATATGCTATATAAATTATTTTAAGTCCCATCCTATGATTTCTAAATATGCTTATTTAACTTCAGTCAGACATATATTTTCTCAGATAAAATTACTATTGCTTTTCCTTAAAAATCCCAAGCTCAGTGTGTTTTAGTGTTTTGTTAAAGACAGTTTGGGATTATTTCTTCTGGGCTTTTTTCTCTTCTTTTTTTTTTTCTTTATTTTCTTTTTGGCCAATAAACAAAACAAACCTACAGAGAAGTGATTGGAGGTTAATATAAACTGGAGACCCTATGGCATGAAAAGCTTTGATCTTGTTGCATAAGGAAGTAACTGTGACAATTATATACAAAGAATTAATGAGATACTCCCTATGGGAAAGAACTAGAATAATTCAATACTTATGGTGCTGGAAAACGGTAATTTCCCTCTATGTTTTGTACAATGTACTCAAAAAGTTACAAAGGTCACTGTTCATTAAAATGGAACTTATGACTTCAGGACTGACAAAAACTTTCACCATTGTCATAAACAGTTTGCATGTGGAAGGCAAATTAAAACATGTGAACTGAAAATGGGGTGTAATGTCTATCAAACAGAAAATATATTTGATTATACTGCATCACAGCATAAGAACAAATCTGTGGAAATTTTCCTTTCATGTTTCAGAGACACTTTTTGTTTCAGAAATTTTACAGAACTTTGTCAAAGAAAAGTAATTAAATGTTTGAAAGAGTGGGCAACTATGCTACTTTTAGACATCCAGTACAATACCCTTACATTGTCTTAAATTTTGGCCAGTGAGTTGACTTGAAGAAATCATATGAACCTTAAAAGAGAAAGGCCAAGATGGTAAGCTGTTTAAAATTTATACCTAAAATTCCTCATAGATGTTATGTTTTAATAGAAATCATCATAAAGTAAACATTCAAATCCAAAATACAATTGATTTAGATGTGTATTTGGCATCTGTTTTATGAATTCAGATTCATGTATTCAGGTAAATGCTTACAGGAATATAAACAGAGAGAAAAAAATATTAAATGTCTTTCTCTAAGATATAAATTTCATGCAAAGTATCACAAAATTTTAGAGTTGTTAAATAAACAGATTAATTTAATTTTTAAAACCTAACAAATGTAAATAATATTTATTTAATTACAGCTTTCCAGATTTACATTAAGAAATCTTATTCATTCATGATGGTTTGATGTTGATTTTCAGAAATTTTCAGTGCTAAAAATGTAACATACTGGAATTATGACCATGCAACATTCAGAATAAGTGATGCCAGACATCTATAAAGCTGGTTAGATAGGCAAATAAATATAACTTCTGTGTCCTCCAAACTCACATGCCTTTTCCACAATTATTTGATATTTGTTTTCTACTCAACCATGACATGTCTTCTCCATGTAAGTTGATTTATGGAAACTTAATGCTGAAAATATCGAAAAAATTGAAAGCAATTACTCATATATTTCTAGTTTAAAACATTTACAAATCTATGTAAACATATATCAGACTGGTACTGGCAAATTACCAATGTCATTCTCATCAATGCCCCTGACTCATTTCATTATTCTAGAAGGATGGCCTAAAGCCAAACCTAATCTCTGTTTTGAAAAGCTGTATTCCTTCTTGACAGAAGATAAGATTTCTTTCCTAGCCTGTCAACCCCTATTGAAATCCTTGTGTAACATATCATGGAAATGTAGAAGAGTTTGGATTTTAACTACAAAAAAAAAAAAGAAGTCTCTTCTGAACACTTGAAAAAAAGAACTTTTGGCATCTACAATATCACCTAAGCAGTTTGCAACAGCCATTAAATGTTATATTATGACTAATCTTTAGATACCTCTAAGAAAGCTGTGGAAGGATGTTTAATTACTTCATAAAAAGTGGACCAAGCAGTAAAATGGAGAGAATGAACAGGGGAAAGTCAATATTAATAGTGGAAGTCTCAGTCACTATACAGGAAGTTTGCAAAGTGAGCAATGTGATTTATCCCAGCAAGTGCAGTGAAGATTTTGAGGAGAAATCTTTGCAACTACTGTCCTACCTGTACTCTCATAACAACCATTTAAGTGTGGTAAACGACCTGAACTTTCTAAGTATTCTCTTAAGACATGGTAATTTTTAAAGTTTTTATTATGGCACTCCATCTGGAAATATCCACAACATGAAAAACTCATCAATTTAAATATCAAAATATTGCAGTCTAGAAACAAGTGAACAGTGAGGTTTTCATTAGTGAAAAATATAATTATTAAATTATTGCTTTTGTGCCAACATCTCAAACACAGATACCTATCCATCTCCTATATACACTAATATTGAAGGCATCTGTGTTACAGAATCATAGAATGGTGGAGTTTGAAGAGGATCTCTAAAGACCATCAAGCCCAATCCCTTCATAAGCAGGTTCACCTCAATCAAGTTGTACAGGAACACATTTAGGCAGGTTTTGAAAACCACCAGAGAAGGAGATTCCACAACCTACCTGGACAGCTTGAATGTTCCTATCCTCAGATCATCCTGATAGGTCTCCACTGATCTCTTCAGAAGCCAGTCCTCCCAGCTTGGTGTCATCAGCGAAATTGCTGAGGGTACACTGTTCACTCATTTGTGTTGTTAATGAAGATGTTGAAAATGACTGGCCTCAGAATTGATCCCTGTGGAACCTCACCATCCATAGTCCTCAAACTCGACTCAGAGCCGTTGATCACCAGTCTCTGAGCTTTGTCATTCAGCCCTTTCTTAATCCACCTCATCATCCATTCATCCAACTCACACTGACTGAGCTTTCTGATGAGGATGTTATGGGAGATGGTGTAAAAAAGCCTTGCTGAAGTCAAGGAAGATGACATTCACTACTCTTCCTCATCCACTCAGTCAGTCAACCTGTTACCTCAGAGTTGGAATCAATAACTTAAAGAACATTGCAATGGATTGTCTGAGGCTTATGAACAGAAATAATCCTTAACCTTGAGACACATTTCTGCAACATGTAATGCACATGACGGACTAATGTCTGGTAGTTTTTTGATCACACAGTTTCTGATTTTTATTGGTGCTCGTGATGGCTCTCCCAGATATTATCCATTTTGATTTATGCATCTCAAAGAAAATAGTCCTTCAACTTCTTTATTGAAAGAAAATGGAAGTCAGATAAAAGACATTACAGCCATCAAATCTCAGGAGCTGGCAGAAATTATACAGCACCTTCTGAATACTAAGATCTCAGTACAAATAACACTTCAAGGTAATTCTATTTGGAGGTCTGGGAGTGTCAGGTGCTGAAAAATTGTAATTACTCTAGCTAATGTGGATGATTAAATGAGAGTTTCTCTGGAGTGGATTCCAAAAATCTATTAAGTTTCTGGAACAGTGGAGAAGAAAATGGAGGGATATCATATATATTTTTTTATATTATCTTATATATATTCAGTTTTGTCGTGATACTTTTCCCAAGTGATACTGAGACAGTTGTGAGATTTTTTTTCCTTTATGTTTTCAGAAGTTGCTATCATATATTTAGTATTTATGGTCACGCTAACAACCACATAGACATAGTTAAAGGTAGTTTTCAAACTTGTGATATAAAGTAACATTCACTTTCAGTTACATAATTCTTAAAAATAAATGTCATTAAGCTGAGGTGTATTTCACCCACTATAGGCACAACAATGTTGAGTTTGTTTTTTTTTCAAATAACTTCCATAAATTCTTATTTTATTAATTTTATTTTTCCACATTTATTCAAACTGATAGAAAACTTTGATGAATGAACTGGACTTTTTTTTCTGATACATTAAAGACTACATTTGAAATTTGTGCAGCTTTGGAAACAACACTGCTTCTTCACAAGACAACTTTGGAAAATGTCTGCAGTTTGATGATAGCAGAATCTCAACTGTAAAATACTAAGTAGTCTAATATTTGTGGGTTTTTTTTCTCGATCAGCAAACTCTGGTTGAGAGATCTATTTTGCATGCCTAACTGATGTATTACAGTTCTTAGGCAGCAGAGTCTACCCTACTTGGTCATGTCAAAATTCATTTTGTAGGGAATAATAATAATAGTAATAATAATAGTAAGAAAAATTAGATACCTCCAGGAAACAGATCATAAAGTCTCAGCAAGTTATTAATCTTTGTCTATTGACAGCATAAAAAATGCAACACTTTACATTGATTCAATGATTCTGCACTCAGAATGAAACTTCTACAAAGGCAAAGATGGAGTCTGTGGGCTCTTCCGTTGTGTTGGAAACTAATATGGCTATTCATAAGTGTTCGCGGTCTTTAAGGTTTTTTCTGCAGTATATAAAACTCAAACAATAAAATGAGATGAAGATAGGACATATCCTCCAGAATATCTTTTTCCCAAGATGCTTCCTGGCTAATATTCTCAAATGGTCTTAAAACCCCTGAAGATTTAATTGATGATCCATTTCCCATTAGTTCCTCTATTAAAACTATTCCATATGGTATTCATGCTGAATGTCTCTCTGACTCTGAGGTGACACAAAGTGATTTGAAAACACAAAGGATGAGACATTCTTTAAAGATGAGGTCCACAAGCACAACACAGGGACTTGTACATTTAAAATAAGCATAAAATCAGATGTAAGAAACAAGACCTTATAGTGCAACATTGCAGCCTTAGTGAAGATGTTGTTAGCTTAAGTGATAAGAAGCTCCTCCACACAGACAGCTAGAGCAGAAAATTAACAGTGACAACCAGCATAACTGAGTTACTAACCTCTTCTGGTTGGTCCCAATTTTGTCACAGGAGGACATTCAAACCATCAAGGACCCATCTCCATAGGCACAGAGAAGCACAAAGGCAGGACAAAAGGCAAAGGAATTAAAATTATAGACTCCCAAGAGACACTTGCTCCAGGCTTCATTAAGCACCATCAGATCCATTCTTCAGGTGTGAAACCAATCAAAATCATGGGAGCAACCCTCTAAATCACCTTTTTGGACTGAGGAATGGTTATTATCTATAGATGTGAAGGGCAACTTGGGATACAGGGGAAAAGAATATTGAGATTCTACAAGGTGTTATAGGATGCATCTGGAAGTAATCAAAGGTGGGAAAAGGGAGGAATCTAAGAGATTTGTGGGAGGAATAATGGTGTGAAAAGGAAAGGATAAACAAATAAAAAGGTCCTCTTACATCTAAGCAGGAACTGGTCTGTATAACCACGTCCCACACTTCTTTACCGTAGTCTTTCCTGTCTCCTTAAAGTTTGCCTCCAGTTATTTTTCCAGTAAGAGACTCTTTACTCTGTGTTCATATGTTTTTATGGAGGTCTGAGTGCCAGCAACTGAAGTCAGATCATGTGTCCAGAGAATCTGAGAGTCCATGGTGGCAGTGGCTGGAGAGAGTGAAACCAAGTGCCAGGCAGAGAGAGCAGGGATCAGAACCATACATGCCTGTGACACAGCACCTGGAGTAAGTGTGTAAGTGTAAGTGACTGTGAGTGCACCAGGGAAGATCAAGCTAGATGACCTGGCGAGTAGCTGAGGTGACCCAGGCGCCGGGTGTGTTTCTAAGGGCAAGATCATGAGGATGGATGTTTCTACTGGGAATCAGGGGAGTTCCGGCCAGCAATGGGTGTTGGTGCATGTGTTTTCATGTGTGCAAGTGTGACAGGGTGCAACAATGTGTATCAGCAAATGAACTCGGGGTTCATATATCCCTCAGGTGCCAGTCATTACGGAGATTAGGATCCAGGTGCAGCCACTGGGCATATCAGATGCTTAAAACTACCTGCTGGAATTATCTGAATTGTACATATATACAGACACACACACACACACACACACACCCACACACATAAGTAGTTTTTTGTTTCATATGTGTAGATATATATACATATATATTCCAGATGAGCAAAGTGGAGGTGCACTAGCAGAGACTCACTACTGGACGTCCATCCTTCTCAGCCAGAGAGGGCAGCAGAATGAGGTCACTGATGGTGCCTGTGTTTGTATAAGTGCTCTGTAAGTGTATTTGTGTGGCCAGTCATATATATGTGTATATGTTGCATGCAAAGGAAGCTGCCTTTCATTAATACATGCTCAATCTTGCTATTGTGTATTGAATTGAACTAGGAAGAACTAGGGACTGACATATGGGGCCCAGCAAACATGGGAGAAGCAATCTCCTACCTTCTCAAACTTGCCAGACAAATAGTCTTAACAGATGTTCATTAAAGTCAGAGCTGCTTCTGCAGTGGTAGTAGACTGCAAGATCCAAATTAGAGAATCCCTACCCACAAATTGACACAAAAATTTCTGAAAGCTTGCTGAACTGGACTCTGAGCTGTTATGCAGGCAATGCACAGTAAGCAGTCAGGCAGTTCATGCTGTTCCTCTTAAGGGGGAAGATGCAGAATCTCTCTTTCCATTTGCTGAGTAGTAATTCAGAAATCCCCATGACACTGTTGACACAATTTAGACTGAGAATTTTGCCACCAGCATTCTAACTGCCTTTCCCCTTCCCTTGTCTAGCGGAAGTCCCAAGGGGCATCTAGGTAGGGATATGTAGTACTGGTGGTGCCCTCAGGACCGAGACACTGGAGTAATGTCATAACTTCTGTAAGTAGCACATTATGAAGGAAATCATAGGTCATATAATTTAAATTAATACAGAAATGAATAAGAATATTTTTTCCTTCTAGAGAACTCTACATTCCTTCCCCATTAATTTTTTTATAATGAATAATGAAGTGGGAACATTTCTAATTATAGAATAGCTTTAATTTGGATAGATTTCATACATTTTTCCACTTTATTAACCTCAGCACTCCTATCTTGACGTGGGAGGATAATTTACACTCATTTTCTTGTTTAATTGTGCCACTTACACAACAGGTGCTCTCTGTGGTAGTTCATATCATGTGCAGATCGACACTGTGGCACTGTTAAACACTTCTGTATTTAAATTCATAATCCTATTTAGTCTCTTCTTACATTAAAATATAGGAATTAGGGAGCCTGCCTGGAAAGACTGATAGAATTTGACCATGCAGTGTTTCGTTTCTTCCAAGTCATGAATAATCTTTTCTTAGATAACGCTTAAGGATTCTCAAAAAGCTAGGACCTCAAATAATGAGCAAGTAAGCACATTTTAAATGTCCAGGCTATAATGACAACAACCCCTCAAACCTTTGCACCTTGTTTTCAACAGGGAAGAAGTCATGACAAGCCATCTGAAAGCAAACTTCATCTTGGAGCACCAAAAATCTTCAGAATGCAGCATCTGCAGCCATTACTCAGAGTTACTGCAGCCATTGACCCCCAGTCTTCTTGTTATCCTTCTCTTTGGTGCACCCCACATCACTGCAAACAATTCTCTGTTTCATAACATGAAGGTTATATTCACATTGTTTTCATGTGATTGTGATTGCAACCAAAACTGTCTTTTTTTTTTTTACTCTTTTTAGCATTGGAAAATAATCTTGGGTTTTGACCAGGCCTAATAACAACTTTAAAAAGTGAGAAAAATAGAAAAGATTTGACTCAGAACAAACCATAGTAATATATGCTTTATCAACAAACTATTTTTGGATAAAAGTAAAATATCACTGATTTAGACGCATTAAAGTACTATCAAAGGGAAACTTATAATTCTGATGTGTCTTAAGGGAAAAATATTCTATTATCATAGCCTTTAATTCAACACTAAATTTATTATTGTTCAAAGAAATGGTCACCAAGAGGTTTTCTCAAAGTCAGGATGATAATGAAAGACTAAAATAGAAGTCGTTTGGAGGCTGATCTGGTAGTGTTATTTTCTCTCCTTGAGCAGTGCACCGATTTCAAAATCAGCACACCGTAAGAAAAATACAAGATTTTAGTACCCACAGGTCATAGGCTTCAAGTCAATCTAAGATTTTTTTTCAGACCTTTGCCCAGTTACTAACAGGTTATGATGTTTCTTGTATTTTTTTCCTCACTTTACTCTGTTCATGAAGTTTCTTCTTTATTTGCATGCTGATTTTTCAGAGATGTACTGACAAAGGAACATCAAATATTCCCGAAGAGAAATCAAGAGAATGGTAATGCAAAGTCAAAGAGATTCTGAGAAGCAAGAACCCAGCAAGAATTGTTAAGACTTCACAAAGAATATGTTTCTGTTGTTGATTCAGTATGAATGATTTTACTAAATTCAATCACACATTCTCAGCTCATAGCATACTATAACTAATAGTGAAAGTTGCTTTTGGTGAAGAACAAAAGGTGAAAGAAAGAGGGGAAAGGGAGTGAAAAAATGAGTAACACCAAGGGGATGTGAAAATGCACACTCTGACCAGTGGCTGGTCTGGAAGAGCAGTAGGAGTTCCAGGTAAAGATCATCCTCTGAGGAAGGTTCTCTCTGGTGCAAGAGATGGTGAACAGGAAAGAACATGGCAACGGTGATGATGATTTCCTTGCCTTCAGCAGTTAGGACTATATGCTTTTTGTCATGACTCTCTCTAACTCCATATTATTTGTTCCTGTTCATAATGTTTGGCACACAGATTGGGACATACCAATCAGGTGAGAGTATTGTGTTTCTGTGCCCACATATTATTAGATGATGTTGTACAAGAATAATCTTGTCTATTTTATTGTGAACTGTTTGATTTTCTCTATATTAGAGAAAATTTAAACCACAAAATATCTAAAATCTGAAAAATAAGAAGGAAAAATAGGGATGAAAAAAGGAGCCATTGTCATGCCAGTGGAAGCCCCCTCCCATGAGAACCCACTGTACTATCAGGATTGTCAGGTGTAAGACTGTGAAACCAAAAGCATGAGAGCAGTGGGGATAAAAAAATGAAAAATGAAAAACAAAAGGCTCCAGCAAAGCACTTCTACAGCAACATACATGAAATGTTACAGAGCCACAAATAGCATACCCTTAGCATTACTGAGGTTAGGGTACTAAGCCACCTCAGGCACTGTGTAACAGTACCTGATATTTACAATTGTATTTTGTAACAAAGAAATCTACTCTGTCTTGTTAGTTTTTCTTTTTTAAGATGAAAACTCATACTTAGTTTTCTCTGTTAAAGACATTATTTTGCAAGTTCTCCGTAATAATAACATGGAAGTATAGAGGAACAACAACTATTTGATTCAGTGAGGGAGTTAATAATAATTCAACTTCACATTTGTGAAACCTATGGTATGTGTATCATCTTTATGTTTCCAAAATATTAAATATGATGTAAGGATAGCATCTTTAGTTTTTAAGTTGACTGTAGATTAAAATGCTATATTAATCCAATGTACTAGAATACAGAACATAAACATGACAGTTGTTGCATTACACTAAATTTTAATGACAAAATAATCAGTGACTTAACATCTTACTCAAAAGCTTTGGAAAGCTAATTGCAAGGCAATTAATAAAGACTAATTTGTTAAGTCTGAAGAAGAATACTTTGAAGTGCAGTGTTTGTGCAGGCAACTATTCACTAAGAAATTGACTGAGGTTTTTCTTTAAAGTGTGTAATGAGAAAACATCGACATTTGCATTCACTGGTTTGAGAAGTTGAAACAGCAAATCAACAGGCTACATTTCTGAAATTGTTTTCTTTGCTTGGCTTACCAGATCCATTATTAAGAACCACTGTCTAGGTTTTCACTGCATCTCTGTTGAGATGAGAAAGAACGGTCAATGTCAAGTTTTACTTTGATCACCAATGCCAGGAGACATTTAAAAGTGATTTGGTAGTTCTTTATGCACTAGTTTAAATGAGATTGTTTTCTTAACAGAACTGTAATACTCTCAGTTTTCATTCCTTGTTATTCAGATACTATTTGGGCATCAAAAGCTTTTAATTTTTAACAAATGTTTTGGATATTTTTAGTTTGGTCTTTTTGTTATTTTACTTGTGTTGCATGTAAAGCATTAAATATGCTTTTAAGATACATAGAGGGTAGGTAGATTTTATCCAAAGATGTGTTTAAAAACATTTCTTACTCTCTTTTCTTTTATCCTTACCTTCCTGTACTGAGTAAGTATGGGAAATAAGTTTTGGAAAAGGGGATCAATATTACAAATCCCATTAACACATGATAAAATCTATTCCTATACAGAAGATGTGTGCCGGTATGAGAGACTGACAGAGTTGGGATTTGAGTATATCATAAGCCTAGAGCCTTTACCATCAGATCCAAAAATACGTGTTGAATTTTTCAACTTCAGTTTTAATGAAGAGAAAAACGGATTGTAGCCTTCAAAATCATGAGTAAAAACTTGAAGACACTAAGCAGAAAAACTGACACAGGTCAAAACTGTAGTCTCGGAAAGTTAACTGCTCTGTTCTTTGTATTGTATTATTGTCACAATCTAAAGGGCTACATGGTCTACGAGTATTTCAAGATTGTGACTGTGGATTTGTCAGATTTTGCAACACGCAAGAGCAAAGAAAGTTTTGCCCTCTAAATTTGTCTATTTTTTACAGGTTTCCAGAAGCAGCACATGAATCATCACTAGCAAATATATTAACACATAAACAACCACTGGCAAGGATCAATATGTTTAATAAAGTGAATCTATATTTACCAAGTTATAATAAATTACTATCAGAGAAGCAACCAACTGTATAGCAACAATCAATATAACATCAACATCCAAGTATGTATATAGTATTACAGCTACTACAAGCTTATCATTAGTGAAGTAAGCTTATCAACAATATAACAGAAGATATACTTATGATAAATTTCTTATACGGGTGTCTAATGTCAAGCAAATTATGCTGATTTCAGAAGGATCTAAATCATCTCAAGGAGCAGGACAAAGCAATCCCAGAGAGAAGACCTAGCCGTCTCAGAATGGGAGAACAAACTGAACCAACACCAGAAGTTTTAACTGAGAGGGGATCAGTAAGGTAACAGACAGTCTCACTGCAGAAATGATCCACATCATGGACTTTGGAGTCAATCATGAGTCTCTGCAAGGGTTCAAGTTCTCATAGAAAGTTTGTGCAGAAAATTCAACCTGTTTGAGATAGAAAAGTACATACAGCATGCAAAGTTCTCAGAGAGAGAGGCTCCATTCTGGACAAAAATAGTCTTTTTATATCATAGACATACAAGAGAGCATAGGACATCACCACTTCAGGAAGCCAATAGATATTGTTAAGTCCACCTTGGGCAATAGATGATGATATATTCTGTTCTTTCAGACCAATTTTTGCTTTTCCAGACTTTTTTTCCCATTCTTGCCATTAGAGCAGCCAGTGACAGTTTCCAATTCTTACTCTCTCAAGGTGTTTCCTCCTTTTTCAGACTACTTTTCACTTTTTCAGATGTTAAATTACCATTATGGTTGTTTTGTCACTTATCAATGATATCTCAGGATGTCATCTGTTTCTAAGCACTGTACTTCAAAGAAGTCAGCTGCACTTCTTGAGCTGCTTCTGGTTCACAGGCCTAGGTCCCAAACTTAGAGCTCCAAGGCTGGCAGACATTTTTTCTGTCAGTATTTGAGCAAATGTCTTCAGCATTGTTTTTCCCTTCTCATCAGATTCCCTTTCTTGCTGCTTATCAATTGTTAACTTCAGAGACTTTTATCTCATCACCATTTATTCTGGAACCTCTTTATTTAATCTGCAATTATTCCTGCAGCCTTTGTGATGTATCAGGTGAAAATAGAGTAGGCTTGAACCATCTCATACAGTATTCTCCAATCTACTGTGTGTTATAATTGTCTTCCAAAATGAAAGAGGCAATTTTCTAACCAATCACATTGAAGTGTTCCATGAGAGCAAAGAATGACCTTTTTCTCATCCCTCCTAACCTAATTTCCTTCCCACAGAGGGAATACTTAAGAATGGGAAAGGTGGAGAAAAAAATATTCTCTTCTTCCAGTTGTAAAAACGCTGGAATAAAGCACTTCTCTTCCAAAGACACGGGATGGTGAACCCCAGATCATTTTAGGCAGTGCAACCAAATTGTCCCAGTACTGAGAAAAACAAGAAAAGTATAAATTAGTGTGATAATAGTCATGTCAATGTGTGTGGAGAGATTTGAAAACATGTTTCTTTAAACCTGGGATGCAGGACTGAACCAGTCTCTCATGTATATAGCACACTCTGATAAGGGATTCAAGGGCAAACTAGGGATGATGCTGTGAATTGGAATGACATTTCATTTCTTTAATTTTCTCTTTTCCTTGCATAAAAGTAGATCCTTTACAAACGTTCTTATGAGAGTCAATCATCTCTTATGATTCTTCCTTATGTGAATATGAATTTCCCATTCATATGTCTCAGCTTTCTCCAATCTGATGCTGAAAATAAAGTAAAAACTAAAAGCCATGAAAAATGCATGCCTTCTGCTTTTCTATAGGCTTATAACTACATGTACTGATTTCACTTTTGGAAATCCATCTCCAGTCTTCACGTTCACAGAGATGTCTCAATAGTCTATCATATTGTCTTTTTTGTAAATGACTGGTGGACTAAAAGCCTTCCTAAAATGTTTTCAGATTTTAAAAAAGGATACTTTATAATGGAGAATCAGAAGTCACTATTCAATGCATTTTAAAGCACTTCAATAAGGCTTTGATTGATGCCTAGAATCATGGTTGGTTTTTGATAGAATGATATGGTTGTACTTCCATCTTTTATATATTTGCAGATTCACTTGCTAGTTTGTATGGAAATTTTTTATATTTATTAGGTTTGTAGTTACTATTGGAATTATATTAAAAAGAAAAATTGCTATAAATTAATAGTGTACATCTTATTTTAATATTTTATAACATAAGTGTGAACTTATATCCCAAAAGCCATACTTTCCAGAGTAAGCATTACTTCTAAGACCATCTTGAGTGTCATCTTAAAGGCAATGAATAGATAGATACATGAGAGACTAAAAGAGTAATGTCAGATTTTTTGTACCACTGTCATGGTTTGACATGACAGCCTTTTCTGGTAAGGGGGAAGGGATTGTAAAGATGGCTCCTGTAAGAAGGTGATCGAAACTCTCCCTAGCTCTGAGCCAGACCTACTTCTGGGGCCGAGCCAATTAGATGCCTCCATGATCACTTTTTAAGAAGAAGTAAGAAGAATAGGGTTCTTATTTCTTCCTTCTTCTTCCTCTTCTTTTCCAGTTGGTGGTGGTGCAGGGAGTGGGAAGAGAATCATGAGGACTCCAAGGTCATTGAGGGAAGAGAGGAGAACGTGTGCTAGAGCAGAAACTCCTGTGCATCCTGTGGAGAACAATGGTGAAGCTAAGATTTGTTTGCACTTTGTTAATAACCCTGCATCAGGGACAGTGACCCACTTCATTAAAGAGTCCACGTTAGGGACAGTAATTCTCTTAAAGACCCTGTTCCAGAGGTGGTGACTATGGCCAGAGGAGGCTGTGTCCCACATGAGCGACCCCATATTCACAGAAGCTATAACTGTGGGGAAGAACTCACGCCAAAGAAGTTCATTAAAATTATGCTCAGAAGAAGCCACGCCCCATGGGACATGGAAAGAATGTGAGATGTTCTCCTCTGTGAAGACAGAAGTTGCAGAGCCCATCTGTGAGAGACTGACCACATTCCCCATTCCCTGCCTCATCCAAGCGTTGAGGGGGGAGGAAGTAAAGCAGTGAGCTGAGCCTGGGAAGAAAGGAGGGATGGGGGAGGGAGATCTTAAAGTGCTGGTTGTAATTTTCTCATCTTTTTGCTTTTTATTCTGTTCTGTTTCTTGTAGGTAGTAGGATAAACTTTCCTACTTTCCTCTCTAAGTCAAGTACTGGAGTCTGTTTTGCCTGGAACTGTATTTGGCAGTTAGCCCTCCCTGCCCTTGTCTTAATTCACAACAACCTTACTTAACTTTTTCCTCCCATTGCACTGGGGCCTCCGCCATCCTAACAAAGGTGGGGCTGAATGAGGGCAATGAGCAAAAGATTGTTGTGGTGCTTCTTTTCTGGCTGGACAAAAGCATGACAACCACTTAAAATAAGGGAATAAGAAACATATTTTAAATTATTTGTCTTGTACTGCATATTTAAGAAACTGAATACAAAATTTTGTGACAATGCAATAAATTCTCTGACCTTTATATTTTTCTTATTCAGTTTTTTGTCAGTTTAGGTGTGAAAAATAATCATGGGAGCCAAATGAGAATTTCTTCTTGTCAATTAGTCTTTACTGTTCCTTGGAGGTTCTGCATCTTTTGGAGAGAGGAACAAAATAAGGGTGGAGCAGTGGCAGGAAGACTAAGATGAATGCATTCTTCTTTAAAGACCGTAGATTCAAGTCATCTCTATCTAACCTTAAATAGCAATAGCAAATAATGAAAATAAACTTGAAGATAAAGTAAAAAAATAAACACAAGTAAAAGTAACCATAGGACAGAAAGATTGAGGTTGGAATGGACCTCTGGAAGATATCTGGTCCAGCAACCTGTTTAAGCAGGCCAGGATGAAATTAGTTCCCCAGAATCATGCCAAGATGAGTTTTAAACATCTCCTATGACAGAGACTCTGCTACCTCTCTGGGCAACCTGTGCCAGTTCTCTGTCGTCCTCAAAGTGAGAAAGTGTTTCCTAATGTTCAGGGAGAACTTCCTGTATTTCATTGTGTGCCCATTGTGTCCAGTACTGTCACTGGGCACCTCTGAAAAGAGCCTGAATCTATCTTCTTTATAACTCACCTTCAGATCATACCTTCTTTACACCTTATCTGTCTTTTCCAGGCTGAACTGTACCTCTGTACAGATGCACGAGCCTCTTAATAATCATCTTTGTAACCCTTTTCTAGACTGTCTCCAGTATGTCCATGCCTCTGTTGTACTTGGGAGCCCCAAACTGGATGCAATACTTGTTAGGTGTGGCCTTACTAATGTTGATGAGAGGGGAAGGATCACCTCTCTCATTTTGTCTAATGCATTAGCCTGCTTTGCAGCAAAGACATACTGGGTTGTGTTCAACTGGGTGTGCACCAAGATCACCAGGGCTTTTTCTGCCATCTTATTTCCAGATAGTTGGCACCCATGATACATTGGTGCATGGGGTTTTTCCTCCCCATGTGCAGAACTCCAGGACTAGGCACTTCTTGTGGAATTCAGTAGATGTCTGTTGGCTCCTTTCTTGAGATCCCTTTGGATGGTAGTACAGGCCTCTGGCATAGTGGCCACTTTTCTTGATTTTGTATCATCTGTACACTTGTTGAGGGTACACTCTAACCCATCATCCATATCAATACTTAGGATATTAAACAGAAATGGAACTAGCACTGATCTCTTATAAGATCAATGGTCATTGATCTCTGATAAGAGTTTGGGAAGATGTGTTGTTTATTAATATGTATTTTGACTGAATTTCTGTGGTGTCTTTTGGAGGTCTCTGTTTTACTTTTGCCTTCTTCTCAGTTCAGGATTGCTCCCCTATATACATATCAAATACTGTAAATTCATATTCTCAGTGTGTATATATTTATGAACACACAATATATACTCTATGTTCTGTGCAGTATATATTGTATATATGCTCTACAATTTACGTTTACGCAGGAAAACTGGTAAGAAACTTAGAATTAATTTGTGCCCAAATCACAGGGTGCTAATATGGCATGTTAACATATAATTAATATGTGTATGGCATACAATGCGATGTATCATCTCCATACTTGAGGGTGATGGTCCTGGCAGTCAAGTCTGGCAGATATATATATACAGATAGGTGAACAAACTTGAGTAACATAAAAACTGGTTCTCTCTCAAGCCAGAGAATTTTGTTGTCTTTTTCTATGAATTAGCTCACTATATAGTAGCTGACTGACTATTCATGCAATCTATCTATACCATAAATCTGTCTCAGTGTGGTTTGCCTTAATTAGCATTATATCAGAAAATATGTAATCAGCAATTTTAATGTCTTCATTTCTGGCTGATTTGACATACCATTTCAGTTAAAGCATAACACAGAAACGCCTTTAGTGGAATTTCTCTGGGCAACTGTTATGATTTCATTACAGTCTCCAGCTTTGCAATCCTTCATAAAGGATCCTTCATATGACTGTACAAAGAAGCTAGTTCAAAATATGGGAATGTAAATTCTCTAGTTCTCAGATAAAAGCTGTGTTCAAGAACAGTTGTATCTTAGTCATATTTGTTGATGAAACCACATCCGAACATTTCAGCTGTGAAAGTTTCTCCCTCTGCTGCTATGTATATTATCAGTATATTATTTTATTAATCATGAATTTTTAGGATCAAAGAATCATAGAATCATTTCATCTCAAATAGACCTTTAAGACACTCGAGTCCAGCCTTTGTCCCAGCCCTATCAACCACTAGACCGTTTCCCTAAGTATGACAGCCAACCGTCTCTTAAATGCCTTCAGGGACAGTGACTTTACCACCTCCCTGGGCAGCCAGTTCCAATGCTTGACAACTCTTTCAGTAAAGAAATTCTTCCTCATATTCAGTCTGACTTCCCCTGGCAGAAGTTGGGGCCATTTGCCCTTGTTCTATTGCTTGTCTCTAGAGACAACAGACTCACCCCTGCCTTGCTACAGTTTCCTTTCAGGTAGTTGTAGACAGGGATAAGATCTCTCCTGAGCCTTCTTTTCTCCATGCTAAACAGCCCTAGATCTTTCAGCTGTTCCTCATATAGATACATGCTCCAAATCCTTTACTAGCTTGGTAGCCCACTTCGATATCTTCTCAAGCACCTCAATGTCCTTCTTGTAGAGAGGGGCCCAAAACTGCACACAGTATTTGAGGTGTGACCTTACCAAAGCCAAGTACAGTATGGCATGACAAAGGTGAGTGTTTGATGAAGTCTTTGTCCCCAAGAAACATTCACATCTTTCAGTACTTAAGATGTTGCTTTGAATTCTGAAGGAGTAAAGGGTCAATGAAACAAGTCTTGGCTTGTAATGAGAATCTCAAGAACAACTATTTGTGTACCACCCACTACCTAATGGTGACTACTTTGCTTATTTTTCCTAATATTTTTATGATTGCATATTTTGTTGGCTAGTTTTTAGAATATCCTGAAAAAGCAATGTTATTGATTTCTCTACACATCACTATTAGAACATTTATAATTTCAGTATCTACCCATATCTTGGTCAATACAAATTGTACATGACATCTCATTTTTCAAGTTAGCAAATCAAATCCTTTCTTTCACAATTTCATTTGGAAAGAAAGTGTAATTGGTAACCCAATCAACTCTACATAAGATTGTTCCAAATTCAATCTGAACAACAACAAAGAAAACACAGTATAAAAAATTCCAAATGCCATGGCAAGAGATAAGTCCATTAATTATATTAGTCTCAATTACTCCACTAAATCAGAATCTACACTGAACAAAATGTCTATTCTATTCTATTCTATTCTATTCTATTCTATTCTATTCTATTCTATTCTATTCTATTCTATTCCATTCCATTCCATTCCATTCCATTCCATTCCATTCCATTCCATTCCAAATGCTGTTGATGCAATCATCTGACAATTAATGTCTAACATTGACAGTGCTCAGTTTTTGTGGTGTCTGTGTGGGTTTTAAATGATTGCTGTTTAATATGAAACATATTCATTTTTGTTCTTCTGCAAATGTGACAATGCAACATGTGTGTGGATCTAAAATCAATCCTTATTGTAAAACATTACTGGTTTTGTTTGGTTATAAGGTTTACTTTCCTTAGGTCTGTATAGGTGCCTGATATCAGAAATATAAAATTAAATGGAGGAGAATATGCATTTATACACAAATATTTTGTACAGCATGAAACTCAGATTTGGATGACCGCAAGCTATTTTTGAAGTTTAAAGCTGGAAACATAATTTTCAGCTGATCTCCTTTCATTTAGTTGAGCGTTGCCTTTATTTTTATTTTCTCTAAAATAAGCCCTACAATGAAATCCCATAGCTCAGTGCTGTTTAATCTTTCTGCTACATTGACACTGTTGGAGGGACCCCTTCAGCACTGCATGAGTTCATAAAAGCACTGTCTAACTAAATTCCTTCTCAAGACTGACTAATGCAACAGTGCCTAACAGAAACTAGCCAAGAAAGACTTTAATATTTATTTTCATTTGATTGTATTTTTTTAACTCCATCTTGTTTTGTTGACTACATGATCTGCTGTTCAGATTTATTGATATAAAATAATTAGTATACTATTCTTCATTCTTCCGGTCTTTCTTTATTTCTTCTCCATTTTTTCTGTAAAATTCCCTGTAAATTTTATAGAGTTGAAAAACAAAATCCATATATGAAAAACTATAGTCAATTAAGTATTAAAAACATACTGCTTTGATGGACAATATTTCATTGGCTGAAACTGGTAACTGAAACAGTAACGTTTAGAATTGAGATAGAAATATTTAACATAATAATGTAATAATAATAATTTAATATATTCATTCCTTAAAATGTGTGTGTACAAAAGTCTTGTGGTGGTTTAGGCCAATACTCACCCAGTCATAATATTACTCCTGCTCCTAAGCTGGACAGGAGAGAGAGAGAGAGTGAGGAATATAACAAACTGCTCGTGAGTTAAGGACGGAGAGATCAAACTTGGCAATTTGCATCACTGGCAAAACAGACTCAACGTATGGAGAAAAAGCTTTGATTTATTAAAGAAACAATAAAAACAGGGAGACGAGAAATAAAACCATCTTAAAACACCACCCCCCACCTCTCCACTTCCTAGGACTCTTTTTCCTTTCCCCCCACAACGGCGCAGGGGATGGGGGAATGGGAGTTACAGTCAGTTCATTACAGATGGACTTTACTGCTGCTGCTTCTCACACTTCCCACTGCTGCACTGTGGGGTCCCTCCCCACGAGAGACAGTCCTTCATGAACTTCTCCAGCGTGGGTCCTTCCCATGGGCCGCAGCTCCTCACGAACTGCTCCGCATGGGACCTCCCACGGGACAACTCCTCACACACTACCCAGCGTGGGTCATCCACCGGGAGAGACAGTCCTTCAGGGATAGACTGCTCCAGCCTGGGGCACCTCATGGGATCACAAGTCCTGATAGCAAACCTGCTCCAGCGTGGGCACCTCCCCCATGGGCTGCGAGTGGATCTCTGCTTCCCGGTGGTCCTCCATGGACTGTAGGGGGACAACCTGCTTTACCATGGTCCTCACCATGTATCACAGGGGAGCCTTCTTCTCGGTGCCTAGTTACCCTACTCCCCCTCCTTCTCCACTGACCTTGGTGTCTGTGGAGATGTTTTCACATTCTCTCTCTCTGTTGCTGCTGCAGTTCTGCAACTGCGCAACAACTTCTTCTTCTCAAATATGTTATTCACAGAGGCGTTGCCTCTACCACTAATTGGCCAGGCCTGGGTCAGGTGCAGGGTCCAACTTAAAACTTACTGGCTCTAACCCTGTCAACTACAGGGGAAGCTTCTGGCAACTCACTTTGTTTAAAGAAGACACTCCTTTAGCCTCCCCTGCTACTGAAAAACCTGGCCCAGGCCAAAACCACTACAAATCTCTTTCTTCATGACTCTCTCTCTTCATAATTAGGGATAGAATATACTTGAAAGGCAATTTGACTATTTCTTTTTCTAATGTGATGACCAACAAGTTAAGTGCAAATGCCTGCTAAATTCCCAAAAGTTAACATACAAGATACGGGATGTTTTTTTCTAAGTTTACATTGGTCTTGTTCCTGCACATCATAAAATGAAATTATGTAAAAAAGGAAATATAATTATTAAGGCTCAAAAGACATTATGAAATTTACTGTAGTGATTTTTATGATTTTGGTTTAATTTGTCTGTATAATATTGAATACAATTCTTACCAACAGATCTAAGGGAATAAAATTTTTGAATGAGAGCACAGATGAGCCATGGGTGGACAGCTAGGTAATGTGTAACAAGCTTTACTAAATAAAGAAGTTTTCCTTGGAATCAAATTTATTTGACTAGAACATTTTGTTTTGAATATCATTATGCCTGTTGGACTCTTGGCAGCTTTGGAGTCTGCCAAATTGATTCTATCTAGCCAACAATCTACATCAAGAAAGAAGTCCGAGGTGAATATGTGCCCTAAATAAGCAAGAATCTTAATGAGCTTTTTAAACTTTGACTTCTCAAATGCAAAAATGAGAATATTGTTTTAAATATTGACATATTTGGTGAGAAAAATTAATAAAAATAATTGTAATATTTAATTAATAAAAATAACATATCTGTCAACTGTACTCATTTAAACAGTAGTGAAGTAATGATATAGTAAGATAGATGAATACGTTTTAGTTTTGGTTCTTAGAGAAATTCTGAGGGGTGCTTTTTGTGGTTAACATTGTTGCAATGTGAACAGATTTGAAAAAGCACATAAATGTTAGAGAAATATCATAGAAAAAATACAGTGCTTATACAATAGGTTTAGTAGTTCAAGTCAGATTACTTTGCAGAAATTTAACATTAAGCTTTTACTTTTGATCATATCATGAACTTTTGATCAATGAAAAAGCAAGCTCTAAAGGTACAATATGTCTTGAGAAAAATCTATACCTCTGATTTGTCCTATTTTAAAGATATGATGAAAATTTGGAACAGTCAGTGCACAATATTGTTACTAACCCTTAGCAGTGGAGAATTCAAAGTCTTACTAAATGCCTATTTAAGTACGAACTCAGACCTTCTCATCTCCTATTATAGACAATGATTGAAAAATAGAGACCTTACTATTGATAAAAGGCTTAACTTGTATATAATCATAAATGGATATATTCATAGCTACACTAGAGCCTACATACCTCAACTCTCAACCAAAATGAAAATCTTACGCACAAGGTACCCTGTGATGTTTGCTGCTGTGGAGGTCAGAATTTAGAAAACAGATTGATATTTTTAAGGTTTTCCATGTTACTGGGAAATCAATCCATCAGTTATATGCTTTAATTCAAAAGGCATAGATTTTCAGTCAATCATTGCAGAAGACAATTCATCATGGCCCTATACTGCTGCTAAGTGCCTTCTGAGAACTCTCCTCTGTGACCAGAATATATAACCTAACTGTCTGAGACAAGGTCAGGAAATACATGCATGTCACATTTAGAGTTAATTGACTTCTATATTTAGATTTTTCAGTTACTTCTACTTCATCGTAAAAAACACTGGGATAAGAATTGTCATTGCTTGCAGCCACTTTTTAATATTTGATAGAGATAAGCATTACACTTGAAAAATACCTTTTCATCTATGAAATTTATTTCCACTTTTACTAATAACAGTAACTTTTTTCTTTTTTCTTCAGGAAAAAAATGTGAAACTAGGGAAAATTCTTCAGTGCATAGTTGACCCCTACCCAAACAACAGTTACAAAAAAGTTACAGTTACCCAAACAACAGTAAGACAAGAGAAATTCTTGAAAGTGACAGAAGTTTCAACAATGGAAAAAAAAATCCTGGAAATCAATCCATTCACTTCTATTTGGATTTATATTATGACCTTAAAGATTCATGCCTAACTCTAGGGAATTACTTGGATTATGTCTGATGTGTATTTGTTCATTGAAATCCTGATAAAATTTTGTAAATTCTAAAGTCAATTAATTAAAGTAAGTAAAAATTGCTCCAAAGGAAAATTATGATGTAGAGGGACTAGAATATCTAAAACTACAACTGTATTATCACTCATTCGTTTAAAGTATGTCAATATAGAGAAGATACCTTTTGACCTGATCTCTTTTTCTTTACATCTTGGCCTTCTGAAGTTAAGTAGAAACATGAGGATTGAGTTTTTTCTGACTAGCAAGAAAGCTATTTCATCTCTGTTGTCTGTAAAACAAACCCAAAACAACAGCCCTTTCTGAAGGACAACATCCTTGAATCCATTGAGAGTATCATGCTCAGATAACCTATATATTAAGAATGTCAACTGAGAAATTTGAGTTACTGTACAGATAGGTTAAAGTCTCAGGGACGTTTTCTCCTTTGAACATGCGTTACTTTTTATCTGGTTATATGACTAAATACTCTTCAAAGTATCACTGAAATGTTGCCATGACCTTCACAGTCAATTTTCATGTACGTCCTTTACAAGACTATGAACGTGCTGGGATTTAAAAGAGAGACATAAAAGCCTACATGTGTCAAGACAACTGACTTGAATGCTATTCTATATATATGTTCAGAGAGGGAGAAAATTAAAAAAAATAAAAATACAAAGGAAGCAGAGAAGAACCCATATAGTATAATGGAAGATAGTACTGGATTTCTGTTGTTCAAATTCACTAATATAATCAGTGAAAGTATTTAGCTATAGATATATTACTATGATTTCTTGCACCTAACATGTAGACTCTTCCAAAATATTTCATGACATCATGTCATAAGTAATTGATAATGCACTTAATATTGAAAATAAGTTAAGAATAGGGTTCATTCAGAGTGGAAAATCAAATAAAAACATATACATCAATATGGGCCATAAATACTGCTTCCGTTAATCCATCATGAGTTGTTGTTATGGCCAAATCATTATGTAAATATGACAATTAAAAAGATCCCAAATGCTTGGCAATGCACTCATGAGAAATTAGATGCCTAAATCCAACACTGTAATTGACATGTCAAACATGGTAGGTGTCTTTTGGTATGAAATATAAGATTTATGGTCCGCCTGGGACCCAAAGGAGACAAATTGATAACTAGTGAAATATTAGCAGTAATTGAAACAAACAAATAAACAAAAAAGAGTAGTGTGATGACTATCAAATATAATAGAAAGAATAGAATAGAAAACAGAATATTTTAGCTGGATGGGATGTACAGTAATCATGTACCCCAACTGTCTGACCAATTTGGGGCTGACCTAATGTTATACCATCTTGCTAAAGACACTGTTTAAGCATCTCTTTCCACTAGTGCACTCCTTGTATTAATCTAGGCTGCTTTATAGCTGACAGTGTGATATTTCTAAAGAGTAATCTAAAAGCAGTATAATGAGAAAGCTCAGAAAGAAAATAAGAGCCTACATTTGTAAATTAAGCCTGCTCAGGACTGTCCTCTGGCAATGCCATCAGCTAAATCTGGATGGCCTATTTCCACAGTCTTAAGCCCTCATACACTCTAAAGCTAGGTGGCTGACTGTAAATGGCCTATAGGAACAGTGTCTAAGCTATATTATTCGTTGTCACCAGGAAGTGTTTTATTCATTCTTATACTATGCAGGGCACCTTTAAGTAGGGCACTCACCACAGTGGAAAGGACTGTGGGTTAAACTCTCAGATTATAGGGATGCTGAAGCTGTCAGCATGAGAACTGGGTGGTTCCACAGCTCCCCAAAGCTGCAGCCAGAAATGGGGCCCAGAAAGTGTATACAACACAACTTGGTTTTGCTTCACTCTAAAGAGTGTCAGTGAAGAAAACAAGATCTATAAAAGCTATTTGCAAAAACTAATATAAAGTCTATTATAAAGATTGAGGTCTAGTCTGGTTGAAGAACTAAGCTAAAAAGTTCTTCATAGGTGAGAAAAATTTAAAATTCTAGGTAAGAACAAAAGATAAAAGTAGACCAGAACTTTAATAAACTTTTATGTTTTTATTTGTCACAAAGTAATTACTTTCATTTCTGTTGTTTGTAGAGTTCACCAAAACCCACAATTATCAAGGGCAGTTCTCAATAAGGTTTTGCGTTTTCTATGTGCATTTCACACAGGAAAAGATTTTCTTTAATAATTTTTTTCTTTTATCCCTAAACAGAAGGTGAGAACAAAAGCTAGGGAACAGCAACGATTGAAACTTTGCTTGTCAAAAAAGAGTCAAACTTATGAGAAAAACAAAAGATAGGTAAATCTTTGTAGCAACTATGAACGGAGATATTAAAGAAAAACTGGCCAATAAAAAAATGATAAAATTGATAAATATTCTATTTGGAAATACAAAACAAATCTAAGGGTTCCATGTTACAATGATGATAAAAGTTATTCTGAAATCCACATTGGATCTACTTAGTTAATGAATTTCTTTTTTCAAAGTCTTTGCTGGAAATTAATAATATTAGAAAGTAATTTCTATCCAATTTGTGATCCCATGGTTGTGACATTCAGATAAGTATATTAATAGTTATCTATAATATCTATTATAGATAAATAATCATAAAGGTATTTTCCAACTTAAATTATCCTATGATTCAATTAATACTGTTACAGATACTGATTTCACTCAACCACTTGGATTACACCTGAATAAAATAACATTGAGCAACTTCAGAGTTTGATTTTTGCTAAAGAACTACAAGATATTTCCACTCTTTTCTCTTTTATGACTTGACAATTATAGTTTACAAGAGTTCAATGCTTCCTATTGCACGCAATAGACTTTGAACTCTGTCTTCATTTTTTCACCTAATACTTTGCTGGATAGTCTTTTTTAACTTTAAAGAGAACAATGCTCCGTTCATTTCAGTGAAACATAATTTTGCAAATAGACCCTATAAACTAAGAAATACTTTGAAAATGGAGGAAATGTCAAAAACGATTAAAGTATCTTACTGAACATTAAGACACATTTCCAGTTTCTCAGCTATGACAGAGAGCTTCACAGATCTTTTCATAAAGAAAATCTGAGGAGTCAACAGAATAATTTTGGTCCAGCTGGGAACGATAATATACAGAGTCCTCTAATGTCAGAAGTTATATACTATCTCTTTTTCTGACATATATTTGAAGGATGTTTAAGGTAGAAATGATCTTTTGCTTCTCAAACTCTTTTTTAAAGGCAATATGCAATTAATTGCTTTCTCAGGTCCTTTTCTCAAATCATCTAGAGCCACTGCAAGATAGTCTGATATCCTTCACTCTTCATAAGGTGTGCAATTTGGGAGTTACATATTGCAAACTTGGCAAATCTCTCAAATGTCAGGGAAAAAAAAAATCAAGCAAAATTATCAGCAACTTATTTCCAAAGAGTAAACCAATATTCTAACTAGTGTCATGAGTCAGAAATCTTCTCACAACTTAATATTCAGGTGCTAATAACCTGTTTCTGTGTAACTTCATAGCCATACCAACTAAATAACTGTTATTACTAAGATTTATTGAATCATGGCATCCAGTAATCAATTTTCCATTTCCAGCTTATTCAACTGAACTGATCTCTGTTTTCACCTCCATATGACTTAGCCAAACGCAAAGAATAGAAGTAAACTTGTGTTCATTTTCTGCTGCTGGATCCTGAACTTGCTCTTGGTATTGTAGCTGCTGAAATCATTGCACATGCAGAAGGAGAATAAGTAAATCTATTGAGATGCAAGACTCTATCTTACGCCATTAATATAAATTAACATAAATTAATAAAATAATCATTACATTTTATTATATGATTACATATTGCTATGATTATATTAATTTTGTATCGCATATTATTATAATTACGAATATAGATTCATTTTATTGAAGTATTTATACTAACTGTTTGTAACACTTCACCATTAACAGACAAATTTGCCTTACTACTCTACTTTGTAGAGTATTGAGAATATCCTCTTACAGTAGTACATCTAGCACATTTTATAGGCTGACATAAGGCTATTCTGGCTGCATCCTAAGCAAACATGAATGCAGATGCGGTCTGCTTTCAATCAAAGTCCACCGTGAACCCCAGGAGTCTGACTTGAATAATGTAGCACCTGAGCTAGTGACGATGCATCTGAATTTATATATCCCAAGTTAATGCTTTGAAATCTGCATAACAGTTGTTTCTAAAGAGGATCTGATCCTGCTCAGAAATTTATCTCTAAAAATATAGCCTTTCTGGATAAATATATGCTCTCTATATAAATATGCATTTTCTCATGTATTTTGTCTCCCTGTTTCTTGTCTTAAGCTGTGTGGAATATCTTTGCTAAATCTCACATAAACAGGGGATTAAAACTACAGAACTCTTACAGCTGAGTCTTAAGCAAAGAGTTCCAAAAAAGTTTCAAAGGGTACAAATAAATTTAACAAGTACAAATCCAAGTTTTTGTAACTTTGGAGAAAGCAGTGTGCTCCTTATCTTTTTTCTTTTTTTTTTTTAATCTGAAAATGTAATACAAACAAAATAAAAAAGAAGCAGGATAAGAATCAAAGCAGTTACCAATCTAGATTTACAGAAATCACTCTGTAGAGGAATGAAAACTTGGTAACCTGTTCACACCAGGGAATACCTTTCAAAATGTAATATTATTATTTAATATACCTGATGAATGTAAATCCTTCATATGTAAAGTAAATCTGGATAGTAAGAAAGAAAATAAAGTATGGTGTGCAAAGCTGCCAGATTGAAAGGCAAGGATATACATAAAGATCAGAGAAAAATGTTAATACTGTTAACAACTGTAAAATAATGAGTAACCAATAATATTATAAAAAGTACCAACAGTCAGGTAATATAGTCATTAAAAACTGTAGAATACAGTTAAAGCCTGATTTTCAGAAATATTGTATGTTCATTGCCACAGAGAGGAGTAGGACTTCTCATGCTTACTTCAGGGACTTCTTATAGCAAGCCAGCAAACTATAAAATAAGTAGGAAGTGTGAAATCTTTTAAAATGCTAAAGCAGGAAGAAAAGAAAAATCTTATATTGTTTATGCTTGGCACAATTTTGAACATTGCATATTTGTCAATTTCCTTAGGTTTGTATATGGAGACTATAATACTTTTCAATGAAACTATATAACTAATATCAGTTTAAATATGTGTACACATCAGAAAAAGGAATCGTAATGTTATTACTCTTTAATTCATTTATGGACTTCTTTCCTCTCCAGACATCCTCAATTGACCTCCTATTTAGGAAAAGAAATGGATAAGTAGCATGGATTCCATGTTATATGTCAACTTATGTTGAAAGAAGAAACTTCTGACTGTCTTTGGCAGATTTTGATCCCAGATGTTGGTTATTTGATCCAAATGTCCACTGCTTAACTTTTCCACAGATTTTTTGTCTACAAGCAGAGTGCTGTACTCAGGCCAAGATATCCCCATTTAAAGGCTGCAATTAAATCTTGTATAATCATTAATTTCCATCCCAAGAGCTTATATTGCTTGCAGACTTAGAATTTCTCAGATTATTGCATCTGAAAATAGATGATTCACAGCAAAGTGGAGATTCCTAAGAAAACAAGGAGAGCTACTAAGATTGCTCTCTTTTTGTGAACTGGTGTTTTTATGAAGACTGACTGCTACGCAGTCTTTAAATTCCAGTGTCAGGCATGTTAGATGGTGTACTTCACCTGTGAAGGTTGACTGCTACAATATGTTTCCTTCTGAACTGTGAAAGATTGATGAAATATGAAATATGAAAATTTTATTTTTCCATCAGGAGAAAGCTATGCCATCACCCTTCATGGATGAAACAGTCAACGATGCCTTTTCTTTCTGGTAATATGAAAGTGTTTAATTTTTCAGTGTATGCTTTTAAAGGGGGAAAATAACGTCAGCACTGTTGAGGATTATTAAACTCATCCTCAGAATCACATACTGTTATGTAACTGATGCATGTACTGTCCTTGCTTTCAGCACATCTCTATTATCCAAGATGGAGATTTTGGGTGCATATTGGATTATAGACTCAAAAATTAAATTATAAAATGCCATAATAAACCACTACTCTTTTATTTGAAGTATTAGGTTATCATCAGCCTCACTGTTGAAGATCATTTTTTACTGATCATGTTCTCATGGCTTCATCTTCTTAATCAGCCTTTTCACTTGACTCTCAGTGCTTTCTCCTATTTGTATCATTTCTTGAGTAGAGCAGTAACCTTCTGTTTAACTTGAAATTCATATTGCTCAAAACTTACAAAGTTTATTGTTTCTCTGTATACTTTCTAGATTCTTTTCTTCCTCCAAAGCAATTCTAAGCACATATTTAAAATTAATTAATCTCAGATGCTAAACAGTTTAATGTAATTGTTCATTACTTCACTGAAGTTATATTACTCCTTGCCAATAAGATTTGAATGCATTGATGCTCTTTTTACTCCATTGACCTTAAAAAAAATCCCCTAATGCACTATATTTCTTAAAATTGCAAACTTGCTTCTTGATTTCAACAATACTCATTGCATTATGAACAGTCTTATGAACTCAAAGAATCATTACACAAAAGGAAGGGGAGGAAAGTCAGTGAGGCTGACAATGAGACTGAGACAGAGACACCAAGAGAGCAAGCTAGTAACACAAAGAAAAAGATCTCTTCTTTCACTTCTACTTTTGCCAAAAAAAGATATAATTCCTCTTAAAGGAACAACAATGAGATAATGATTAGCAATGACTCTGATGAGGTAAATAGCTATTATCTTTAAGTCACTTCTACTCCCAGTTTGCTATTGTTATATCTCAGGAAAACACCACCACTGTTCTTCAATGTATTCCTATTCAACAATATATAGTGACTGTTATAGAGTATACTACCTTTGGAGTGACAAAAGCCCCGTCAAATAAAATTTTAAAACATAACACCTGTACAAAATCATTCTTTATTTCTGACCTTCCTAGGAGTGGTTTGAAAAACACAGGCCTTTGTTAAATATGAAATTCATCAAAAATATGAAAGAGGAAAAGTCTACAAATTCACACCTGAAACTCTACATTAATAACAGAAAATAAACTTGCCTTTCCACATTGTAGTTCCATGAAGGAATATTAAATACTCAGTAATGTATAGTGATACTTCACATACTGACTAAATGCTGGCTCACCTGTTTTTCTCCCTGTTACTTTTTCGGAAGTTGATTTATTAACTTCAGTAATAACTTTGCTTCCTATGACCAATGTAACCACAAATCACCAGTATGTTTGGAAATTTGTTGTTTGTACTAGAGAATAGAGCAATGCAATGTTTACTGTCTGTGTCTTGCTAAACTATGGCTTTTTCAAGAGTCTCCTTTTTTTTTGAAGCATAAATCTTTCCTTAGTGCCACAGTGGATCTTCCTATAAAATGAGTTAATAGAGCAATATACAAGATTTCATTGGTCTCCAGTGGATAACTGCAGGGCAGAACTGCAGTGGAAGATATTAATAAGTTGTGGATTTTTTCCCTTGACTATAACTTATTTTCCTAGAAAAAAAAAAAAAAAAAAAAAAAACCAAACAAAAAACCCACACGTAAAAGCAGAAGCTGTCTCTTAAGCAAAAATATCTCACTATTCTTTTGGCTAAAGAAGAATTGACCGCATGTTTACTGTCTCAGTACTCCTGAAGCTATTCAGAATATGAAGATCAAAAGACATCCATGGACCTTAAAGTGAAAACAGTTCAATGGAAACACAAAAAACTAGTCAAACAAAACATCTCTGTGCTTTTAGTAGGCAGAATTTACTTATAGATGCTCAATTAAAGAAAGACAAAGGAAAAGGTATACAATGAGAAATTCAAAACACTCTTACTAAGACAAATGTATAATGAGTGACTTCATGAAGAGTTAGTATTTCTCCAAATCTTTCATCCTTTTAAAATAATAGTACACCAACATATGCATATGCTTTCCTTCATAACGAGTAGGAAAATAATTTGCATAATGTTTCTAGATAATTTCTAAGTGTAAACTACAGAATAAAATAAAAGAAACAAGCAATAACAGCTAAGTGGACCTGGTTAGGCAAAAAGTATAACAATAAAGTCATTAATCGTGGGCTAATCAATTGCAGATGTCTCAACAGCGTCATTATAAACATTGAACAGTACAGTGAAAGATAACTGTCCATTCTGGATGGATTTGAAAGTCAGATATATTCTTTATTGTGCTTACATATTTATTTAAGTGAATGTATTTATACTTCAAATAAATACATATAGACATATCTCTCCAGGACAAGCATTGCACTTATTAAGTCTTTCATCTTTAATGTGAGACAGTACACTTTAGAAAGTGTACCCACAAGCAGCTTAGAAGACAAGTCTGAACTCTCCTATTCTAGGTTAAAAAACCACAACAGCTCTAGAAATATAATTCATATTTATGTATGAGTCATAAAATAGCATTAATTCACTAATCCCAAGTGTGTTCCTAAACATACACAGCACCACAGGTAGCTTGCACCTCAGAACCCAGATTAATGCACTCTTTGCAAAACTGTCAAAGAATCAAGGCAAGAACAAAGACTACCAGTCAAAGACAGAGAGCATAGAGGACAACATCAAAAGAAAAAAATGAATAGTCATTTTCCCAGTTAGTGAGACACAATATCTTCCTAAATATAAACTAGAAAGTAGTAGATTTATATTTAAGGGAGTCAATTTGTGGAAAAAAATAATATTTTGTATTCTTGGAGAAGCCCTAGTATTCCAAGTGGTAATTGTGGGCTCTGACATTCTAATTTACCGTGAAATATTGAAGCTTATTGTAATTTGGGTAAAATTTTACACATAAGCTGTAATTTTCTTTTTCATGACATTTGATGGCATCTGAGCAGTGAAGAGGAAAGCACAGACTGTAGTTT
Source organism: Urocolius indicus (assembly GCA_013401255.1). Classification (NCBI taxonomy): domain Eukaryota; kingdom Metazoa; phylum Chordata; class Aves; order Coliiformes; family Coliidae; genus Urocolius; species Urocolius indicus. Next base: position 751,496 of record WBNH01006837.1, on the reverse strand, counting down.
CAATCCATCCATACTGGTAACAAAGGGACACAATCTCATTTAATACACTTTGGGTACACATTCAGATACAGCTTTTCATTACCTTGTGACATTGTATTTTTACACAGATTGCTCCTCTTCTAGAGCACAATGCAGTTGCTACAAAAACAAAGCAGAACAGTGAAGTAAATTAGGATCTTTGACTCAATCACTGTAGAAGCTGGATTTTATGCAATGAATGAACTAGGATAGCATAGAAGTGAAAAGGATTTTTACTCAGATAATGCAGATGAATAACACTGGTGAATTCAGTTCAAGCTTTTCTCTGTGATGTCAGACAAATCATGTAAATGAACATTTTCTCAGATGTATGCTAATTATATATTTCTCATGTTCTGAGTACCACTGGGAACTGGGTATCAAATTAACAGATATGCTGAATGCTTAGTAACTACAACTGTCATCTAGTGGGGTTGTACTTTGAGAAAGTGCCAAAAAATTAGCTGAAAACCAGAAACCAGACATTAAAACTTAATGAACAGCTCTGGTGCTAATATTTTTGAGTCTTTATTCTCCATTAATTCTGTCGCTGTACTCACTGGAAAGCAACTTTAGAGATGGCTATGAAACTGTAAAATTTCCCAATGACATCACAGTAGAGGTCTATTAGATAATTAATAATTCTGTATTTAATATCTGTACAGTATTCATATAGATCTATGCATGACATAAGAAAAATCAAAAGAAATTGGGATAGTTCCTTTGAGATACATTGCTACAGGATTAATGAAGAAGTTTTAATGAAGCAAAACTTGAAATTAAACTTCCCTGAATACATTTTGAAAACAGTTTCTTGTTTTAAATGATAAAAACCTTCAATGAGAACTGGAGTGAGATCAATTCTACATTCCAAGATAAGTATTTTGGTACTTTTCTTGTGGAGTTATCCTTCATCATGTTGTTGTATTGACAACAATCAAGTTGTATTGTCAAATATTTTCCATGTTTAGGATGAACAACTGAGGAGTAGAGAATCGGAATGTCAGAACTTTCTGTGTTTTCTCTTACTGTTGTCTATTCCAAACCTATGGAAAACACGCTATAGAAGAAAGATAAAAAAAATACATGTATTCCAATGTATATAGGGAAGAAAGGTATACACTAAACTTTCTAAACTTAAGAAGACTGCAGCCTCAGTGAATATTTTTTTCCCTTGATATCCCAGACTTGTTCTGTGTGTCTGTAATGGGTTTTTTTCTGCTTGTCCTTCAAGGTTACATAAAACAGGGATATTCTGTTCAATGCCCAAAAAAAATGAGAGTTGAGAGTTAAGAATGTTATGGTAATGTAGTGGTTAATCATAACCTTGAGTGCATGAGCATTGAGCATTCCAACTAGAAAGATTCTATTGATTTCTGGCTGTAATACAACTCCTGGGTCCAACCAGTGGTACTGCTGAAATGTCCTACTAGAAGTAGGAGATATACTGATCAAAAAGGATATATATGGACCTACATATATTCATACACAGTTGCCACATGCATGGGATGTCACAGAAATGTCTATTTCTTTCTTCTCTGCTGAACATCCTCACTTTATTCCTTTTTTGTTGTTTATTTCTTCTTTGAATCAACAGAATTGAACCCTTTATTCCAAGATGTTTGTCATAAAGAAGTTCTGCACTCGTCAGACCCCTGTAAAAGGCAAAGCTTTGGTAGCTCTTTTGCTTCACCTGCTCTCTTTGTCGATGACTTCATACACGTCTATGAAACACGTATATGAGTTTTAGAATTCCCATATTTTCTCTTTACTGCTGATACTAATGGTGATGCTAACATTATTTCTGCATTGTGTGTGAGTATACAAACAAGACGTACTTGTTTTGTCATTGGTATGGTTTTTAAAAATTAATTCTACTAGTACTCAGAGAGTTGTAACAAGTTTGGGGCAAGTATCATAAAGTTATAGAGTGGAAAATACTTATATAAAAATAAATTAAAATATTTAGACATGCAAAATGCTATTATATTAAGGGTAAGAATTTGGGGATATCCTGAAAAATGGTATGATGCTCAGATCTCCTGAAATTTAAGGTCTCTAGAAGAAACTGAGTGCCAGGTTGTGACACTGGGGAAGCTCAGCAACATCATGATCTTTGCTATCTGTGTGTGTAAGGACCTTTAATCTACAGACATTTACTTTTCCAAAATAGACATCTCAGTGTCAAATTTTAGTTGAGAGGCATAAACAGAATTAACCACAGCTCATTCAGATGCATGAGGTTAAACAGTTATGATACTATCACTAAAATAATTGTTAATTCCAAGGTTCCAAGTTACTAAAGGCTTGATTCCTTCCAACTGCACTGCAGCTTTAGCCTTAGTGTACTGAGCAATTAAATGGACAATCTGATCAATTAAATGGACATAGGCAGGCTTGTAAATACCACGTTGTTTTAGGGTGGATTTCTAAAATTTACATGACAACAGTATGGAAATCAGAAGAGATACAGTCAGAACATAGAAGTGATTCTAAAGAAGAGTATTTATTTGTATATTATGTGTGTCTTTGCAGTGACATTATGTTTCTAGTAGCATTCTAACGTATAAACCTGAATAACATTTATTTGTAACTATTTCCTAAATCCACGATAAACTCAACTTTAACTGCATAGCCTGTTTTATTGAAATCTTAAATCATTTAATGAAAAGATTAAAACTGATATTAAACAATGAACCTACTCTTGATGTGTTTGTTAATTCTGAAATTGCTGTAATTAAAGACCAAATTGGTAGATCAAACACTAAATGGACTCAGATTCCAAAACCCTTTAATCATGGACATATAATTTTACAAATGGCAAGATTTCCCTGCTTCACTAAGAGGCTCGTGTGGTCCACACTTGTTGTGCAAGTTAATGCAGCAGTCTGGTAACAGTCAAATGCCATGTGGTTCTGGGGCTACGTCATGGGTGGAGCTATGCCATGATGCATCAGAGCTTGTTTGCACCAGCATTGGATCTGCTTGGACTTACCTGTGACTGGTAAAGGGCAAGTCATGATGTCCTCCTGCACTGAGCACTCTGCATTGGTCCACTAGTCAAATGCTGCAAGCCCTGCCTAATGGAAAAGTTGAACCCAGAATCACCACTTAATTACTTATAAAGTATTTCTAGTACAGGGAAACACACTGAATAAATAAGTGTTCACTGTGAGAACTCAAAGAAAGTTTATCTTTTATAAAGTTCTGTGAACTTGTGCACAAATATTGTCCTGCGTATGCATATATACTGTAGATGTTTTGCCTCAGCCAGGTTTTTTGGTACAAGGGGGGCTAAAGGGGTGGCTTCTTTAAACAAAAAGAGTTGCCAGAGGCTTCCCATGTAGCTCACAGGGTTACGGCCAGTCAATTCTGAGCTGGACCCTGCACCTGAACCAGGCCTAGCTAATTAGTGATAGAGGTAAGGCCACTGTGAATAATATATTTGAGAAGAAGTTGTTGCGCAGTTGAAAAACGGCAGCAGCAACAGGGAGGGAGAATGTGAAAACATCTCCTCAGACACAGAGGTCAGTGAAGAAGGAGGGGGAGGAGGGTGCTTAGGCATTGAAAAGAAGGCTCCCTTGTAATATGTGGTGAGGACCATAGTGAAGCAGATAGTCCTCTGCAGTCCATGGAGGACCACCAGGGAACAGAGATCCACTCGCAGCCTGTGGGGGAGGTGCTCACGCCGGAGCCGGTGGATGCCTGAAGGAGGTTGTGACTCCATAAGTTCATCCTGGAGCAAGTTCCTGGCAGGACCTGAGAGTCCGTGGGGGAGGTGCCCACGCTGGAGCAGGTTTGCTATCAGGACTTGTGATCCTGTGAGGGACCCAGACTGGAGCAGTCTGCCCTGAAGGACTGTCTCTCCTGGTGGATGACCCACGCTGGGGCAGTATGTGAGGAGCTGCCCCCATGGGAGGATCCAAGCTAGAGAAATTCATGAGGGATTGTCTCCCATGGGAGGGACTCCACAGTGTAGCAGTGGGAAGTATGATCAGGCCTTCCCCTGACAAGAGGCAGCGGCAAAGTCCATCTGTATTGAACTGACCACAACCCCCATCCCCCATCCCCTGCACCACTGGAGGGGAGGAAAAGGAGTCCTATGAAGAGTAAGGGTGGGGGGAGGTGCTTTTAAGATGGTTTTTATTTCTCATCTCCCTGCTTTTATTGTTTCTTTAATAAATCAAACCTTTTTCTCCCCAAGTTAAGTCTGTTTTGCCCATGATGCTAATTGCTGAGTGATCTCTCCATCCTTATCTCAACTCAAAAGCCATTTGTTATATTTCTCTCTCTCTTCTGTCCAGTTTAGGAGGGGGTGTGATTTTATGACTGGGTGGACATTGGGCTAAACTACCACAAATACCCATGCATAGAACTAAAGAGCCTTATTAGAAGCACATCTACATCTCAGGAAATGTGGTGTCTGGAATTAAGACCTCAAGCATTTTCTGCATTTATACAACTGTTGTTCAAGGTTAATTACAATTATAAAGGGAAAATAAGTCTACTTTAAGTTTTATAAACCAGATTGAATCTTAGAAAGGAGAAATATGGTTTTCCTTTTCAACTCTCATGTTTATACACAAAAATAAAAGCAAACATGACAAAAATCACAAATAAAGACTTCTTTTGCTGACAACCTTTTACATCAAGTAATTGCTTTGTACAGATATATAAAGAAAGACAGAGCTGGAATTTGTTACACAATCTTGTGCTTCTACATTTTTTTCAAAAATTCTTTGAACAGGTGACTTTATAAGAACTCTATCACCGCAATTTATTGTTATTTTAGAAAGCAGTGCACTATTTAATTGGCTTAATTATATAAAGCAATTTAAAATAATTTGTGAGAGACAGAGTTCTGAAATAATGAATTTTTCTCTCAAAGTAGGCCTCTCAAAGATCTTTGATGTTTATGTTAAAATTTATAGCACTATATGATTATATAGTACCTACCATCCAGTCATTTGCTAACTGAAACATCAAGGTCCTACTGCAATACAAAAATATTACATAAGAAGTACCTGCAGCTATGTAAACCTCTGTGACATGTAGAGACTGCAAAGGAGATGAGGCAGAACTCAAAATAAGTTTGGGCAGAAATAATATTGGTTAAGACTGATCTGTAACTTCACTATGTATTAATGAAGCCTATTCTTCAGCTCCCAGACTAGCCCTCAGAGTCCTTAGCATCTTCTCAAAGATTAATTTGGGAGTAAAAGGCTAAAAACAAATAAGCAAACAAAAATAAGCTACAGTAATAAATACTATTATTTTCATCTGTCATTATAATTACTCTATTTGAATTTTGGAATGATGCTGTAAATGATAACTAGTGGAACTATCTTTACATCAGAAAACACTATCAAAAGATTCATTCCACTCCTTCAGATCTCCAGAGCAAATCTTATGGTCCACACTAGCTATACTAGAAATAATTAGCATGACTCCTAAACATTTGAGTGAATAGCCTGTACAGCGCAAATGCTCAGGATAGATGATCAAATGCCCTCTTTCATCTTCAGATTTTTAAAAATTTATCTATATTGAATAGTGTATCTGTGGTCAAGTTATATGTGAGTACTAAAACAAACTACACTAAGGAATGTAACTTGTGGCTACCTTATATGAGAGCATCTTACAACTCAATAATTTTTGAGGAGACAGCATCATTCTGCTTATAATTTCTATCTTCTTAAGAAGACAAGACTGAAGAGATTTGAGAAGCATTAATCCTGTAATAACAAATTTCTTCACAACAGATAGATAGCATGGTTATGTATAATAATCTTTCAATAAGCTAAAACAATTAGATATACCATTTTAGCCTTCTTCATGTGTATGTCTGTCCCCATTTCTGCTAGTCTCTCTCATTTTTATCCCATTTTCATTTCCCTTTAATAAACAAGTTTTAATCCCAAATTAAGGTATTATTAGTTCTCTCACTCTTTTTCTCTTTTTCCTTTGAGACATGAGCTTCAGAAACTTGATTTAAATTGCATATTAGCTTTCTCCTTATCCTGCAAACTACTGCAATCTATCACTTTGATGGTTTGTTGATCTTACAATGACAATTATGCCATTATTCAATACTCTGTCTCTTCGAAACATTATTTAGGAAAAGTTAGGTAAATCTACTCAGTCTGATCCTTATGCTAGTCACAGGAATAGTAAACCAGACAGATATCTATATATCTTTGAGTAAGAGAGGTAACAGAGATAAAGAGAGAGGAAGCTAAAGAGATTCTTTGACCTAATCATGGCAAGGTGCTTTATATAAATTCCTTTCAAAGCTGGAAAAGATAAACGATTTTTGATTCCCAGGGATGCCAGTCTGAGTTATGGAAACATCCATTGGGCAGTCATGTGAAACATGATGCTCACCTGAAGTCTTTCACGTTGTTTCTTCTCACCTACTGCATTAATGGTTCCTAGTCCTTAAAATATAAGTTTGAAGGAGTTTCCCCTTGAGATTGAAACTGGTTTCTGGTTTTATGCTGGCCATTGTGTGTTATTTCTCCCTTAACAACAGGGAAAAGATTAACCCATCTGAAGGAATCAAGTGAAAGAGTCAAGCATAACTTTCCTTCTATTTCATTCCAGAGGAATTTGTTCCTTCTGTCATTTTGGGAGTGGGATGAAAGAAAAGCAGAAGATTCCAATACATAAACGACAGCCAAAACTACCCTCAGCTACTGTTATTCCTTGGAACTTTCTCTGGTAAGTTGTAAATAGGGTTTACCTTAGCCATCAATGGTCAAAATAACTTTGAATTAAGAACTTTCTGCCTCTGGACAGAGTTCTTTGAGCTACTGTATCTTGCAACAAGTTAGCAATATATTAGAGAAGGAGATGGACATTATTTACTTATAATTCATAGAATCATAGAGTTGTTAGGGTTGGAAAAAAACATTTAAGATCATCGAGACCAACCACTAATTTTTTTTCTTATTCTCATTTGAAAAAAAAGATTATATTATGACAACAATTCAGGGAGAATTCATCTGAACAGATGATGCTCCTACTATTCACTACCAATGTAATTATTTACTTCTAGAGAGGAGTGTTCATAGTCTAATTTCAAAAGGAAGATAAGCAGAATTCCGCAAATAAAATGAGGCACAAGCTAGTATAGTGAAAACTGATTAGGGAATGCCTCCTCAGTAAAAAATTCACTTTGACTGCAATTTATTCAGGAAAAGACTCAGCAGTCAACTTTGGTAATTTCTGTTTATATTTTGGTTGTGAGACGTTTCTTCCATTTGATTATCTGCTCATTCAACCACCATACCTAAACATGCCTGGAAGATATTTTCTGTTCAAACCCGTAATCTTGACAAAGTGGGATATTTCATCCTTTTTTGAAAATGTAACATAAAAAATCACCTAGAAAAATCACCTAGAAGTGAAAGAGTATTAATAGTAAGTCCAATCTATCTATAACACAGCAATTCTATATAGTTTTTTCTTTCTTTTTTACTTTTTTTCTCTTTTTCTTTCTTGTATATGTTTATCTGTTTTAACTAGTACCTCTTACTGTAACCAAAAAGAGTTACATCCAAGAAAAGATAGGGATCTCTGTTATTTTTTTTGATGAATAAATAACATATAAAGCCTGAAGGATTCACTTTGGCCTCTTGCCCTGTTAGACTACCATATAGAAATGGACTGAAAACAGTAACTGCTATGCAGTAGTGACTACATTTCTTTTTCAGTCTCTGAAAGAACAATAAAGCAGCAGAATCCTATAACGTGGACAGTAAGTCAGAATATGTGAGTAAATCCTCAGGAGAATGTTCCAAAAGCTATAGTGTAAAAAGTATTCAATAAGGATAGATGCTTCTACATTTGTTCTACATGACACAAGAATAATGTTCAATTTCCATTTAAGAGACTGTTATGCTGTGTGGAAAAAAGTAGTACAGAGGGACAGATCTACAGGCTGATTATCAGACTTTACAGAGTGATTAATAACATTTGTGCTCTTACAGGTTCATTCAGAGTTATACTTTTCTATGTATCTTTGAGTACAGTTTGAAGACATGTTTTCCATTTTAAGTTTGAGTTACATAATGGTTATGATTTCAGGCTTGAAAAGTGATACTGTACAGTTTCTTCTAGCTGCTGCTCTGGTAATCAATGCCCAGTCCAATGGAAAAGAGAACAGGAAGATTCCTCTGTCATTAGGATGTATTCTTCTCTGAAATTTCACTCTTGTATTTTCCATTTGAATTTTCAGTGCTCAATGGCTCTGAACCAAGTCTCCATAAAAATTTGAAATCCTAGTCACATTTCTTTCACCACTCTTTTTTAAAGGACTCCATCTAGACCAACTTTCAGAGGTAAAATTTCATTATCGTGGCCATACACGGCAGTCAACGTGGATCTGAAGAGCATACTAAAGTGCAAGTGGCAAAGCTTTTGCATATATTCCATTCCCTAGAAAATTTGTCACGTTTAGAACATTTTAAAAAATCCTTATTGTCTGAAAAAAAACCATAGACCAAAAAACTTCAGAATATGCAGAAATATCTTTTTTAGAGAGTTGAGAATGAAATCATACAGTTCCTTATTTGGCCAGGCAGTATAACCAAATACAAGTGTTTTCTTTTAGCTGAATCTATATCAAAAACAACTCTTGTAAGTAGGAACTTGATATTTTACTATGTAAAGGTGTGGAACAGAAAGACACCAAAATATTGTAGATTATTAATTATATAGAACTATGTATGAAAATATTTTGATGCCACTGAAGCAGTTCACTTGGGTAACTCAGTACATATGTACATATATTTTTTTTCCTTCATACAATGTTCTATGACTGTAAGAAGGTAGCATACAATAAAAGAGAAGACAAAGCTTCAGAAAGTTCCATTTAAACATAAGAAAAAGCTATTTTATTGTAAGAGTGACAGAGCACTGGAATAGGCTGCCCAGAGGGGTAGTGGAGTCTCCTTCCTTGGAGGTCTTCAAGACCTGCCTGGACATGTTCCTGTGCGACCTGATTGATCTAAGTGAACCTGCTTCTGCAGGGGGGTTGGACTTGATGATCTCTGGAGGTCCCTTCCAACCCTGCATTTCTATGATTCTATGAAAGCTGTTTCAGATCTTAATGAATCGCTTTAGGCGAGTATCAGAACAAACAAAGTATTACAAATAGTCAAGTACAAGTAATAGTTTCAAATATTACTACTAAAATGTAGCTAAGTCTTCAAATATATTATTCTAATTATATTTTTCACCATTGAGGCAAGTTTTTTACCAAATGAAACAATAAGATGGTAATTTTAATGACGATCCCACAGTTGCTGCTTAAGCTTTTGCATAGATCATGAAGTAATAAAAGGAATACTAAAAATTAACAGATCAATTCCATAATTTAATTTTTTTAAGTAACTCAGCCAAAAAAAGAGTTAATTTCTTTTTGGTTTCCCAGTCAGATTTCCTTAATAACTCTTAAGTTCTTGATGTACAATGAGTTTATATGCTGCTATTCCAGTGGTATTCTGAATATACATCATTATATCTGTCTCAGACACACAGTGTATATGAGACAGAGGGTAGTAGTTTCTCTATATGGATTTTTTTCTTTGTCTTTGTTTTTTTTAACCATTTTAATTCTGTGTGCAGCAGCACCACTTGCTGTCCAGAACATTAAATAGCTTTCAAAAAGATGGGATTTTTTTTCCCATTTTACTATCCTCTGAGCGTGATGAGAGATTCTAGACAAACTTTAGCAAACCTATCAAATTCCTTTTAAACAATACATTTTTATAAAACTTGTAATGTCAAGAGACTAGGAAAAAAAAAAAACAAAAAAAGGCCCTCTATGCTCTGGTTTATATTTTTATAAATACATATTTTGAAAGATATTTCAACAAGTATACATGGAAGTTTAAAATAACTTTGGTAGTTAAAAAGTCATATTGCTGAGTAGCAATGCTGAATAAAAAGTGTAACCTTGAAGCTCTTTATCCTTAAATACCATTTTATCTCCACAAAAACAATTACCACAATGACATCCTTATTTTGTTGTGAGAAAACTACTCATTTATCCAGAAATTTTTGAATTATATATATACCAGTTTACTAATTTTACCAATAATAACTCAAAGAGTTTTTAAATAGCTACAGAACAACTACAGAGCATATCTTAAAAAAAAAAGTTACTCCTTTCTACAGATACACGATTTAACATTCCACATACCACTACACATTTCAGTGCGCCAACTGAACTCAATCACTTACACTCTTGCTGTGCGGCAATGAAATTTTTTGCTTCGCTATGAAAATAAAAGTTTTGAAATTTAGTGGAATAAATAATTTCAGAGGGAGTTTTATCAGTGTGTTTTGATTGACAAAAATTAGGTATGATGAAGTAGAAATAAGTCCTTGAGTAATTTTTATCCATGTCTGCTTTAGCATTATGACTGACCATAGGATTAGATTTGTAGATAAACTATTACTTAAGGGTCCATCATCTACACTACAAATATTTGGGGAAGTTTTACTGCCAGGAAGCTCTGGATTAAATGTGTACCCATCAACACCTGGATTTTCCCCTACATCCACACAGACCCCTGTCCATGCACCCTGAGACAACCCTGTGGTGTTAATCGAAGCACACTGAGGGGATGGAATTAAGAGTTTTACTTTAAAACTGCTCTCATAATGCAAACTAAACATTAATGTAGAAGCAGTATGTATGGCTTTTCTTGGCCTGGTTGTTCAACACCATTTTAAAGACAGCAAAATTGAATACTATGTTTCAGGGTATTGTTAGAAGGGCTTTTTTAAAATGATTTACATGTCCAACTAAAAGATTACTTTCTCTCCCCCTGGAAAAGTATATAGTTCAATCTTATGAAATGACAATACTAATCACATGTATCTAAACCAATATCCCACAGTTATATTTACAATTTCACTGCTACTGTTTACATATTTACTACTACAATTAGTAGGTTTTTTTTACTTGGCTCTGAGACATTGTTTCAAGTTCAGTCAGCTGTCCTTTTTCAATTATTTCACACGTATAGTTTGTGCCCCTTCCTTCCCTTATTAGAGTGATTTATACTCATTTCCAAATCATTGATGAAAGTGATGAACAGAATCATGCCCAATATGAATCTCTATGGAACAACATATAAACGAAGATTCAGTAATAACTCACCTGTCCATTAGACAACTCATGATGTACTTCGAATGATTCTATGCTTTCATTAGAACATCATATGATATTACATCAAATTCTTTACGTAATTTCAGCTCTATTTACCAAATCCATAATCTTATCAAGGCTGACAGTGAAATCAAATTTACTTGACAAGGCTTATATTACAGTAAACCATGTTGACTACCATTAATTATATTCTCACAGCTTAATTTGTTATAGTTTATGTTTTCTATCAGTTTATCTCTGATATTATCTAGGATGTATTCCAAGAGCTTTCCAAACATACAAGTGCACTTGTATGGAACAGGTCCAGACTTGTTTCTCTGAATTTAAGTTATGGTTTGACACTCAAATTTTAATAGATGTAGAGATTTGGTGAAAAAAAAGCACAAATCCCGTAAAAAAAAAAAAAAAAAAAAAAAAAAAGCAAAAGAATGAGCTACTGGTTGCTCTTCCCAAACCTTTCTTCTCCCAATAGCCACTAGCTGCTCTGTAGCACAGATTGCAATCAGACTTCAGGACTACTGTAATTCAAAAGTAAACGGAGAATTTGGTCACATGCAGCATTTAGCAGTTCAAGAAACAGTCATTTTTAAGTGCCTACAAATGGCTGCTGTTGTAAATTTCATTTTCCTAGAACATCAAGATAGAGAAAACACAGGACACGATCAATATTTCTTGGAAAATATTTCTTTTATTAAGTTGTTATAAATAATACAATCCAACAACTATTCTAAATCATAATTACTAATATGATACTATAACTAATTCAGCTGAAAAAAAAAAGTAAATATAATTCCCCTTTATATTGAATCTACATAGACTGTTAGAAACAGATGTAATAGTGCTGAAGTCTTGCTATAGATCTACTTAGACTTCCACAGGCAGCATCCACTGTAACACAGTGTTGTTCTAAGCAATGACATCAGAAGCAATAAAATTAAGAAAAATAGGGTTTTTTTCATCAAGATCAGAAGGTCTTTTTTTTTGTAATAGACCACAATGTAAACAATACGTAGGTAGAAAATCATACACTCTAAATAGGAGAAAGATGAAAGCAAGGTTGTAGCATATCATGTACTATATTTTCCTGTTAGCCTACCAGGAAAACAAGCTATAGCTATATATATCTCTATATTTCAAACTTATATATATAAAAAAAAAAAAACCAACAGCAAAACAAAATAAAACCTGAATCAATAAACACACTGAAAACAATCTTACCTAAGGTTTAAGGAAGCTGGTGTAAGTAACATATCGAAGCGAAGGACCACTTCATAACACCCATTGACATATATAACCTTCTGTCAAAAAACAAACAAACAAAAAGTTTGTTCTTGTCAATTGAGAGGAATAAAAGACAAACCTCTTTAATGCATATCCTGGCCAGGCCAGACCACTTGGACATGCATATCTTGATACTTAGGAGTATGTAGGTGTGAAAATGGGATTGAACAAAATCTATGTAACTGGGTGAAATCAACTCACTTAAAGATTTTGTAAATTAATATCAACTTCCCTTATTCTAAGATCTCAGATAAAATTTTGTTTTATTAATTTATTAAATTATTTATATTCAAATGAAACTCCTGCTGAAATCCTTGATTCCAAAGCAAGATAGGGCAACCTGAACTCATGATTTCATCGATTGGCCTGTCATGCATCAGCCATGTGGAAGTCAAGGAAAGAAGACAAGTAGACTATCTGTTATCTAGACACATACCTTAAGAAGAGAATGAAAGGGCTAAGAAGACCAGCATCAAATTTCTCTTCTGCTACCCAAGAGGACAGCATCTTCACTATATCTTTTGACTTAAATTAGGAAGGAAAGAGCAGTGTAATTCCAGGTTTCATACTTAGATGTTCACTCATTCAATCAAATGGAGATTAAATGTGATGTGAGTAATATTTAGCATCCAAGTATCATTTCATATGTCTGTGCATTGTGCAATAAATTAATGAATGCTTAAGATATTTATGCGAGATAGATACTTCATCTCCACTGTACTTATGAGCAAATTGTGTCAGTAAGGCCCAAAGAATTGACTGTGGTCACAAATAAGAACCATAATAGAATTTTTAAAAAGCTTTTCCTGACATAAGACTTTTTGACCTCTATTAAGAGGATAAAATCACCACATGATGAATGGGCTCACAGTTGAACTAAATTCTTCACAAAAATTAATTTTATTTGTACCTTTCTGTATTTAATGGAGTTTTATCTTCAGCTTTTCCTTTCCATCTTGTAAACTTTTACTTGTGTAAGATTATTGATGCTCTCAAACATAGAAACATGGATGTTTAACTATCAGAAGGCTAGGAACAGAAACTGCTAAACCTAGGCCTTGTATAAGTTGCAGTTGAGAAAATTCATTAATACTTAGAGAACTCCCTTGCGCTATATGAAAATGCATTCAAATTGTCAAGCTATTATCAGATGGGCCAAGACTCAGTACTATTATGCTAGGGTTATAATGTGTGTGTGGATTTAGAAATGCTACCTATCTGGTCATTTAGTTTAGCTCTTAATTTCCTACTGAAATTGCAAAAATAAAAATAAAAAGGAGAAGCCAGATGAAATAAATGTTTTGAAAACATGTTTTCATATGGTTATTAAAATAGCACAAAAATGTTTTCTACCATAATTATATCTTTACAAATGTGTTGCAAATACTTCTTTGGTGACTGCAATAAGGAAAGTAACAGGAATTTGTCTCAAGCCAAAATGGAATGGGGAAAAGTATTGTGTGAAACTCACCTTATCTAGCTGATCACTTGTGTAACAAAGAAGTACACTTATCTCATGTACTACCTAAGAACAAAGATGCCACTCCCATATATTGAGCTTAGTTTAGTTCTTTTTTACCACATCAAAGAAAGAAATCAGTTTATTTAGTTTTATTGTCAGTTGATAAAACATGTTTCCAGGCCTTAAGAACTTGTGGTGGTTTGACCCTGGCTGATGCCAAGCTGCTCTATCACCCCTCTCCTCAGCAAGCCAGGGAGGTGCGAAAATAAGATGAGAGTCTCCTGGGTTGAGATAAAAGCAGTTTAACAAAGAAGCAGCAAAGCCACGCACATGAGAAGTGAAGCAAAAGTGAATAAAGATGTTACTCTCTACTTCCCAACAGCAGCGATGTCCAGCCATCTCCCAAGAAGTTGGGCTTCAGTACGCAAAATGGTTAGTTTTGGAAGGCCAAAAATGAATCTTACACCGCTCTTCCTTCTCCTCTTACCCAGTTTATATTACTGAGCTGACGTCACATGATATGGAATATCTCCTTGATCAGCCTGAGTCAGCTGTCCTGGCCATGGTCCCTCCCAAGATCGTGCCACCCACAGATATTGGTGAAGGTGGGGAAAGGAATACTGGAGGGATGGCCCTGATGCTTTGTGAGCAGTAGTCATAACACTGATGTGCTATCAATACCAACAGTAAGCACAGCACCGAGAGACCTGCTGTGGGAAATCACCACCACCCCAGACCCACTACAGAACTATAAAGAAAAACAGAGGAATCTCAACAAAACAAACCAAAACAACAAAAGACCTCACAAGAACATAGAGTTTTCAAGGAGTTCTCTGAAAAGAAGAAGAAAGAAAAAAGAAACAGTGAGCATCTAGTTCATCTAAGTAGATACCATAAGGCAGAAGAAGAGGCGCAGTGCAGGGACTGCTAAAATACACAGACTTGAGACAGATAGCTGCTGTATTTATATCCCATCAACCATAACCTTGTAACAATACTGACTTAACTAAATAAACAAAATACTCAACAGTCAAAGTTTTCTCTCTCTTCTGAAAAATGTACAGTTGTCTTTTGAAATACACCATTTTAATTTTATTTTTTCTTCCTTCCATCAGCTTTCATCAGAAGCTGACTAACAATCATTTTTCTAATTGTGGGAAAAGTAAGACGAGTATGTGAGGAATATTCCTATAGCTCTCAAATGGTAATAATACTAAGGGCACATAGATTTAAAGCATTATTCTTGAGGCTCAGGAGTTCATAAAGTCTAAAAGCCAAGTAAATATGAAGCAGAGTTCATTTAAAAGAAGAATTTGTCATCCTTTTTATTCAGGGCTCGCTGACTTTGATTGAACTTATATTCAGCTACACAGGATCCTAGGAAACAAGATGTCATCATTTTGCTACTACTTGTTGGCATAATGATTAAATGCAACTCGTTTTTCAGAAGCTATGTTTCAAATGAATGTAGCAGGTCAAACATTCCTGCCAAGAAAGGACACAGGTCACTTGGTAAGTGGGTTACAAGTAAATAGCATTTGCTGTAATACAGGCCAAAAAAAAAAAAAAAAAAAAAAACAAAAATCTTTGATGAAAGAAAAA
>WBNH01006837.1:581878-734426 GCA_013401255.1 Urocolius indicus | reverse complement strand
AAAAAAAAAAAAAAAAAAAAAAAGTCATACATCTTTGATGAAAGAATAGATTGTACTTAGAGCTTGGAGACCATCTGGGGAGCAGTGACTGAACAGGGCTTTGGGCTGCATGATGGATAATTGCACAGGTAAGAACAAGAACAACTACCGAAGAAAAATTGAAGTTGCTGATGACTTTGTGTTGGTGTCCTCATGAACAGGAAATTTAAGCACTTGTCTCATTTCAACACTTCTACAAGAATTGTGACCATCCAAAGAGATGGGAAAATACTGAGAAGATTGGACAATACATTTCATGGAGACAAACCTGTGTAGTTTTCTCACTTAATAACTTTGAAAGTTTCTATTTTCTCAGCTTATTTGTTGCTAAATATATCTCTAAATATATCTCTAAATATTTACAAGCCAAGTCATCAAAGTTATTGTTTTTTGTTTTCAAAATGTTAAGCTATGTGCTATTGTACTGCATATTTGCTGTAATTTCATTCTGTAAGAGTAATCAGATCACCTGATGGAAAGATATGCATTATGCAAAGACTCAGCATCACCTTAAGAAACTCTTTAAAAATGCTGTTCTGTAATGCTCATTAAGCTTAGAATACTGAATTTCGCATAAACGTGTTGAATGTTTAGGGTGACAATCACCAGAGCTCATTCCATTTAAGCCAGAATTTTTCTGTTTTAAGCTGACCTTTTCTCTTTGTTCAATTTGTAAGCAACAATTTGAAAACTGGAAGGGATATAAGACAGACTTCAACATTAAAAAATTATAAAAAATTTAGAAATCAGCAAATGCTGTTTGTTTCAATTGTGTAGTATTCTTCCTATTGAAGGAATGCACTTATGTTTTGTGGGGTATATTGCAAGTGATGGTGGCAAAAGTTCTTTGATTTTCTTCTGCCCATGCCTTCCTGTAGACCACAGGAAGGCAGTGCCACTTCAAATACAAATTGGGCTGTTGCAGTAGACACTACTTTAGTTATTGAGAAAACTACATTTACAGGTTCAAGTGCCTCTTTAAAGAGGATACTATAAAATTTCAAACTGATTCTAAAGGAACACAATTAATGTCTCCCAGTCCCACATATATATTCAATTCTTGGACCTCCAGTTTGTATTCTTCAGGAAAAATTTCCATTATGCTTATGATTCAAACTAAAGAGGCTACACAGAAGAGGAATGCAGGATCAAGCTGTAGACAAGAAACAGCAGAAGAAATTACAGGGAGAGTTGGTCACAGAACAAGATGAGAGTGGCTTAGGTACCTGTAAATTACCTTAGTAAAATAGGTAGTACCTCAGGAATCTGTAAATTTGTGTAAGGACTAGTCCTGACCTGTCCAAAAATATGGAGATAAATTAATAAATTCACTTGTGATATAGCTATTCATTCAAGTTTTGTTAGTAGTTACATAGTTTGTTAGAAATTATTTAAAGATGAGCTCTCCTCTGGCACTGAATTCACAATGAGTTTCCCAGCTGCAGTGGCAATGACACCTAAATATCTTTCCAATAGAGCAGCTGAATATTGAGGACAGTGAGTCCTAAGACGCCAACCACCTATTAATATTTCTTAACATCTTTAAGAGAATTTCAGTCTTCAGACTCTTTTATTTCTATTATGTTTACAAGGTTATGCTACTTCTGCAATTTTTTCAGAAAGTTATATCATTAAATAATTTCTAGGATTCAAAAATGAGTATTTTCATTAGAGTTATTTAAAAGTCATTTCTATGGAATTCTTTGGTTTCTTTGGATTGAGGATTTGTCCATCTTCTCACCTCATATGAGTTCACAGCTCATATCTTGGGACCAATACTGTTTATTTAAAATCACCTTTACAATGGGACTTAAGCCTTTACTACCATAAATTTAATTGTAGAGTACACTCTCAAAATAGTATCGTTATGAAATGAAACATCTTACGGTGCTCATTGCAGTAATTCTAAATATTTGTCCCCATTTTTACCAGAACTGCTATGGATACAAAATCATGTCTCTAAAAATCACTGAGAAGGAAGAGAAAAAAAATTAACCTTTCTTCCCAGTTCCATCTTTGCATGAATACGCCAGAGATGGGCCTACATACCTCTGAAAAATTTCCTTGCTTGCACAACTTATCTGACTTGAATGGTAAAATTTCTCTATTGCTTTCTTCTCTCCAGTAACTTTAATTTGCAAAAGAGTTGACCTTGCCTGTAGTTTGGTAACAGCCCATTGCATTTGTGACACAGCCTATGTTCAGGATTTGCATAGGCTAATTGCATTCACAGCTCTCCACACTTCCTGATATTCTCTCTCTGAAATTTGTTAAAACAAGCCTTTACTTTAGCTTTTCATTTATGTAATTTACTAGCTACTTGCAAATGTACCTGATTCAGAAGTGTATGTAATGTTTGCATAATGATTTACCCCCTGTATTTGAGAGTACTAGTATTCCACCTCAGGTATTCTGGTAGTGTGTATACTTCAGCCTATCATTACCTCAAAGGGAGTTTCTGTTAGTAGCTAGGGAAGTTTGAAGAACTGTTAGAACTAAGGGAATTATGAAATTCCAATTTTTCCTTGTCATATGGTAATTTCCTCAGAACTGTTTTAATCATCTGTTTCATTTGTTCTACTATGCCTGATGGCTGATTTCATAAGAAATGTATTTTTTTGTTATTGAACTCTTAACATCTTTGAATATTCTCAGAACAGCTGTCAGATTCAATCTTAGCCTTAGACTATCTAGAAAGAAAAAAGCCTTTTCCACCACAACTGCAGCTGTGACTTGCTCAGCAGTGTGCTGGAAAGGAAATGTCTCTATCTTATTTCAGAGCACTGATGTAGGGAACCTGCAATTACAAATCAAAGTTAATTTCCATTAGGGTTTTCTAACGATGGATCCACAAAATAAATTTGACAGGTCTCTCTCATTCTTCATATCTCTGAGAATCTGAGGGGACTTTTTCTTTAAACTTGGTAGTTTGCTTGGAGAAAATTCAGACACACCTTCACACATATTCTTTTTGAGCCAGAAGCCCAAGATAAAAATCTTTTGTCTTTTAGTCTTTTCCTATATGCCCTCCAGTTAAGGTGTCATCAGCATAATACTGCCTTTCCTTTCTAAACTGAGTTGATATTATTTATATAGAAAGCTTACCTCCTTGCTTCAAACAGCAGTAACACAAATGTGGGTTTTTTGTATTATATCTGAGCATCTTTACTACACCTTTTAAAATATTTTGTCTTTTTTTCCCAATCTTTAAATTGTTTCATTTTCACATGGTTCCTTCATAAGAGTTTCTAACAGTACAGCTTCTATGGATTTAAATTTTGTTTAAAGTTTTTGCAAGCCCTTGTTTTATCAGCAGATCTGTCATCTGTTTTAAGTTGAATACAGTACAATGATCTTTTAACTCTCTCACCATGGAATGTTTCTTCAGTTTAATAAGCTCACATATAGACTGAAACAAAGAAATACATTTATAGAAGTCACTAATCAGAAGTGTACTCATAAGCATCCTTTGTTGACAAGAATTATGGGAGTGAACTGAATTTCCAAGCAGTCTGTAAAGAAAGGAAGCACTTGAATGCTATGAAAATATTCAAAGGCAGGTCATGAAAATGAATCCGATGGTGAGCAGAGCATGAGAAAGTTGAGTAATGCATGCTTCGAGTGCTTCCAGATGTGTGGGTGAAATTGTGTGGCTGTCAAATTTTCTTGAATGCAATAACTGCAACCATTATAAAACATTAGTTTGCAAGCACATCTGTGTGTGAAAGTAATGATTCAAAGTATAAGTTCACTCTTCTCCATCTTTTATTTCATAGCAAAAGCTTCATAGTTGTGTGTGTTATGCTCCGTGGCCTAGTTTGGACCAATCAGAAATGGAAATGGTGTTTGGTGACCATTAGTAAGTGTTCCTCCCATATAGAAGATCTACATTCCACACTGGTCAATGCTTTTGTGAATTAATTCTTGATAACATTTTATCAACATCCAAAAATGATGATTGGAACTCCTGAAGAGGAGTTTTAGTGAGGTGAACTAAAGGCTTTGCTAAAGTCCAGATGGACCAGATCCACAGCCTTCTCCTCATCCACTAAGTGGGTCACTGTCATAGAAGGTTGATTGATCAAGCAGGATCTACCTTTCATAAATCCATGTTGACTGGGTCTGAACCCTTGGTTATCACGTACATGCCTTACAATGGCACACAGAATGATCTGTTCTATAACCTTCCATGGCACCAAGGTCAGGTAACAGGCTTGTAGTTCCCAGGATCTTTTTGTAGATATGTGTCACATTTGTTAACTTCCAATCCACTGAGAACCAGAAGGCACATGCTCACACATTATTCATCGTGGCTATTCATTCACCCATATACATGGGTGCATGACCAACCACACAGAACAGAGGGAAGCATGGTCACAGGGACATGAACACACTAGAGGTCCCACATCACTGACTGATGAGGATGAAGGATTGCTAGTGGAAAATAAATGCCTCTATATACATATATATGATATGAATCTCTCCAGTAGCTGAACTTAAGACAGTCTACCCAACACACTGGCCTTGGAACTGGCACTTGTACATACAAGCTTCCCCAGTTGCAGTCCTACTTCATCTGCTCGCACAGTTTCCCTTACACACACACACACACACACACAAATGCGTCCCCATACATACACTGACATGCTGAACGTCCCAGGTGTCTTTGGTGCCAGTCCCTGACCCATAGCCATGTCCTTGTGTTATGGTAGATACTTAACCCTTCCACACCTGACTACATGGAAAAGGGAGCCATTGCCCAGTTAAGAGTTTAATAAGGAGATAGGAGAGTCTGTGCTGCCTGGCATAGGTGTGACTACTCAGACAGACTTATCTGCCTCTGCTAACATCTCACCATCCCTTTTTATCCCTTTTCCCTTTACTTTCCCGCAGTTGTTACTCCCCAAATGAACTTTATCTCTCTCTTTCTTGTCTTCACTCATTACTCTAATCACCCCATAATAATTCTAGGTGCCCTTGTTCTTTACAAACTTCAGAGGTCATACACAGCAACACTGACACTGCATGCTTCCTGCTGGTATCCCGCCACCTGCCCTGATATGTGTCCCATGCACATATTCACCTTTCATTATTCTGTCTTCATTGGTTACCTATAAGCATCCTGCGTGAACAATTAATTCATGCTGGATTATCTAAGTCAGATACATTTCTTCTGTGTCAGGGTTTTATACTCTTTGGTTTTGGAGCTATTGTAGCATCTCAGGAGTAGGGACATAAAATTACTATGGTGGAGAAAATTCAAAGATGTACTTGAGATGTTGATTGGTATTGTTCTCTAAGAGATCACTGGTGCCTAGGGAACGTAAGCTTCTATGGAAAACTGCAAAGCTTATTTTGTGATGGCATCATTGTGCACAGTTACTCACCAGAACTCCCTTATTCTCTTTAGTAATATTTATGTCTAGTTCAGATTATCTGAGCAACTGTTAGGATTAAAGAGCTAGGAGAGCAGTAAACTCCCTTTCACATGTCATTAGTACTTCTGCACCAATAGCTTGCAATTTCTGATTCTTAAGGGGAAGAAAATCATAAACTTTATTAGGCCACTGCCTCTTGAATGTGAAAAAGGTAGTCAAGAACACAAGTAGTCAAGATGCTCAGTTGTAGTTATTCCTTTTCCCTTGTGTGAGGAGAGTTGTTAATAAATAAGTTAACATATTCAGAATTTTGAGGAGCATCAGGCATATCATTACTTGAAATTCCACATCTATTGTGATGACTACTGTCTAATAGATGGGTGTTACATTTTTTTCAATGTCTTTACAGTTGGCCTTTAAAGCACTGGTGTAAAATAGCAAAATAAGAGCCTAACAAATGCTGATGAATTGTCAAATAAAGCAAATTAATCAAACCATTAGTATGAACAATAAAATGAAAACTAGGACAAAGATTTCAATAAGCACCACTTATACAGATATCAGATTATTTTTCTTCATAGACTGTACTTCAATTTGAATACCACAAATCTAGGTACCAGTCATAAACTATGGGCTTAGCAATTCTGTTTAAGAATAGTAAAGATGATGAGTAGGACTTATCCTCTGAGTACTGTAGTCAGATAAATTATTCTATGATAAAGAATATATTTAAGATTAAGGGAATGAGGAAAAGGAAGGGTGCTAAGACTATAGATGTGATGGATCTTTGTCTATCCGCTAGGTGCGTCATCTTGCAAGAGTGCCTAGGTTGCCCATAGCACCTTAACAAGCTGTTTAATTGATACAAGCATCATGTAAGGAACATATTAAAGTAGAGATTGATAGTGGATGTTAAATTAACTGGAAATATGAGTGCCTCAAAACCAGTAGTGTTTGCAGCAGAATACACTGTCTTTCATTGTTCAGTTAGCTCTATTACAAATATTTGATGAGTAACTGTGGGTGGGAAGCATCCCACATAACCATTATCTCAGTCTCACCATGCTTTATTGGAGACTGCAAATCAAATTACTCCCCTGTGGTTGAATTTTTGCATCTGTAAATTTTTGGAATGAAGGGAGGGAATGTTTCAGTGAGGTAGCCTCAGGCAACATGTTGTACTCTGCAGAGTGGCATAACATTTTGTAACTCTCAAATGTTAGATAAAATACATTAAAAAAAATGAATCCAATGATTCATTTAGTGAAAATGCAATATTTTTGGGAAAAAGATTAAAATGTATATTCGTTTTAATATAGCTCAGCCAAGTGTTTCTGGTTACTATGAGCCTGCAAGAACTGGCGATACACTTTGTGATTCAAAATAATGCAGCTGATTTGCATACATTGATTTACAAGGCCTGTGCTTTCCAAAGGCTTTGTGCCCTACTGCTGTACTTCAAGTACATGGCAATAATATTTCCTTGTATCTCACTGGTTTAATGCCTTAGTAGTTGTAGCTGTTGGCATTGACATTACAATCAACAAAGTGAAATATGCTTCCACTGCAAGATCTTCACAAATCACAAAGTCATAAAACCTGAATGGCATAGTCTGGGATGACACAACAGAGAAATTTAGAAGAGAGTATATGGAAATCTATGTTCAATCATACAAAAAAAACCAAACCAAAACAAAACATGAAAAGCACAATTTTGTTCCACTGCAAATGTGGAAATTTTCTATTTCAGAAATGATGTGAAGGTTAAAAGTTTTTACCTAGCATAAGAAAATAAAATCAAATCTCAGTGAGCAATGTAACAAGAAAAATAGTACAGCAATAGCTGAGATGCAATCCGAGGAAACGGTCTAAACTTTGTAATCCAAATGCAACCATTAAATAACTAAAAAAAAAAAAAATTATAAATAGAAACTATGTGTATTGAAACATCTGTACCCACAACTCTCAATTTTCAAATGCACTTGAAAGAATCATCAAGTCAGGAGGAAAAAGATGTCTAGGAAAGACAATGATGTAAGGGTTGAGCTTCAGTCAAAATATGGTTATAATTACTTCACTACTCTCTGTTTAGTGAACTCTACTTTGCTTTTGCTTTTAATTTTACTATTAAACCTATTATATAGATTTCTTTTGAATAGAACTGAACAAATGATGAGTTAGAACTTTCTATTAAAAGTTCTACAGATTAATTATCACAAGAGCAGTTTCCAAGCTCAAAATAACTATATCAGAAAGAAGATGAAAGCTGGCAAGATGAAATGTCACCCTGGGAAACAATCCAAAACAGTTGTTCTTTAGCATCCTTTTATCTCTCAGTAAGCAATTTGTATACTCATAAATTATAACTATACTTGACATATATATGTGACTGACAAGCTGGGGCATTGATGTGCTGAAAGGAGAATGGAGGTCCTAGCATATGACAGCCTGAACCTGAGCCAGCAGCATGCTTTGGCAGAGAAGATGACCCACAATATCTCAGGCTACTTAAAAAAAAAGTGCAGTACTCCTCACTCACCAACTTCCTGCACTTTTCTGCCTCGCAACACAGTGAAACTGGACCTCAATGAGGGGTTCCCAAGGCAGAGGGAGTTGGCAAACCTGCCCTTTGAGTAGCACCTGGAGGAGTCTGGAGAAGAGGCAGTTTTGGAGCACCTAACAGATCTCAAACACCTACAAGAGGCCATCAAAGAGACAGAGCTCAGCTTCTGGGAGGGTTAGGGTCTTCTGGGAGAGTTAGAGTCAACAGACACAACATATTCCAGCAAGGGAGGTTCAGACTGAGTATAAGGTGAAACTTTTGTGAGTCAATATAGCAGGTTGCCTCAAGAGGCTGTGCCATCTCTGTTCTTAAAAGATTTCAAGTCTGCACTGGAACAAGTCCTGAGCAGCTTGATTTGATCTCAAGAGCTGGGCCTGTTTTGGGTACAGCACTAGACAAGAGATTTATCGATGTCACTTCTAGCGTCAGACATCATGTGATTCTGTAATTCTCTATAAACATTGATTTTGGCTAGGATAGAGCTAATTTTCTTGATAGTAGATCACACGGTGTCGTGTTTTGAATTTATGACCAAAACCAGGGTTAGTTTGCTTTGCTTGCATGAGCTTCTTCTTTATCTATTAAACTATTTTTATCTCAACTCGTGAGTTTTCTCACTTTCACCCTTCTGATTCTCTCCCCCATCAAACTGGAGGGAAGTAGCTGTCTGGGGTTGAGCCACCCAATGAATTCAAAGTATTATATTCTACTGCTACTCTAACTTCATTAATGAGTCTTCACAAGCTCTTCCTTATTAACTAGCTTTTCTCCAATTTCTTCTCATTAAAATTATCTATTCTTATTTCCATTTACATAAGGTCTTTCTAAAATTGTTTATATGAGAAATATCAGGTTATTTTGCCTAGTCAGTCTCTAGTCTCAGTTACAGTCAAGGCGTGCACCTTGCTAAGGTTTCTTATCCAATCTTGCAGTTGAAGGACTTTTTCCCCATAAAATCGAGTGTTCTTTTCTTTAAGCTTTACAGTTTCTCTAGAGTTTTATCTTTTTCTTTTCCTTGATGTCAGTTGGAAACCCCGCTATATACAGGCAACATGAACCAGAGGAGAGGCAAGGGATAACTTGGTCCTTATCTAGAAGTGCCTGTACAATAAACAAAATTCGAATAATGGAGGTTATTTAGTTCAGCATTTAAACATATAGTATGATGTACTAAAATATGCTTGACAGGAGAATATCACAAGATTTAACATCTATAGGAAATTCTTTATTATCAGTAATTAGTCGCTGAAAATATTGTGATAGTTTTACTAGATATTTTTTTCCGTCAAAACAAGGATGTTATTCATTTAAAAAAAAAAAATGTAAGAGAGGTCCTAGTTTAAGCAACGTTTGATTAGGGAAGTGTAAGATTTTTTTATTATACTGGAGGCCTTACAATCTGGTAAACTATGTGTCTGTAATTTCTCATAGCAAATCTATATGTCCTTAACCATGTCCCTGGGAAGATACTGGTGTCTGTACACCTGTGGCCTGTTGTCTTTGAAATAGAAAATGCCACAGTCAGTGAAAAAGTGCCTTGCTATGCACTTTTCTTCAAGGATATTCAGAAGTTTGACAAGACAGCTGCATTATTTGTAGCCAAGGGACAAATATCTATTAATTTAATGAAGTAGTTCAGTTTTTTTTTTTTCCCAGTATTATCTCTGTATTTTGGAGTTCAGTAATATGCTGTTAAGGACCATCAAATAGTCCATGTCTTCTTACGCTGAATGAAGAACTTCACTAAAGTAGTAGAGTTTCTCTCTCTGTCATTACCATAAAGAATACGCTGCTTAAAGAAAGGTTACATGGGCAGAGCAGTTTCAATTGCTGCAGTTCAACCAACTTGTTTGGAGAAATTACATTCATTTCCTGAACTGCAAACTACTACATGCCTTGAGAGAAGTCTGGTTACCACACTATTTTCCAGCTCTCCTCTGAGGGGAGCTGCCTGTCCACAGCTTGGCCGACA
The DNA here is from genome assembly GCA_013401255.1 of Urocolius indicus. Taxonomy (NCBI): domain Eukaryota; kingdom Metazoa; phylum Chordata; class Aves; order Coliiformes; family Coliidae; genus Urocolius; species Urocolius indicus. The sequence goes on along the minus strand of WBNH01006837.1, from coordinate 724,474 downwards.
GCATCCTGTTTTCATTTGCTGAGATCAACACATGGAGCCACCATCACTCTCACAGAAGGACACTCCAGACCTTTACAGACCCTCTTTGCAGTTTATTCTTTAAACTCGATCCCTTCTATCTGCTTTCACTATGAATGCCTCCTGATCCTGTCAAAGACCTTATACATCTGGTTTACACTCCTTTTTTTAAAGTATATTTTAATATAATATTCTCAGATATAGTAGATGCTGTTATTATTAGTTAAGTTCAATAAAATAATACTTTTGACACTTTTTTGCTGGTTGGTTGATTTTGTTTTGGTTTTGGTTGTAAGCAGTGAATACTAGAGAAATAGACCTAGGAGGCAAATTATTTGTTGTTAAGAACTAATATTATCTTCATTGTATCTTATAACAGTCAGTTATTCCTTCACTTCCCCCTGATAATTTCCCTGCTTCTTTCCTCCTTTCCTGATTCTCTTCAAAGAAACAGAAAATAACACTAAAATATAAATGGACTTTCCATTTGCTTGGAGTCAGATTGTTCTTTATTTTAATTATATTAAACAAATCTGTTCAGAGAGAAAAGTATATACTGTAATTAAAAGAAAAATAAACCATTTTATTGTTACCATAAAGTTGATCTTACAACTTATTCTGAAGTAGGGAAAGTTTTCAGATGCAGTCCAGGCAACAGACAGTATATTTTAAATAGTAAATTGTTGCAAACATAGTAGGATGCCACAATCATAGAGATAAGGTGAGATGTTCTAAGGGTTGCAATACAAGCAGTAAAAAAGAAGTAAATCACATAATATCATCACATTAATCATTCAAAAGTGCTAGAGAGAAAGAATATTTACAAACATAAAAATGATTGGCTTTAAAATTAAAGATGCAGAGTGAAAAAAAAATAACCTCTCAGATGAAGAAACAGGAAAGAAGACAAAAACCGAATATAAAATAAATGTAATATTATTGGTATTGTTGAAGATATGATGTCAGGTAAACACATGTCAGTGCCAGAAATTGGAAGATGAGGCTGTTTGGATTCTGGGTTCTGCTCTAAGTGCCAGGGGCAAACCAGGTAAAATAATCATACTCTGTAGTGCTCAAAATGAAAGAAACAAAAGGATGATAAGTCAAAACACTTGTTATATTTTTTAGGTGCACCTTTCTCATTTTAGTGAGTCATTTCATGTTCTGTAAACCAACTGTTAGATCCATTTATGATCAATGTTAAAAATTGCTTTTGGGTGTTTCAATTACATCTGTAGGTTAAACTTAGTGCATTTTCTTGTGCAGTATGTATATTTTATTTTTCATGAAAAATGTTGTGTTTGTCTTGCAGAAAGTACTGTTATCCACTGCTGTTGTTTACACAATTATCACAGGATAATTAATTATATATTGAGGTATGAAAAATGAACATGTTGCTTATATGTTGAAATTTTATTTAGCAAGATGTTCTTGATACACTGAAACAGTTTTATGAGAACCTGAAAGGTGTTGTCATTTATATTTTTGTTTTGTTTTGATTGATTGATTTTGATGTGATTCCATTTGGATTTAAGGTAGACATGTAAATTTTTTTCTTCAGGCAAATCTTTACAAAGTTCAGATACAATTTGCATATAATGACATGGGTCACTCAAAGAGAAAAATAAAATGGAAAGTTTTTTGAAAATAATTTGGTGTTCCAAAAATTACATAGTGCAACAAATATTGAAAATACTGCTAGGTTCTCAGAAATGTGTGTCTGGCCATACATGTTTTTCCTAAGGGTAGGATAAAGAAATATGGTTTATAATTTAAAGACAAAACTACTGTGTTAATTTCTCCTAAACAGCTTGCATTAGAAAGACTCACCATTGTGCATTTTCATTCCTCATGGCAATTTCTTGCAGTTGTTATTCATGGAGTTTTTTGTGCCTAATATTTTCCTGTCTTCTGTCTTGTTCTTTCTTTAAAAGCTCTTATTTTTTAGCTGCAAATGACTTTGTCCCCATGTTTTCTGAGTTAGCACAATCCATTGTTTCTTCAAGCTTACAGTTTTTCCAAATTGTGATATCTAATATTGTTTTTATAATAATAATAATAATAAAAAACCCACAACTTTTTATCATTACTTTTGAAATACCATCATAACTTATGTTCAACATAAGCTAGTTTGTGTTTGGACTTCTATGGGTTTGTGTGGCCAGATTTTTTGTCCCCATGTTTTCTTTTCTGCCCTGTCCTCTCCAGTGAAACCAGAGAAACTATGTTCAAAATAGGATCTAAGAAGACCAGAAGTGAACCTAATGGTATGATCACTCATGCAAGTTTAAGAAGTCTTGTGGTTTTGATCCCCTGTGCTTCAATTATTCCTTCATTTTGTCTCTTTACCAACAAGCATACAATTCATAAACTGCCTAGAGAAGACTGCTTCAAAGTCCCAAGAACTACGTTTCACAAAAAAATTCACACCTGGCCCCTGCAGACTGAAGTCAGTAGCTACGATATAGAGTTACAAGAGTAACTCGTTGTTTGTGCACATGAGGTATCTCATTCAAATTGGAGGATATCAAATGTAGTTTTGCACGTGGTTCCTATACAGACATTCAAGCACAACATGATTCGACCAATCACTACTTAATACACATACTATTGTTTTGAAAAACAACTATAATTATATGGGATCATCTGCTTCTTTCTAAATCAAGACATCCCTGAGGTCAGTCAGGCTTCAGTTACTTATCTATGATACCTGATAAGGGATGAGTTTCACAGAGTTGTTGGAGAGACTAGTATGTTTCTTTATCTTAGTAGTCCAAGGACATCCTTTAGTCTTTAAGAATAGCTTTAAAATTCTCAGAAGCAAAGATCCTTATCTTCAAGACAGGGGCTATCCTTCTCCTCCTTAACTCGAGGTCCTTTAGTAATGCTTACTTAACCATGACTATACAGTCTACAACATAAATTATATATTATATATGTATTTATTTAAACAAAAAAAGTTCATGCAATTTCATACTATAAAGACTAATTGGTGCAATAGTTACAGGAGATTTTCCTAACATGAGAAAAATTAACTGAACACAGTATTCAAATAATAATAATAAGAAAAACAACAACAATAAATCTTTTCTCTGAGAAGATCATGGATTAGGGCATTCTGTCAATGGTATGTCTTATTTCTCACAGAAATGTGGGCTTTGCCAGTTTGGGACTTTCTGAATAAATATGTAGAAACTGAAAGAGTGTCGACTTGCAAAGTTAAAGTTGCCGCTGAGCATTCAAAAACTTTGGTGTCTTAACCTTAAGAATTTCATCTTTTACACAAGATCTATAGTTATTTATTCAAGACAGGGTTCTTCCCCCCAAAAAATCAATAGTTTTCTCTGGAAATAGTTAAGTCTTCATATAGACTAAAGATAATCTAAGGTAAACTACATTATTAAGACATGATTATCATGAAGCTGAGTGCTAAGGATACTGCTTTATCTGAACAAGTTTTTACCTCCAGACAGCATCCTGACAAATGAGCTTAATAGGTTAGTTTAGGATCTGTAGTTCCAGAATAAAAGAGTGTTTTAATTAAAGATCCATACAATTCCCTCAATGTTACTACTGTCTTATGCACCTTGATTTCCTGTTTGAAATGCTGCATATCATTGCAACCACCTGTGAAGAAAAGGATTCATTACTGTGAAATGACATTTTGTGAAATTACCTTACAGGGAAAAAGTATGAGTTTTTAAAATAGGAATACTCTGGACAATTGCATTTGTTACCAGACTCCAGAGATTCTGCAGCTTCTTTTTTTGTTTGTAGTAAGCAAAGACAAATTGAGTTTTTACAAACAATAATTAAAATTTAGAATACTTTATTAAGCACAAATTTAGAGAACAAAAAACCCCACAACACTTCCTCTACCCCCACCATTATTAATGTAAATAGATTCGATGCAATTTAGCTGTTTACTTTTCGTTATGTGAAAGAGTTAATTTAAATTATTTAGAAGGAAACCTCAAATGAAATAAAAAATCAGACATCATCATTCATAGTACCTTGGCCAGATATTTTGAGTCAAGACAGTTGCTGAGTTGTTTTTGTGCATTTTTTTTTTCCAAATTTCTTTTCATTATACTAGCATAGGAAATGTCATTTTAGAGTTTTTCCTTTAGGTAATGAAGACGTTAAGAAGATCTGGCTGTGAAATATAATCTTGGCTGGAGAAATCTCAAAATTATTCTTTTCAGATTAAATGAGGTGATAAAAATAGGCCTGTAATAAACATTTTCAATTCCAAAATAGTCACCTTTAAGAAACAATGGAAACTAGATTTAAGGTCTCAAGAATTATATTTATGAGGTTTATTGCTTCCTTATCCAGAAGTGACAAATATGAGTTTTGCACTGAATTTTAAAATCTGCAAAATAAGACTTCATAGCTGGAAAGAACAACCATTTCAGATCCGTCAGTAGGAGAAAGCACAAAAGAAGGCTTAAAAGGACATGCCAGGTTTTGTAGGAAGATCTTGTATGGTATTTGTGTCACAATAACTACAAACTAAATTAGTATTTACCTTCACTCACAGAAAAGGTGAAACAACAAAGTGAAATCCTACAGAAATAAAAGCCTTACAACTGATTGTCTTGTGACAACCAAATTACTAGAAATCAAGAGATAAACAGAAAGGGTATGTTATTATTTTCCATGAAATATTAAATTCCTAAATGTAATCGTATTTTATAGTAATTATTTTGGTTTTTTTTTTACATTATAAGAACACATTGAAAAGTGTCTTAGCTTATGTATTTACCACTGCCTTAAACATTAATAACCTAATATAAGAGCTCTGTCAGATGTCTAAGGAAGGCTAAAATTGCAAAATAATTATTTGATGTTACTTTCTTCAATGAGTTTGTACTTCAAAGCTCTCCACAAGTTGTTTTTTTTCCCCTTTATTTTCTTATACAACTAGAAGTTAATCAAGCTGGAAGGACAAGTGTTCCAGCTGTACCCGCCTTGGGGGCCCTCTGATAAGGTAATTCCAGTTTATCCTTGTTTTTCTTCTGTTTGGGACCCAAAATTGAATGCAGTATGTGCTACATAGAGAAAGATAATCCGTTCCCTTGATCTAGGAGCTGGGCTTCTGTCCATACAGCCTGGGAGATGTTGGGCACTGTTGCTGCCAGGGCACACCATTGGCATACGTTTAACTCATTGCCTACCACCACCCTAGGACTTTTCCTGCAGAACACTCTTTGTCTCTTGCATTAAAAAGGGACAGAGTGGTTTGGTAGAAAATAAACCCCCTTGTGTTCTGTCTTCACTGATGTAGGAAGTTAGGTGCGGCTAGGTTTAAATTCTGAGTGATGTCCAACTTGCCACAATCAGTCCAGACACATTTACCTCCTGTGAACTATCACAGTTCTGGATACACTGACAATGAACTGCACCTTCAGTCCAGTCATACTCATGAATGGCCACACTCTAGAGTCTAGTCACATACCATGAGAAACTGTGATGACTGTCTATTTAAAGAGAGTCAGTTTCCCTTGATTTGTTCATGACGATATCTTCCCACAATATCCCTCTTTTTTTAACAATTTTTATACATTTTTACCTTCAAGGCAGAGTTTGAGTGACTTTAGTCATAAATGCCTTTATTACAATTGGTGTAAGATGCTCTTGCCTTGCATTTGGAGGTACAGCTTAAAAAAAATCAGAACACAGACTCAAGAAGGAGTGGTCACGCATTGGAAGTTGGTAGCCTTCAGGATGCAGGTGGATTTTGGTATTTTATTTGGTATTATATTCTTTGGTGCAGAAGAGATGCTGACGTGTATATCTAACAAATATCTCAGGGAGACAATCAGGATAACAGTGCTTTTTTACAACTCTATTTACTTTTGTAAGAAGATTGCTTTTCCTCATATGAAAGGATGATTTTGAAAATTTGAGTAATATTTATAAAATTACCCATGATATTAAAATGAGGAAACTTTGCACTAAGGACACTATTTTGTCAAGATTTGACAGACCGTTGGCTCAGGGTACCAAAAGTACTGCTTATCAGTTCTAGAGGACCATGTCATTCCCATATATCCTCACAGACTCTGACCACAGAGTCTCCACTCTGCTCCACTCTCCATGGTGCTTGCAGTAAATTAACTGTGTTGTGGATTCCTCACATGTCAGCAGCAGCTGTATCCACCCTGTAAGCCTTCTTGATTTTATACCTTTCCTTAATTGGTGAACAATGTTGATTTGTAATGGGATTTTTTAACATAAGTTCTAATGTAAGTCTTAATTTCCAGGCCACGTCAGTAATTATACCACAGTCTCACCCATCCCCAGCCCATATTGTTAGAGTAGCTGTTCTCTCCCTGAGATAGAACTCATCATTATCCTGTGTTGAATTTCATGAAGTCCTGCAGGTACATTTCTCCATCCTCTGGATGATAGCCCTGCCCTTCAGCATATTGACTGATCCTATAGTCATCTGCAAATTAAGAAAACTATCTCCTCCAAAATCAATTTTAATGAAATTGTTCTTAATTTTGAACAAATCTGAATTACTTTCTGATGAGTTCATTGCACCATGTTTAGAAGCTGAAGCAAATTGTACCCTGTGAAGACAGTGTTATCAAACTACTATTACATCACTCATGATGCTGAGAATATATTTTAAATAATCAACCTGCTTCTATTCTGTTTAATCAATTTTCTCTATAAAAGAGTCAGAGTGTATGGCTTTCAAGAAGTTACTGAAGTGGAAGCAAGAAATTTTATTCAAAGCAGATTTCACAAGACAATAATACAGTTGGCTGAATTCCCAAACTTACTCAGATGCTCTTATACAGCATGATCATACATTACACATCCAAGAAAAAAGTATAAAAGTAGAGAGCTAGTAAAAATTATAATCAGCTCTTCCATCTTTTGTTCTACTTTTTTTATTCTGTATGCAAGTCAGATACATTTTATAATGAATACCATACTGGTTTTGTGGACTTATAGGTCCTGACTGTGATAGAGTTGTCAAACTTTACCTTAGCTTAAGTTCTTCTCCATTAGGACTTATTTTCTAACCTCTAGCACTCTTGATGCATGTTCTGACAAGTATTAAAAATTCACAATGTATTTTTTCCTAGTATCCTTTGTGGAATACTCTCAGTTTGCCATTTTTATTCTTTTACGAATAAATTTTATTAATTTTTCAGTTTAATAACCACATAATCCAATCTTGCAAAACAGAGTTATGTTTTCGTGAGACTGTGAGTTAAACATTTGTTAGAGTTAAAAATTAAAACAAATTATAGAGTACTTAATATACTAAGATGGTGAATTTAACAAATGTCATACACTGAGTCCTCACTGTAGTGGTTGTATGTTTACAAGCAGGAATTTATATTAAATCAAGAGTAAAAAAAAATAAAGCAGTGTTGCTCTTAAGAACATGGGGGAAGGAGGATGAAGAAGGTACACAAATCAAACGACTTAAAATTAGCGCAGTGCAGAAGAGATGCTGACATGTACATCTAACAAATATCTCAGTCAGGGAGACAATCAGGATAATAGTGCTTTTTTACAACTCTATTTACTTTCATAAAAAATTTGCATTTTCCTCATATGAAAGGATGATTTTTAAAATTTAAGTAATATTTCTAAAATTACCCAAGCTTTTTTATTTTTTAATAAAAACTACTTGTTTCTGAAAACTTACATGAGGTCCCACTGCTTCCTCCTATTAATAAAGTTATAGCAATCAGAGCATTTTCAGTCTCAGTGGCATTGCTACTATAGGCAACTATAATTAGGCATTATATTTTCCCATTTTCAGTTCATCTTTAGGTCTAAAACCATCCATCGAAATTTGTTTGTTTAATGCTTGATGTTAAACTTATGGATTCTGTTGCCTAAGCTGTTCTTTTTTCTTTCTGGAGCATCCATAAAACTCTAGCCTGGTAAGATTCCATCCTTTACATAATCAGTTCTTGATAAAGGATTGCTACTTCAGGCTTTTTTCATTTTATTTTGTTTTTCAAAATTCTGTGAAGTTTAGCCAGAACCAAGAGTTTGAATCATTTTAGCATTTTTTATTGCAGGTTTTCCCTCAGCTGTGGTAATGGCACAATTTTCAATATTCACTCATCCTGTGCTTCTGTGTAGAATTTTAACACAATGTCATATAATTAGGGAATAAGAGAATCAAAACTATTACTTACCAAGTTAAAAGATGTGCTAAACTCATGTGGCTTGGATATTAAGAAAGGTACAGTTTCCTTAAAACAGATGGGGGGAAGGGATATGTTGACAGGCATGTAAACAACATGTTCAGTACCTTTGAAGCTCTGAGAATTGCAAAAGAATTCTTGCAACTATCTAGATAAAGATGGAAGCATCTACAGTAGCACTACTGGGTTTAATTTTGAGTATTCTCACCAAGAAAGATCATTTCAAAGAGCATTTTACTGAGAATTACAAGGAGATAATGAAGTGAACTTTAATAAAAGAAAAAATAATTGGGAAGATAAGTTAACAGCCAAAAAAACCAGAAGGATATGTGATAAAAGCCTTGAAAGATCTAAAATACGTAACTACTATGAATATTTCATATTTTATGCAGATCCAAAATTAAATTATTCTCCCAGTCTACTCTAGACAGAGGATGAAGTAATTGGTTGAAATTACATAAAAATATGTAGTCTTGTAGGAATTGTTAATTACTTAAAGAGTTTTCATTAAAAGGTTGTGAAATCTCTGTCATCACAGAGGCTTTTCTGGTTTCTTGTTCTGTCTTGTTGTGTTTTCAATACAAAGGTACATAATTGGACATCAACAATGACTCAGGTGTAGTTACAGATATTGCTTCAGATTAAGTAGAGGACCTCTTTGAGTGCCTTCCAGCCTGTGTTCTATTTCATTAATATCCTTGGTAAAAACTGAAATAAACCATCAATGTTGGCTTTCAGCCATATTTCTATCTTTATTGACTCCAGACAACATATTGTAACCACTGTTTTGATTCAAATAAAATATGTTTAGTTTCCTGTTAACTTTACTTCCAAGAATTAATTCCACTTGCTACTTCAAAATTATTATTTGAAAAGTTTATTTTAGAAGACATTGGGTTGGTTTTTGGGGTTTTTTGTTATTAGTTCCTCTATTAGGATACCAACCTCTATGTTTAATGTCTTTCTGGTGATGTTTATTAATCCATAAGGTTTATAGTCTTTTCTTAGAAAGACTACTTCTCTTTATCCTAGAGATAAGTACTAAACTTAAGATAAAATGTCTAAGAATCAAGGAAAAAGGAAGTTTAATAGATTTTCATTAGTGCTTTCCATAGACTTTCTTTCATTTGCTTATAACAGGTGTTGATTAGTTTTGTGGTTTTGTTTTGTTTTGTTTGTTTGTTTGTTTTATATAGCATGTAGTTTAATTAGGGCAGGAATGCTTGATGTTTGCGCTTATGTGTCTAAAGTGTTAGTTTCATCACCAGTCTTTATCCTGTGAGAGTGTTGGCTTCCTCCACTGCAATAAGTGAAAAAGATGTTACTAAATACAAATAATATCAACTTCTAGCAAGTTTGACAGGTCTTTAGTGTCTCATTTAAAAAGCATCAAGACAAAAGTCTTTGAAAAATTGTATTGAGTCTAGGGTGGTGGTGATTTTCCTCAGCAGCCCTTGTAGTGCTGTGCCTTCTGTTGGTAGCTAAAGATGTGTACTGATAGCATATCAATGTTTTGGCTACTACTCGTACAGCATCAAGGATGTCTCTCCAGCATTTCTTCCCCTGCTTTCACTAATAGGCTGCAGGTGGACAGGATCCTGGGAGGGGCCATGGCCAGGACAGCTGGCCCAGTCTGACCCAGGAGATATTCCATACCATATGACATCAGCTCAGTAATATAAACTTGGGGAGAGGAGCAGGAAGGGGGAGGTGCAACTCATTTTGGTCTTCCAAAGTAATGGCTATGCATACCAAAGCCCTGCTTCTTGGTAGGTGGCTGGACATCACTACTGATGGAAAGTAGAAAGTAATATCTTTATTTGCTTTGCTTTGCTTCTCACATACATGACTTTGCTATTTCTTTATTAAACCATTCTTACCTCAATCCATGAGGCTTTCATCTTATTTTCTCGCCTCCCTGGTTTGCTGAGCAGGGAGGGAACTAGAGCTGCATGGTGGACACCTGGCATCCAGCCAGGGTCAAACCACCACAAAAATCTATTTTAATTGTTTTACTAAAGGTTCTTTCATTTGTTAAAGTAATCACAGAATCATAGAATGGTAGGGCTTGGAAGGGACTTTTAGAGATCTAGTCTGACACTCTCCTTAAGGAGGTCCACCTAGATCAGGTCACACAGAAATGCATCAAGGTAGGTCTTGAAAATGTCCGGAAAGAAGACTCCCCAACCTCTCTGGGCAGCTTGTGCCAGTGCTCCATCTCCCTCACAGTAAAATATTTTTTCCATAAGTTTAAATTGAACTTTTTGTGTTCCAGCTTCTTTCCATTACCCCTTGAAGCTTTTAATAATTCTCTGTGTGTCTGTTTTAATAATAACATTATGTTTCATTTATTAAACATCATATACTGTAGAAAAGGTGATCTACAGAATTCTAGACAGTATTTGTAAAGTACAACGAGACATACTAAATCTTGGCTTTATGGTAAGTCTATTGCATGATATGTATCCATTTATAATTGATTATCCATACTGAAACTTTGGGACTACATAAATGAAACAGAATTTGTGAAAACTGAGGGATTAAAAAGGTGTTTCAGGGCACACATGATGTTGAAGAAAATAAGCAAAATCTACTTGCTAACAATTTCATGCTTTTTAATGCAGCACAAATACAAATAATCAACATCTTAGGGAAATAAACTATCTTCAGGATTAACAAATTTCCTGTAAGTTTTGAATAAACTGAAATGTATGTGGAAAGGCATTAAACTGATTCTTTTATTAAGAAATTACATTATCATTTTCCTTTTTGAGATTATGCTCATAGTGGCAGAGTATACCTTAATTCTGTTTTGATCAGAAAACCTCTTAAAACCAAAAAAGCAAACAAGGAAAAAAAACAAAAAAAAATCAGGAAATACTATAATACTTTTAAAATTGTAAGACTTTCTGAATGAATATAAGAAAATGTTATGTTCAACAAAGGAACCAAACTCTGAAATATTTCATTGACTAATTCTGATTGACAGGCTGCCCAGATGGGTTGTTGAGTCTCCTTCTCTGGAGACATTCAAAACCGACCTGGATGAGTTCCTGTGTGACCTACTCTAGGTGGTCCTGCTCTGGCCAGGGAATTAGACTAGATGATCTTTTAAGGTCCCTTCTAGCCCTTGAGATTCTGTGATTCTGTGTTATACAGGTTGTACACAGGCAATTGAAACAAACTACATAGTTCACTACATTTTATTCTCATTGCAGGTTTTATGTGCTTTTTGCTACAGTTTCATTACAAAGTTAACAAAGTTAGTGGCATCTGAGTATATCTGATTCATTTTACTGTCAGTTGCACTGTCCAACAATATAGTACATGATTTTCTCATCACTAAAGCTTAGATTGGGGGTATTGGGTGAAAACAAACAAACAAACAAACAAAAAACCACAATAAGAACAAAAAAAAAAAACAAAAAAAAACCCCAACCAATAAATTATCAACATACTTTTGTCTGTATTGATTTTTGTGAGAAATGTCATCTATAGAAATGTCATCTATATGACAAATACAAGAACATCTGCTTTTGCCTACCACTTCCAGACAGAGCAAGAAGAGATTGTTCTGTAATAAAGAGAGAAATATTCATTCCATTTGAAATACCAGGCATTAATGATCTATTTACTGGGAAAAACTATCACCAAAATAATCTCAGGACAGAAAGTAAATAAACAATTTAGTGGTATGAACAAGAAAGTTAAACTCAGGTCATAGTTTACTTTTTCTTATTTTTGGTCAATCAGACATTGCTAATACAAATGTACCAGGTACACATTTAGAATCTTTTGCTGTTGAAATTTAAAACAAACATGAATTATACTTTTTTTTTTCCAAATCTGTTTTCCTGCATTAAATAAAGTTCATAATGGGAATAAAAATCTTCTAAGTAGCTGTATTTATTTCCTATTTACTTTTAAAAGATTTCTCTATGCATTCTTTCTAGTCTTATGTGCAGATATCAAAACAGCATCACATTTCATTTAAAATTTTTAAAAAATCAAATCTTAAAATATTTGGGTTTTTTTTTCCTGTGATATTAATGAGTCTACATGACAGAACTTTTAATAATTTGAGATGTAAGTGTTGACAAATATAAAATCTAAGGTGACATCCCAAATCTTCTGAAGTCAGTGCCTTCCAAAAGACATAAGGTCCTGCAGCCCACATTCATAGTGCAGTTGAATGTGTCAACTGGAAATTCCACCACAGGAGCTGGGATATAGATGGTCATCTAGGTGGTTAGATGATATAGCCTACCTCTCCTGTTACAAGCCACTACTTCACACTAAAACTATTACTTTAATAAACTTTTTATTTCCCATATAAAATTCTTTATGTGTTACAGGGATTGGAGAGGTACTAAGAAAATAAAAAACATCTAATATGACTTCAGCAAGACAAGCAATGACACAACTTAAAACACATTGCAGAATGACATTTGAGTTTTTGTATATAGCTACCAGTCATGTAGACATAGATTTTTTCATCAATTTGATATATGAGAGACTGGTTTTATTATTGAATTGCAGATCTCCTGTAATCTACTAATTAGATATAAATGTCATCCCCAAAAAGAAGAAGAAATTGAGTTTATAAAATAAATATTACTTAGGTAAAATTCTGTATACACATCTTGGTATGTATACACCAAGCAAGGTAAAGTCAAAGAGTCATGGAGAAATCTAGGAAACAGCAAGCTGAACAAGAAAGGAGATGCAGAGATATTGAAACCTATCATCACTAGATTTGAACAAACAATTAAATGCCATGGCTATGCCGATGTAGCATAATCCAACACTTACATCCCATCCAGGTCTCCATCTTCCATGGACAACTTTCAAGCAACAAAGCAGGAGCTTTGATAATCTTTCCAATGTTATGATTAGCTCTAAAAGGAATTGATCATTTTGGTTCTAGTGAAACATCCTTTCTGAATCTCCCTAAGGACTGGTAGAGAGATATTCTGCAGCTGAAATCAATAATATGAATTAAATTGTGTAATTCACTTCATTTGAAGTTGAATACTCTCAGTTAAATTGAATTACTCCTTTCTACTTTTGTACAACAGAAACTCCTGGGCAGATTATTTACTATTTTTTTGCTTTAATATTATTCCTATTATCTCATTTTTAAGATCAATTACCATAGGATTTTCAGTGTCTCTATATGCAAGTTGTTTGGTTTTCTAGACCTTTATATTTTCTCTAAGCACCTTGCTTCTGAGACGAGATTATTGTATTATGAGTAAAAAACATTTAGAGTTAAACATTCCTTTTGTTTTATACAAAATATTAATACATTAGTTCATAGAATCATAGGATAATTTGTGTTGGAAGGAACCTTTAAAGGTCATCTAATCCCAACACCCTGTAATAAGCAGGGACATCGTTAATTAGACCAGGTTGCTCAGAGCCTCATCCAACTTGATGTTGAATGTTTCTAGGCATGAGGCATCTGCTGTCCTACTGGTCAAGCTGTTCCAGTGTTTCACCTCTCTCATTGTAAACAAAATCTTCCTTATATTTAGTCTAAATCTACTCTCTTTTAGTTCAGAACTATTACCACTTGGCATATTGCATGTTTTCATCTTATTCTTTCTGTAATATAAATCTAAGCTTTTTGGTACATAGCTGCATAATGAATGAAAATCTTTGCTGAGTTATCATTAACAGTATCCACTCCATTTCTGAATTGATAGGGCCTATTTTAAATCTTTCAAAGTATAATAGTAGTTTTATTTTCTACTTTCTGCTATGTATACATCGATATGCATTGTTTTTCAATCCCATTTCTCTTTATTTTCTAATCTTGATTTGTGACCGTGTGTGTATGGTATTTAGTACAGTCTAATCCTAATATCAGCTGGTGTTCGTAGGGCTATGACAACATACAGCTTAGATTGAATTTGTTTACAAATGAAAACAGTTTCAAGTTATTTTAAAGTAGTAGAATTACTGTACTCATTGCAATTTTGTTTTAATGTTGCTGCCCTTTAGATTTAAGAAACTGTAATGTGAATCCAAATTATCTCATAATATTATCTATAGATCTATTATTGTCATAATATATGATAAAATTCAACGAGATACTCTGGATACAATGAAATTTAAGCTATATAAGTCTGGTCTAATGTCTCCAACAATCAGGTTCTGAAGCTGGACATGCTCTTACTACTTTCTTCCGCCTAAGTGTTGGGTTTGTGTGGAGACATTTCTGGTAACAGGGAAGGGACTGTCATGTTGTGTCATGTAAGAAGTTGCTCAAAACTTTTCCCAGAACTAAGTCAGATCCACCTGTGGGTCAATTGGGAACCTTCCATAACCACTTTTTAATAAGAAGCTGGAAGAGATTCTTTATTCTGGGAGGTGGTTGAAGAAGTAGGATAAGAAAGAAGCAATCGTGCAGACCCCAAGATCAGTGAGCTAAGAGACGAATGGGTGTGCTAGAGTATAGAGCTCTCATGTATCCCATAATGAGATGTAAGCTGTCCCTCTGACACCCATGATGGTGGAGATGACATCTCCCAACAGTTCATGCAGGACCTCATGGCAGAGGGGGTAGCTGTACCTGGAGGGGCCCTTACTCTGTGGGGAGATGACGTTGGAGCAGAATGTTCCTGGAGTTATGCTGTTACAGAGGAGACCTGCACTGGAGAAGTTTGGGAGGAGCTGCAGCCCTTGGGAAGGATTCACACCAGAGAGGTTTGTTAAAGACTGTATCTCATGTGAGAGGCCTTGTATTGGAGTAGAGGACATATGTCAGGAGTCCTCCTCCTCTGAGGAGGAAAGAGCATCAGGGATTGACCACAATCCTCATTCCTTGTTCTCTTGTGCTGCTGAGGGAGGAGAAGGTAAAAATATTGGAAGCAGGGGGCTGAGCCAGAAAAAGGAGGGGTGGGGGGAATGAGATCAGTGAAGCTTAGTTGAAAAAAATAGGACCTGAGGATCAAATCCCTCAAGTTTAAGGTGAATATCTTAAATATAATTTAATAAGGTGAAAACATTTATCTCTGCTATCATCTCTGTATATTATCTTTGCTATACTTGTTTTACTCCTTATTTTAACTGGAGTTTGGTACTTAGTGCTTGCAATGAAGCTCTAAAAATAACCCTTGGTTCAGATTGGGATAAAAGAAAAGAACAATATGCTGGATAGAAAGTCAGAGAAGAAAAAGAAATATAACAAATGTTATCACCAATTGTGGGAAAAAATCTTGAACAATCATACACATCGCATTAAAAAAACCTAGTTTCTGTCAAACATGGATGGTTTGCAAAGTGTAAGTTAAATGTGTCAAGGTCAGTTGGAATTGAATTCACTCTTCTTTGAAGATTTTAGAAGTTATTCCAAAGGGATTTTACAATCTCAAGATATAAACTCAATAATTATTTACAACATAGCACTGTTGAAATGCAGGCTGTTCCATCCCTTTCTCAGTAAGGACTACTAGAAAGCATAAAACAGTATGATTAAGAATTCATTTGTTTTATGGTTCAATAGGAGCTGAAATGATTAGGTTCCTTTATCACACTTCATTTCCTCTGTATGTTTTTTAAATCTTTCTGTTAAGGAATACCGGCATCAAAACAAAAGGGATGCAAGTTCTTCTTCAAAGTGCAGTAAATGTTTACTTACCTACTGTATACAGGTGTTTCCATTTGATAAATAGTGTTTAAATGAAGAGAAAACACAGGCCACAGAAATCTTCCCGTATGGCACAGAAGAACAGTGACGGCAGTTTCAAGTCCTTATCTGCAAAGGGAAAGAGATGATTGCCTTAACCTTTGTTATCAGTATGAGGACTGCTTTAATGCTTATAATGCTCAAAAGGATTTACAAAATGGAGAAAGGCTAAGCTAAATGGGCTGTGTCTTATTGGCAAGAGGTTGGTTCTTCAACAGTGGAACCTATGCTGGGGTAGCTCACAACTAAATACAGTGAAACTCTGCCTCTCACAGATGAAGGTCCAAAACCATGTTCTTTCCTATAGCAGTTCACATTCAAGAGGCATGGTTAGCACCAACATGTAAAACTAATAAACAAATGAAGTAATCAGCCTTTGGTATCTTCTTTCTCAGCCAAATATTAACATATCAAAAAGAAGATAAACTTAAATTCTCCTTTCTGAACTCCTGAAGGCTGGCTCTGATGACTGTTGACCCACCAAAAATCACCAAAAATCAGCAACGCTCTACAGAACCAGTTGAACTATTTTGACTTTAGTTGAACTCTAAGATGGACTCACCACTGAACAAGGCCAAGTCAATTAGCGATGATGGTCATGTTTCTGAGATTAATATATTTGGGAAGAGCAAGAAGTTATTTCACAGATCCAAAAACTACAAGAGAAGAAGAGAGAGAGAATAGGTGAGAACAACATGTCCTCAGATACCAAATTCAGTGAGGAAGGAGCAGGAGGAGATGCTCCAGGCACCAGAGCAGAAATTCCCCTACAGCCCATGGTAGAATCTATGGCGGGGCAGGCCCTGCACTTGCATCCATGGAGGCCACAGTGAAGCAGACATCCAATTGCAGCCCAGACACAACCCTACATAAGAGCAGGTGGGTGTCCAAGGGAGGTTGTGGGCCTTTGGGAAGCCCACGCTGGAGCAAGTTCCTAATAGGTCCTGAGAACGCATGAAGAGAGGAGTCCACGCCAGACTAAGCTGCTGGCAGGACTTGTGACCCTGCAAATGACTTATGTTGGAGCAAATTGCTTCTGAAGGACTATTTGACCTGTGGATGAGATACACGTTGGGGCAGTTTGTGAAGAACCAAGAGACTGTGGGAAGAACCCACATTGGAGAAGATTATAGAGGACTGTCTCCCATAGCAAGGAAAGAGTGAGAAGTAGCGGAAAAGACCATCTGTGATGATCATAATCCTCATTCCCCATCCCAGCATGCCACTGGTAGGAGGCAGGAGGAGGCAGAAGGAAGTAGAGGCCTGGGAAGACGGAAGAAGTGGAAGGATGTGGTATAAGATTATTTTTTTACTTCTCATTTGGATTGTTCATTAATAAATTTCTCCCCAAGTTGAATCTGTTTTGCCTGTGAAAGTAATTACTGAGTGATCTCCCAGTCCTTATCGAACCTCAAAAGCTTTTCATTCTACCATTACAACAGTACAATAACTATCAAATAAAATGCTCACCAATTTTCCACTTCATCTGTAAAGATTTTGCAACTTTTCTGTCATAAAATCCAACCATACCAGTTTTCATTCAGAATTTCTTTCATGTTCTGAAATCTTAAATTTTATATAAACACCAGCCAACTGAGTTACTACTATGCAGATTTTCACTCTTGTAACCTTCTTTGGTGTAGCTACATGTGGTTTTGTCCAGCCAGCAATGAAGCACCACAACAGTCTCTCACTCAGTGACCCCCATTCACCCTCACTCTCACCCAGTGAAATGAGTAAGTAAGGTTGTGGATTGAGACAAGGGCAGGGAGGGCTCGCTGCCAATTACAGTTCCAGGCAAAACAGACTCCAATACTTGATTTAGAAAGGAAAATAAGGAAAATTTATTCTACTACCTACAAGAAACAGAACAGACAAAAAGTAAAATCAGAGCAGGGTGATGAGAAAAATACAACCAGCACTTTCAGATCTCCCTCCTCCATCCCTCCTTTCTTCCCAGGCCCAGCTCACTGCTCCCAGTATTTCTACCTGCTCCCCTCTCAAGGGATTAAAGGGCAGGGAATGGGGGATGTGGTCAGTCTCTCACAGATGGGCTTTGTTGCTTCTCTCTTCTCAGATAAGGATGCCTTCTGGCATTCTTCTCCTGCTCCAACACAGGGTCCCTTCCCTGGGACACAGTCCTTAACAAACTTCTCTAGTGTGGATTTTTCCCAGAAGCTGAGGCTTCTGCCAGTACAGGGTCCCTCACATGGGACACAGTCTTTAATGAACATCTCTGGTGTGGATTCTTCTCCACTGTTGCAGCTTCTGCAGATACAGAATCCGTCTAACAGGACAAAGCCTCTTCTGGGCATAATTTAATGAGCTTCTTTGTCGTGGGTTCCTCCCTACAGTTATAATTTCTGTGAATATGGAGTCCCTCACACAGGACATGGACTCCTCCAGCCATAGTCACTGCCCCTGGCACGAGGTCTTTAATAAAGAGAATAATTGCCCCTGATTTGGGGTCTCTAGCAAAATGAGTCACAGCCTCTGATGTAGGGTCTTTAATGAAATGCAAACAAATCACTATTTCACCAGTCCTCTCCACAGGATGCAGGGGAGTTTCTAGCACACCTCCTCCTCTCTTCCCTCACTGACCTTGGAGTCTGCATGGTTGTTTCTCTCTCTCTTCCCACTTAGCACTACCACTAGTCAGAAAAGAAGAAACAGAAGAAAAGAAGAAACAGGAAGAACCTTCCTCTTCCAGCTTCTTAAAAAGTGATTGTGCAGGTGTCTAACTGGCTCAGCCCCAAAGCAGGTCCAGCTCAAAGCTGGGGAGAATTTTGAACAGCTTCTTACAGGAGCCATCTTTACAATCCCTTCCTCCTTACCAGAAATGGCTGTCATGTCAAACCATGACAGAGTTAACAGATAAATCATGACACTATGTTTTTTGGGGAACTTTTACAGTGGTTCTGCAACATATTTAGGCTCCAGCCTTGCAATACTGCACATGAAGAAATATTAATAAGATTGCAGACTTATTTAATGCCTGAATAGTTTTGGATTAACTGTCCATTCTCAAAAAATGGTTCCAAGGTTATTCATAAGCACCAAATTTCTAAGTCTAGGAATTCAGAAACAAGAAGAAAAATGTTTTATAAAAATGATCTTTCATAAAATGTAGTTTCTCATTTATTCATTACTGCTGCTTTCTCTATCAGCCTTTTATTCCTTTTAACCTATGAATTTGATGCTACTGTTCTGCTATCAGCAAATGTATGTACTCTAGGCATTATTGTAAGAATACAGTGCATATTACTTTGCAAAAATGATACAAGACTTATGTCTGTGAATGCCTGATCTGAAGAGGGAGTTAGCAGTACTATATGCTCAGTAACAGTAGCTAACATATTTCACATTTTTCAAGACTTTAAAATGCCAAAAATATTAATCAACTCTTAGAAGTTTCATGAATTGCAGAGATAAAAGACAAATCTTGAAATTATGAAAAAATAAGAGTTAGAAAACTAAGATCAGAAATCAGAAATTGGAATAAGAAAAGAAGAATCTCATCTCATGCTCTTGAACCTTTTGTGTCTTCCAATTTCTCTGTTCTAGCCTACTTCACATGCGGTACACATAGTAATTCTATAGACCTGATCTGTGTATCTTATTCCAGGTGGAAAATGTAAAGGTATGAGTAAGCCCTTTTTTCTTTTTTTCTGTATCTTTTAATATAAGTCCTTTTCATTTCCTTCCTCTAGTATAAGAGACTAGGCATATGTGACATACACATATTAAAATGATTTGTCTTCATGCCATTAAGAGTTGAGTGAATTCACCACTCTTGGAAAAACAGAATGGTTTGAAGCATCTGATTTCTGGAGGGAAGTTACCCACTTGCAAACCTTCAAAAGGTTCAGAAAGTTGGGTTTACTGCCATTTTTCCAGCTCTGTTAAAGTATAGTGAATGTAAATTCTGTATTTCTATAGTCAATTGGGAAATACCTTGGGTGGGAACATGAAACATAACAACACAGTCCTAACGTCGTCTGGCATCTACTTCACTAAACACTAATCCTTCGGTTTCCAAAAGTATTTCATGTGAATTTCATCCTTCCTAGTCTTCTACTTAGTCTTTCCAGTTTCCTATGTAATTTCAATAGATTTCAAACAGACATAAATAAACGAGCAAACAAACATACTGATTATTTTTTTCTACAGAGATTTTCCTTTTGACAACAGTGCTTGCATACAGGCTGGGAACATACAAAACTTGTCCTATTTCATTGTCTCATATCAAAGACCCAAGGCATGCTATGACAGATACTGGCAAGCAATTTTAGATGAAGCACTGAGAATTAAAAAATACTTAAGAAGAGACATAGTCTACTTACTGGTGAAAAACTAAAGAAATAAAATTTGGCATATGACCCAGATCTGGCAACATACTTGGCATCTCTGTTTATGTCTCAGTCTGGTTCAAAATCCCAGTGGTTTCTCAACTCCTTTTTTCTTGTAAGGGAAAAATTAGTTTGCAGACTTTTCTTCTTACAGAAAATATTTTGTCTTACAATGGAAAAATTATTTTATAGGCTTTTTTTTTTTACTGGAAATGTCTTCAATCTGCAAACTTGCAGCATTCAGATTTGTAACTTCTCTCAGTACACCCAAATAGACCTTTATTACTCTTCCCTACAGATATGTTGATCATCAATTCTCTCAGATATTTTGGGATATTTCAGAAAGATACAGAATCTATTTTTTGCTTACATATAGAGAGAAATATTAAATTAAAAGGAAATTAAGAAAGATATAAGAGCATGAATTATTAATCAAAGTCGACAAAACCCTTTTTTATTATTAACTGTATTTGTCTTAAAATACATATTTAATGTTTCTGAATACTACCAAATAGACTACCACTCTTCCTAATATATGGGAATGCTTTCATTTGATCATGCTTTAGCCAAGTTGCATCTATATATTTTCTAAAGGTCTAAACTTTAGCATGATGAGAAAGAATAAGAATGTTTTTATGCGTTGCATATAGCTTTCATGCTCTCACCAACAGCTATCAATAACTAATAAAAAATCTTTTGAACTCCACAATAATTACTTATTAACTTATCTATCTTGACAATTTATTTTCACCTACAAAGTACTGAAGATTTAATGTACCTGTAAATATTTAATGATCAACTCATGGACCAACTTGCACAGATTATGATTTTGCCAATATGTCTTCATATTTACAGAAAAAAATAGGAAAAAGGAAGAGAGATAATATCTACCTAATTTTTCCAGACCAATGAAGCCACCTAGAAGTTTGATAGTATTGGTGGTATCTTTCAAAACACCCGAACTATCATGATTTTCAAGGTCATTTGCAGGAAAATAAAGTTATTTTAAACATATATTAAAAAATATAATTATGTCTGGTTTTAGATTTTGTTTCTGTCTTGATCAAACTCTCCTTCCAGATATTTCTGTAGAAGTACAGATCTGGATACATAAGCATATGCATATGCAGAGAGAGACAAAGAAACTATTAAATAACTATAGAATTCAAAAGTCATAGAAAATTCTAATAGTGTGAATCTTATATTTCAAATAGGAAAACACAGAGTATGTTCAGACCATCACTACAGATAGTGTTTTTTATAGGAGGAATTGCTATCCATCCACTATAACTGTCACACCAAGTAAATGTTATCTTCCCATTTTTTCAAAGTTTCTAGGTTGCCATACAAATCTCAGAAACAAAACAAATCATGGATGAACCATTTGCTCCTTTAGTACAGTCTTATGTAGAGCTTCAGCAGCCCTGGATTTCTTGGAGATACATTGTTCTAAAATCAGAATCATAGAATCATTCAGATTAGAAAAAGCCTTTAAGATCATCAAGTACAATCAAACCTAACACTGTCAATCCCACCAATAAACCATGTCACTAAGTGCTACATCTGCTTTTATGTATCTACAGGGATGGTGACTCAAGCAATTCTCTGAGCAGCCTGTTCCAGTGCTTGACAACCTTTTCATGATGAAATTTTTCCTGATATCCAATCTATAGCTCTTCTGCTCCACAGCTCCTCTCATGCCCTTCGAGTGGAAATCAGCAGTAGACTTATGACTGTTAGGACTACACGAAACTATAAAACAATCCAACCCTATTGGTCATTTAAGGACTTTTAGAGTTTTTTTCTCTTTTTCTGGTGCTGGTGTCTGTTAACATAAAATATCCATTGCTATATTGTACTGTCAAGAAAAACTTAGTAATTTCTCTGCTTTACTTTATGCTGTTTTTTGGATAGTGTTTCTGCTCTCAGAAACACAATTGTATCTAAGGATAGGATCCATCTTTTACACACCAGCTCAACTCTCTCTTGTTGGTCAACACCACAGCCCAAGATTATACTTTTTAAAGATTTTTTTTGTGTTCAAACATTTATGAGGCAGAAACTTGTTCTTGTTTATGTGAAAAGTTCATCTGATGTGCAATGCATTTGGAGGCTTTGCTAATGCTGACTTGATTAACATGCAAATAGCTCTTGATGTCTCTGCTCAAATTAGCATTCCTATCACCTTTTTCCCTCAAGATAAGTGTTTCTCCTGGCAAACATCAAAACTGGATGTTAGTATTTCCCAAGATCTTAAATTTAAAAAGACAGAGTCCACGTTTATCAATAATTTCTTCATTTCTAAAGCAAATCCCTAGCAGATGAAGCTCCTTCTGGCATAGTTATTAATTGCATGTTGCAGGTTTATAATCTCATTGAAATTCCATTTGTCAAGTGAAAAGATTTTGTTTCTCCATTGATACATCACCACCATACTGAAATGGGTGATGCCAGTAATACTCCTAGTTTTCTGTCCTTTTCCTTCTGCCCCTTTCTTTCCCCCTGGCAACAGTCAATTTTGAGGAAAACAAACACTGCTAAATTCATTAAAAGGAAAAAAAAATCCTTTCTCTCTCACTCAAAAAAGAATTAATCTGAAAATAAAATGCCTGTCAGACTCTGTACAGCTCCGTTCTCCCTTACCTACCACCTCCACAATTGCCACTGTGATTTCTGAGGAATAGTTATCAATGCCTGCAAGTGTATTTTACTTCCACTGGGAACTAAGCTCCACTTCCATGCTGCAGCTCCTTCTGCAGACTACATTCTCATTTCTCTCCCAAAGCTGCAGAATCTCACTGTCAGATGCAAAGGTAGCTGGCCCTTAGAATAGAAACCTGGTCAATGGTGCCTCTAATGCTTAGCCATCGCATTCACTACGGTTGTTTTTATCACAAGAAATAGAATGCATCAATCTGTATTTGTTACCACTTCAGAAGAGAAATACAAATAGCTATAGTCTTGTTTTCTCTAGGTTGTTTTAATGCATTGGTAAGATTTGCAGTATAATTTTCTATTCTGTGCTCTTGCTTTTTAATAACTTAAGTAATATATCTAATTTCTCTGATTTTTCTACGGTTTCTGTATGTGCTTTCTACAGAAAGAAATATTAAAAAGCCCTTTAAACTTAATGTTTTTGATCTATAACTTTGTAACAGGGTCATATTTCATTTGGAAATATTCAGCTTCTTCTTCCCCAGGCTTTCAGATCATTTTCATCAGATCAATAAGAGTGCTTGTGATCATGAACTACATGGAAAAGACATGACTACATCATCCTGTCTGAAGCATTGTGTCAATGTATCTAAGATAATGTTAAACTACCTATTCTACTTTCAGTGATTTTAAAGTGACTACAGATAGTGCCAACTTATCACAGATGTGTCTAAGTTATCTTTCTATCACAATCAACCCACAGCAGTAACTGTAGCAGTGAGTGAAAAAGTCATGAAGTTATATATGCATTGCTACGTGGTTACCAAAAATGCAAAGTAAAATAACAGTCCCTACAAAGTGAATATGGAGATTTTAGATTTGAAGTTTGCTTTTTCACAGCTTTTGCCTCCATTTAAACTGTAAGTTCATCACAGAAAGATAAAATCTTATATGTGTATGTAGGTTCTCAGTAAGACTTTTTCAGTTCCAAGAGGCTCAGTATTTACTTATTCCAAGAACATAGACAAATGTAAGTCATTCGGAACAGCCAGTCATGTTCACTGAACTGCTGTCTGTGTTAAATCTAGCAGTTAGGGTAGGAACTGCACCAACCACTGCATACTTGCCTAAGGTCCTGAGGTTGTACAGTGTTTTGTTTGGAGGCTTTTTGAAAGATCACTTTTACTGTGATCTTTACTGTGTTATTGATGTCTGAATTAAAGCTAGCTTAGTAAGAGCTGCACAGGTTGCATTCAGTGTGGTATGGTAAAAACAGTGATGGAGTCTGACAGCATGTTATAAAACGAAGCTTTAGTGAAGCACTAGGGAACATGTGCAACAGCTTGCCCATATGGCAACTCACCCAAAACTATTAGTATGAGAGAGGCTTAGTTTCTTTCTATTGTTTTGGTGACTAATGTACTTTCCCTAAAATGTAATTTAGATCTATGGTATTAGTTCTTACTGATACAAATCACAGCACTGCTTAAATCCGTTAAAATTATTCTAAATATCATTTAAGTCCAAGAAGTTTGAAACTCTACTAAATAATAAAAAGGAATACACAGTGTGGAATTTCCTTATTTGAAGATCAATATCTTGAATTTCAGTCTGTTACATGAGTTGAATTCAACATTTAGAATCATAGAATCATAGAATGGTAGGGGTTAGAAGGGATCTTTAGAGATCATCTAGTACAAACTCTTAGCAGAAGCAGGTTCACTTAGATCAGGTCACATGGGAACATGTCCAGGCGGGACTTGAAGACCTCCAAGGAAGGTGACTCGACAACCCCTCTGGGCAGCCTGTGCCAGTGCTCCATCAGCTTCTCAGTAAAATATTTTTTGCTTATATTTAAGTGGAACTTTGTGTGTTGCAGCTTCATTCCATTACCCCTTGTCCTGTTGCTAGCTGCAATAAAAAAAGGGATGTACCAACCTCCTGACACCTACCATTTGTAAATGTTAATAAGATCTCCCTTCAGTCTTCTCTTCTCTAGACTAAACAGCCCCAGTTCCCACAGTCTTTCCTCGTATGAAAAATGTTCCAGTCCCAAACTTGTACAAAGCATCTATCAAAACATATAATCTTTAATATGTGTTTATTCACAACAAAATCCAAGTGAAAAATAGATATAGAGGATTTTACAGACACACACAAATATAGGCATATATGCTGTAACTTATATGATTCACACAGGAATTTTAATATCTGGATGTGAGTACATTTCAGAATTGAACTCGTCAGAGAAGTTTAGGCTTATGCCATGGAAGAAATTTTTGAAAAAATCAATTTTGAAACTAGAAATTTAAAATTTAATCTATTCAAAACAATCAAAGATATATTTTATCTGAAATAGCTATTTCTAGCAAGAATGGCACTTTGCTCTACTTGCTGCACTGATTCCTATGTTCAAAGGGTTCTCTTTTTTTCTTTTTTTGGGGGATTTTTTGTTTGTTTGTTTTTTAAGAGCAAACAGAAAGCCAAAATATTCTCTTTGTGGACATGCAAACACTCTTAGTTCATCAGTATTTGAACTATGATCAAACTTTTCTTAGCATCTGTGAGAAAAGCCCTTCTCCCTAATGACTTCTTGTACTGAACTAAAGCTTTAAATCAAATACTGAAAATGAAAATGTGAAATGAAGATTTAAATGAAAAATCAAAACATAGTCTAATTTTGGGGTGGATTTTTTCCCCTTTTATTATTCTTTTGCCTTACTTGTGTTTCTTATGCTTTGGTTTTGGTTTGGTTTTGTTTTATTGTGTTGTGAGTTTTTTCTTAAAGTACTGTTTGTTGCCTGATAGAAGCTGATAAGTCATAGAAGCTTCTCCATCTGGAAAGATTTTACTTATCCAAATCTCCAGGCTCATATTGGTCTAAATTCTCCAGTATATTAAAGGCATAAAGCTATTTTAACAGACACTGTAGGGTTATTTCCGTCAAGGAAAAATCTCTGATGATGGAGAGCTGCAAAAGTAATTTATTGGCTTCTTGTATCATTTTGGCGTAACACACATACATGTAGAAAAGGTTGTAATTCTCACTTTCCTGGTTTTCACTATTTGGTGGCTTCTAAAATGCATTGCTGGAGTCATTGGCTGAGGGAAAAAACTGCAAATGTGCAAGAACTGCTCTGACGTGTTAACTCAAAGTCGTTGAAAAATGTGACAGCATTTTCTTTTCTTTTTCTTTTTCCTCTATAAATTATTGCAGTTCTTCTTTGGATGTACTCTGCAATGAAGTGTAATGCAGAAAGCAAGATGGAATTGCAATGAAAGACATGTCCCTAATACAGCTTGAATCTTTTCAAGGTAAGGACAAAAAGAAGCAGAAAAGCAGGTGAAAAGTTTTGAGTTCTTGAGCTCTGGCTACTACTATGACCTAAAGTAATGATTCCCTACTCTGTATTTCCCCTACTGAAAGTATTTCTGTGATGCTTTTTTGATGAAACTGAAACTATATCATTACAGGCATGACAATTGTTTTGGTTTTTTTTTTCTGTCTTTTGTAAATCCATCTCTATTTCTTTCTCCTATGAAGGAACAGATATAGAATCTGTAAAATAATTATTTAGATAGTGAATATTATCTAACATATTTAACACAATCAGCTTTTCAAAGACATCTTTTGATGGAAATCTGTTAGTGAGCTACTTCACTGCACTGTCGTTACATGGCATGTATTATTACTTCAAAAATTTCTGGAATTTGCATCCTTGCAGTTTTAAACTTTTTTTTTTTCAAGGAAAAAAAAAAAACAGTTAATGGGAAAATGTGTCAACATGTTTGCAGATAGCAAACTCACACATGAGTAATGGTATGGATGTGGAATCACAAGTTTTATTGTGTCTTAGTGACTTGTTTTCCAAGATATTCCAACCAATTTTGCAGCTTGCCTCTTGTAGTAATGCCTGTGCTGTACTGTTAAAGCACTGCAGATAAGCTTCCTGGCTTATAACTGTTTTGAGCAGGGTTCACGTATGTGTAGTCATAAAGGCTAAAAGAAAAAGCAATAAAAGCTCCAATCCTGCAATTACAATTCTGATAGCAGATTCATGGGCCTTGGCTGAGTCCATTATCTCTAGAACCCTAGAAAGCAACAGAAATTCCAATAGAGTACTACACAGAAGTGGAACCTGTTCATGCAGAACCAATTGCAGGATAAAGGCTGTATCAAAGAAGCATGTCTAACAGTCTGCTCACTGAGTTGCTCAGTCAAAAGAGCTAGCTGTTTGCCAATTTTCTTTTCTATTACATTTTTCCAGTAAGGGAAACTATTGACCTGAAATACATGGATATTGGTGGATTCTCAGAAAAAAAAATAGGTTGATTGGCTTTGCTTTTGCTTTTCTGTCTGAGAGATAATGACATGCTAAAACACAGGGTTTGGAGTTGATAGACTTGATGAAACTATCTTTCAAGCTGTTTAGAAAAATAGTATCATTTAGAATCTACCAGATTTCATTCAATGGGATTTATTTTACAGCTAATACTAGTCAGCACACAATCTATTATTCTGCTGCAAAAAGCTCTCATCTTAATATTTTTCTGAGATAAGGTTATTGTGAAGTACAATTTACTTCACAAATTCCTGAAATATAAATAACCTGATACTGTAGTTCCAAGAACAAATAGATAAATAAATAAATGTAGTAGATATATCAGTGGGGGTACTTTTGTTTCGGGAAATAGAACATCTTTGTATCTATTTTTGGTTTGTCTGCTCCGATTCAAATCTAAACCAAGTCAGTGGTACTTGTTACCTTCTAAATAAATTGCAAATATTTTCTACCTGATTTGGAAGCTCTGAAGGAAGTCTCATCTCAGGAAACCAAGAATGGAATAAGCTATGAAGATTGGACTGAACATTCATATAAAGAAATAATTCTTCCATATTTGACTTGAACACAAATTACATTCCCACACATTATTCTGGGATTGATTATATTTCGGACCCTAACTTTTTCATTTCAGTTGAATAACTATAGTACTCTGAAGTAATTTGTTATAGCTTTGCATAAGACTTCTTCCAGTGTCTCTTATGCTCATCTGGGTGAATCGTTACAGCTAGATCATGGATTTTCAGGCTGTTGACAGACATCTGATTTAGTTATTTATTGAAAATGGAACTAGCAAAAGTTCCTAGTCTCGAAACAAGATTGACTGACGTGAAGTTACAGCCACTGAGACCAGAACTAGATAGCAATGAAGTGATAGCAAAGACATCAGTAGAGAAAAAGGGTGCATGACTGAGAAGATGTTCTTTTTCCATTTGGAATTGGTTTCTTGGGTGAAAAAATTTTAATAACACATTGGTAAAACCAGTTTGCCAGAAAATATATGACTAAGTATGTTCTTTCATTATAAAAGTTTATGGTGGTTTAGCAGGTTTGATAATTTTACCAACATATCGTTAAGGTCAAGGAATATTCCAATGAAATGTAGAGAAAGACAAATTAAAACAAAACATAACAAAACCACAACCTCTCTGTGCAGCCTGTGTCAGACTTCCCTCAACCTCACAGCAAAGAAGTTTCTCCTTATGTTCAAGTAGAATTTCCTGTGTTCCAGCTTGTGCCTATTACCTCTCACTCTGTTACGGGGTGCTACTGAAAAAGACTTGCCCCATTCTCTCAACATCTGCCTTTTAGGTATCTGTAAGCAGTGATAAAATCCTCCTTCAGTCTTCTCTTCTTCAGGCTAAACAGCCCCCAATCTTGCAACCTTTCCTTGTAAGAGTCATGTTCCAGTTCTCTGATCATCTTGGTGGCCCTGCTCTGGACTCTCTCCAGAAGTTCCCTCTCTTGAACTGGGGAGCCCAAAACCAAACACAGTACTCCAGATGAGGCCTTACTAGGGCAGAGTAGAGAGTGAGGAAAATCTCCTTCAACCTGCTTGAAAAACTTTTTTAAATATGTCCCATTGGCATTGGCCTTCTTGGCCACGCAAGTATGTTGCTGTTCATTGTTAACCATGACTCCCAGGTCCCTCTCTATAGAGGTGCTCTCCAGCATGTCAATCCTCAGCCTGGACTGGTGCATGGGGTTGCTCCTCCCTAGATGCAGGACTCTGCACTTGTCCTTGTTGAACCTCATGAGGTTCCTCTCTGCCCAACTCTCAAGCCAGTCAAGATGCCGCTGTATGGCAGCACAGCCTTCTGGGGAATCAGACAGTCCTCCCAGTTTGGTGTCATCAGCCAACTTGCTGAGGGTACACTCTGTCCCCTCATCCAGGTCATTGGTGAAGAAGTTGAACAAGATCGGTCCTCCAAGGACTGGGCTTCCTGAGGGCTTGTCTTAGCAGTAAAGACTGAAGCAAAGAATTCATTCAGTAGGTCTGTCTTCTCTGTATCCTCCATTGCCAGGGCATCCATCTCATTCAGCAGTGGGTTCACATTCTCCCTAGTATTCCTTTTGCTGTGGATGTACTTGAAGAAGCCCTTCTTGTTGTCTTTTGTATCTTTTGACAGATTCAATTCCAAAAGGTTGAAGTCCTTCTTTGTTTCATCTGTACATACTCTGACAACATTGCTATGCTCTTCCAAAGCAACCAATCTCTTTTTTCACATTCTATAGACCTCTTTTTTCCATTTGAGTTGGTTCAGAAACTTCCTGTTCATCCATTCAGGTGTCTTACTTCCTTTTCCTCATTGTTTTAGCTGTGGGAATTCACTGATCTTGGGCTTGGAAGAAGTGGTACTTGAAGACTGACCAGCTTTCCTGGGCTTCCATGCTTTCGAGAATTCTAGCCCATGAGATTCCTCCAAGCAAGTCTCTGAAGAGGCCAAAGTTAGCTCTTTATTTTTTCCCAATAAAAATATTTCTTTCACTACAAATTTCTTTTATTTAAATGTATCATTTGAAGACAGCACAAGAAAAATAATGACTGTTTCACAATATGTTTGTGTTATTTAATTTACTTATTTTTTTAAACTAGTACTGTATTAATGAATAAAAACTACATTGTGTGCCTGCTATTCTGTCTAAGCAGGCATTTTCGTCTCTGCCTATGCTCAGGGAAAGTCTTCTAGGGTGGTTCAATGAACCTACTGTGAGGCAAGTCTCAAGGTTTCTGTTTAGAGGACTGTTTGGGAAACAGGTAGACTGACCAAATCCTAAGGCCCTAGTTATCACTGCGGGATTTGTTGACAATCACTCAGGGAATAAGCAAGCAATAAATTAGGCCCAGGAAGAAAAGCCTAAGAAAGAATGGAATATGCACTCTTAACATTTCAGAACTCCAGGGGAATGCAGTGACAGTGAAAAATAGCATAAATACTTCAGAGTTCACTTGAAAAAGAAATATTCTTTTCTTGTAGGCATTGCTTCCTGGAGTGTTATTCTGAAGAGTTTTACTGAAATACTCTTCTCCAAAGGACACTACTAATGCCATGTTTATTTTTTTAATTGGCTTAGTAGAACCAAAAAAAATGTGATTGGACTACATTTACCTGAAAGCTGTTCTCTGTCAATATATCAGCCTCTCTTCTTTCCTGGACTATGACAAGGACAGTGAGACACACAGCTTGCCTTTCCAATAATTACATATTTGCTCTCCACCAATACAGATTGCTTACTTGCCTTTTTAATGAGAATTCTGTTGTGTTAGCTCAGCACTACAAGATTATTTCCTTAGAAAAACCTTGTCAGATTTTACTTTCTCTGCAATGCCAGAGTACTTGATACTATATCAAATTGACAGTTCTTAGGAGGAATTAAATATTTTGAGAGATAAGAGAAATGTACAGGGTAGCAAACTGATTAACAGCACTCTCAACCTGATCTGTCTTCTATGATATTTTATCTGGTAATACTTTGATGTCAATTGCAGTCCTTCTCTGACAAAGAGGAATTTAAGTTCACTGTTATGAATGTCTGTCCTTCTCATGCTCTCAGCCTCTCATAATGCCAAGCATCAACTACGGAATGCAATAGATTTAGGCACACTCTTTCCCAGTAGGAAAGATATAGAAAAATAGGTAGCACTTATCATAATACTGAAATTATTTGAAGTAACAGATTTCAGGAAAACTAGGACATTCATGTCATTCTCATCCAGATGGGAAATTATGTGCATAAGAGCAACAGTACAAATACTAGAGTAATGTGGATACATCACTGGCATGAGCTGAGTTTAGCTATGAGTCAACTGTGAATGGTTCATACATTCCATATACACAATTACTGTGATATGATCAAAATCCACACATTTAATATATCAAATATTTGACACCTTCTACATGCAAGGTAACATTTAAAAACAAAAGCTAAAACATGTTATAAACTACCCCACATACCCTATATCTTCTATTAAAAAACAGCTTGAGAAAAAAATAACAACACAAGTACCCATTGTTCAGTTGTTCTGAAACATTTTTTAAGTAGCAGCATTTTTTAATATCATTTTGGTCATAATATGAATGTTGAGTAAAGTAAAAAAAGACTCGATTTGTGTCCTCCTGTTATATGTCAAAAAGTGTTTTGGTTCCTTTACTCTGCTTTTGCTCACATGTGCCTTTTGGAATGGCTTTGATAGACTCCAATGTCTGTCAAAGAAAGACATGGGCAGAATTTTAAACATTGTAAATATGTTTAAAATCTTAGGGAGAGGAAAAACATATGAGTTTATATAATGCAGCTTTTTACTGTGCCAATCCATTAAAACATCAGAAATAGTCAGTGTTTTCCACCTGCTATTGTTTTTAATCATGTTTACCTGTTTCCAAGCTAGCATATTTAGCAAGCCCTTTGGAAAAAAAGAAGTGCTAATTATAAATTAAACCAATATTCAAATCAGTAGCCAACAAGTTGGCATAAATGTTTCTATTTCAGAGGAGCACTGTATTCCTTTGCAATAACTAGAAAATGTAGAATATCCGACAATAAAATAAAGGAAGAGGTTGAGGGAAAAACAAGGGAGGAAATCATGTTATATTTATTAAACCTTGTAAGATACTTAGATAAAAAATTACCTTCTCTGTAAATCAATACAAAAGGCTGTTCTCAACCAGACTGCCAATGTCAGAACTGATTGCTCTTTTTCCTTTCCTTACACAGTTATTTATTTATGCTAATTGTGATTATGCACATTGTAGTTCACCATGGGTTTTGCTGTAATAACAAATATTTTTCCTGTGTTTTTCATCTTACTTGTTTTCCTAGAAAAATGTATAAAAGTTCTTCTACTTTAGAAACTAGGAGTTGAAATAAACCCTTTAGTGTACTCCTTCAACAACTGTGGTATCTTGCATAACTCTTTCTTTTGGGGAAAGAGAAAGAAGAGGGAACAATGTATGTTCTCAACCACTGCTAAGGTCACAAGTTAATATGAAGTAAAAAAAATAACATTAACATTAATTTTAATTCTATTTAGGAAAAACACAGTGTAGGTCTCCAGGATTTTTTATAGCAGAACAAGCTATTTTAGTTTAGTGTCTTGTGAAGAGGAAAATAACTCTCCTGGAGGGAGAATTAAAGTGGAATGTGTCCTCCTTGTATTTCTGTATCTGAGTTGAAAGTTGATAAGAAATGAATCTTATTCTAACTCCTCAGAGTCTAGATTTTTCTCACTGTGTTTCTGGGAAAAATATCTTTGACATATAGCTGTTTTACAAAGATAATAGAAAATGTTTTAGAAAACCAGCATAGAAAGACTTTTCAGAAAGGTGACAGCTTGGTTGTAATTAGTTTTAACGAAGAAGCAATACCTAAACAAAAATTTGATATTTCTCAGGGTTCTACACAGCCCTGGGACCTAACTGAGGATGCTTTCAAGGGCTATGCAAAATGTCTGGGAGATGGGAAAAAATTTTCTCTTTCTTTTTTTAGTCTTATTCATCTTTGCTTTCCAGGAAGGAATAATATTTTTTAGAAATACATATGCAGGCATAAATGCATAGATATAAATATATATAAGTGTCTTTCCTTCGGGAAAATTCATTTGAGTGACATATCTTTCTCAAAGAATCACTGTCAAGTCCTCTGCAGTGTCAAATACGTTGACAGCAGGCATCATCATGACTGTAATTTGTGAGTCATTCTGCCAGCTCCTGTCTGACAGTTGTAAAAGCAACTGTCCTTGAACACTGAATATTTTTTTCTTCCACAAATGGTCAGTGACCCTCCTCTTAGCATACGATCTCAGAGATGCAAAGAAATGATATCTTCTTTTTTTATGACAAGATCAACTATACTTTTGTCAACCAGAGGAATTTTCAGATAACTCAATATCCAAATCAAGTCCAATCCAGCTATTTTACAATCCAAATGTTACTGGTTTTCCTACAATTATACTGATTCAGTGCAGCAGCGACTGCTCTGCTGTTGAAGAAAAATAGCATTAGCCTGAAGAAAAAAAAGAGTGCAGTCAAAATAGATTTGTTGATTTCAAATGAAGGTAAGATCCTGTGGAATGTAAGGTTTTACTTATTGCATTTGGGAGTCTTAAAGACTACATTCCACGGTTTGTTAGTACAAGATAAAACATAAAAACCCCACCTCTAACTGCTATTACATGTTTATATTTCCATGCTTATTACTGTACATTTCCAGAGTGCTACATTTGGAAAGAAAATGTAACTCAAAATTATTTTCAGTATACATACATTCAAAGTTTCATCTTCAGGCAGATCTCAACTTCTGGAAAAAAGATGCCAATCACTATGAAAATATAATATTGGAGACTTCTATAAAGTTTCTTAGTTATATCATGCATATGTCATTAAGGACAAGGCTGATCACAGCAGATATACACCATTTACCTCTCTGTTCTGCAAAATATAGCTAAATATATTCTAAATATCAATTTAATATAATCCATAGTTACTATTATTTTGACTCCTTCTCCAGTGGTCAAGCCATGTAAAAAAGAGCAGGCAAATAATACAACCTATAAACTACTGAATAATGTATTTATTTTGGTTTTGTTTGTTTTAAATTTTGCCTTTAATGGATCCAGTTTAAATTATGTTTTTCTTAGATTCTAACTTTAACCTCTAAGATATAATCTGATTCAAAGAGAAATGTCATTGTGTGTGGAACGTAATTTTAAAAGTTTAATAGCTGTTTGCACATTGGAAGCTTTAGAAAAGCACTCAGTCTCAGCCAATATAATAGCTGTTTTCCAAAGATCATTGAAAATATTAATCTGTGATGACTGAGGTTATATTTCCTGCTATCATGCAAGAGCAGAAGGGCAGAAAAACCAAAGAAAATAAATAAAATTTATTGATCTATAACTTTTGGTTGAAATAGCTATCATCTACCTTCAGATTTTTTAATGAATTTTTGTTTTAACCTTGAGTAAAGTAGTGAGAAAATGTAGGTCCTGTAATGAAACCCCATATGCCTCTTCATTACATCCAAGAAACTCAGCTGCGGTGAGATCCATTGGAGAGAAAGACAAGCTGAGTGTCCAGTAGGTGTCGTGGTTCAACCCCAGTCAGCAAATAAGCATCACTGAGCTGATTTTTCACTCCTTCTCCCCCTCAGTGAGGTGTGGAGAATTGGTAAAAAATAATAATAATAATTGTACTGAAAAATAATATAACAAAAAGTGAAAGAAATAAAACCCAAGAAAGACAAGTGGTGCCCAATGCAACTGCTCACCACCCATTGATTGACGCCCAAGTAGAGATCCTCTCCTCCACATCAACTCCCCTGAGATTATACACTGGGTATGACATCCTGTAGTATGGAACTTTGGCTAGTTCAGGTCAGTTGTCCTGGCTATACTCCTCCCCAGATGCTCGTGCACCTCCTTGCTGTCAGAGCATGGGAAACTGAAAAGTCCCTAGGAGAAGTACTACGTAACAATAGCTAAAACAGTACTATGTTAGCAATATTATTCTAATACTAAACACAAAACATAGCACTGTATCTACTACTAAGAAGAAAAATAACTTTAGCCCTCTCAAAATCAATACAGTAGGGCTGAAATACTGGTTTCATTACATTTTGAGTTATCTCTATTAAAAAGCAAAACATATCATAAAGTACAACAAAAAGAAATGTAATTGTCTTACTGTGTGAATGACTAGGCAGGTATTTTTGTCTGAGGCCTTCCTAACATAAAACAATGGCTTTTGAGGAATAGAGAAGTAGGAGTCTGAAATAGAAATGGAATGGATCAGATATATTTTTTAGAGACCTCAGTGAGCTCCAAAGAGGGACTGGCAGTTAGTTTCCTTTGAGCTACAAGACAATCCAGCCTGCTAGGTCTCTCCTGTTTCCAAGAAACTATTTTAGTCATAAATAATGTATTTATTGTAACTTAAGGAAAAGCACAAGAAAGGTGGATTTCAGTAGTTAGATAAGGATGCTAGTGTGAATGCAGCAAATGTCAAACAGATAGTCAAGGCAGATGCAACCCAGGATGAGGTTCAGGTCATGGGAGAGTAAGCAGAGGAGAGGCAGCCAAGAGGAAGCATCTGCTGTCTCAGCAGCACTGTCAGGCTTTGTTGCCTTGAAAAATCTTACAATCCATGGCTAAGTGAGGGTACTGCTGCAAGGAAAGACAGTAGGCAGTTTGCCAGCAGTTACCTCACTAGTGCAAAGAATGGTAAGCAAAGTATTTTGTACTTCCTCTATTTTTTACAACTTTTTTCACTTTGAATAAAATATTGTTATATCAACTTGTTGGCATTTATGTCGGGGAATAATTAGTTCTCATTATTTCACATTTAGTTCATTTTTTTCCTAGATTTCAAGCAATTTGTTTTACTAGCAATCCATTTAAATCCAAATACAATCTTTGCTTCTGTGACCTCAAAAAAAAAATGGAATTGTATTATTTTTGAAGAAAATATTGAAAGAAGTAATAATAGTCAAGTGCAAGAAACTGGATCATTTATAGAACTTGGATCATCTTTACAGAATTTAAAAAATAGTAAAGAAAACTTGTGAAACTCAGTTTCAGGTGTTTGTCATACTTTTTAAACAGGAATTCACTGGCTTAGAAAGATAAAAAAGAAATGTTAGAGAAAGGCTTTTTCTAATGAATAAACTGGTGGTCTTTCTTGTTTCAATGAAGAGAAATAAACACCCGTAGAGCATGTATTGTCTCACCTTATTGAAGATGCTTAAAGGAGACCAGAGGAAACTGCTGTGTCATTGACTATAAAGTTAATTTTTATTCACTTGGAAGCAGATAGCTTTATATTGAATATCTAATATTACATGAAATTAATCCTACCTTAAATTTTCAGAGGAAGACTTGGAAAGAAAAAAACCCTACATCTGTCTATTTCAGACTTTCACTGAAGATGTGATGGAGAACTTCAAAACTGGTTCAGTTCAGCTATAGCAAAGAAAGCATTGAAATACAAATATATACGTTCCTTTGCTTCTGCAGGAGGGTTGGACTAGATGATCTCTAAAGGTCCCTTCCAACCCTTACCATTCTATGATCCTATGATATGTCTGTATTTTTTTGTTGTTGCTTTAATGAGAAAAAAAAATATATAAAACAACACATATTCTAAATAGGCAGTACGATATCAAATCAAAACAAGGAACACCAACAGGCATGGCATATTTAAATCACATGAAGTCATCTTTATAAATTCTGTCATTGAGAATTTTTTTTCAGATTAGAATTTCCAGGTAATATATCACCAGAATCACCAGTGCTTCCTGACAATAAACAACCCTCTGATCTATTTTTCCTGATACTCTGTTTATATTTTTCCAACAATATTAAAAATAGTGAGTATACCAAGTGTGAACAAATATCGCAACAAGAAAGAAGTTATTCTTAAAAAAAAAAAAAAACTAAGTAAAATTTTACACAGATGTGTAAAATGTAATCATTGTACATTAAGGAAAAGATCACATTTGAGAGATTCTCCAAAATTTCAAAATAATACAGAATAATTTTAAAATTAAATAGTATTGGTAAGTTTTCTGAAACTTTCTGCATTAAACTTAATATTACATTACACTAGATTTACTACAGAAGATTAGTAGAATGTTTTATCTTCTTTATATTCTTCAGATACTTTAGCTTACAAGAAAACAACACGAGATGTATATAACTTTTCAATTATGCATGCAATTACTCTAAGATGTGAAAATCCTCATTCTTTCAAAGTTTCAAGAAGGTCTCATTTTAAAACTTACATGTGTTTGGAATTCATCCAGCTATGCAGCTCTCTGGAGTTATGAAAACAATAGATAAAAATGTTTCTGTTTGGTGCCTTAGGTAGCCTAGAAAATGCAAATAGCCAATACAAACAGCAGAGACAAGTAATCTGTGATATATGCTTCAACTGAAAATAACAAAATATTATCATGTGCACAGCTTTGACATCATTTCATAGATATATGCTCTTACACTGTTATAAGTACACAGATAAAATATATTTGTTTCTGAAGTTAAGCTGAACAAGATAAAGGAAACCGCTTCATTGCTCTTCTCATGGGATTTTGATATGCTAGGTGGTTTTGAAAGAGTACAACTCAATTCACAACACTGTGAAGAATGAAAAAACCCAACTACTTCTGGCTATAAGCCAAAGCAATTAGCTAATATTGATAATTAGAAAACTAAGTAATTAGTTTACAATGTTACTAGGAGCTTTTCTGTTTTGTTTTTTTTTTTTTCCTACTGGAAACAGAAACTCATTCCAAAAGAGTTAAATATTCCTTGGATGCAATTCAGTTCATTCACAGGCAATGTTTATACTGCCTTGTTTGTAGCAAATTGATATAATTAATAAACTCTTACTCCTCATGACTACCTAAGGACCCCTGATATTTGTATTGGTGCCATTGAAGTGAAAAATTGCAATTTTGATTGTCTTTTGTGGTGACTAATTCATCACTAAGAGCATATTGTAATATGGCTAAAGATGAGCAGCATTACTCAGTTTTGGGGGTTGTATCAATCTGTCAAAGAATATGTCCTCCAAGACTGTGATTCCCCATCTGCCATCAAATTGCTCTGCCCCATGGTATGTCAAGTAGACGTTATAAATCCTGTAATAGCTGTAAAATATTGGAAACTGAGTAAATTATGTGCAATTTTCAGATGAACACGTGCTTCTATATTTTTGCACAAAATTCCCTTGCATTATATCATGAGTTAGTGTCTCTCAGTCTGATAGATATTTGAGACTTAACTTCCTTTAATTTATTCTTTTACCACTTAGTCCAGCTCCTTCAAAATCCGCTTAGAACATCCTCTATGCACCTATCTTGTTACTGACTGTCTTTGTTTTACAGAATAGCACAGAAAAGTGGGATTGTTGTCTAACATCTTAAAACTAGTCTGAGATTCTGAAACTCATCCTGCAGACATGCTTATCAAAAATTGGAAGAGCTATCTTAAGTACCAAAGTATAATATGATTGCAGCAGTTCTGATCTGAACTGTACTTCATAGTAAAATTGTAATGATTAAAAAAAAATTAAAAGATCTAAATACAACTCAATGATTAAACAAAACAAAACAAAACAAATTAACTGTTGAAGGGTAACAGTTTAGTCAACAACTGGTTAAAGACATCCTTAGTGAATAATTTTAATTTAAATTCTGGACCAATCATGCAGAATAACTTTAAAAAAGAAGAAACTGAATCGAAGGACAGTAAAGTGCTGATGAAGAGAAAAATCTCTAATATTTTGGTGGAGATTCTGGAGAACAAGTCTTTGGGAGGAGAAGCTGCGGGAACTGTGACTGTTTAGCCTGGATAAAAAGAGGCTGAGGGGGTATTTTATCATTCTCTATAACTACCTGAAAGGTGGTTGTAGTGAGGTGGGAGTTGGTCCATTCTCCCCAATACAAAGTGATAGAAGAGGAAAAGGCCTCAAGTTTGGCCAGGGGAAGTTTAGATTGGAAATTAGGAAGATTTTTGTCACTGAAAGGGTTGTTAAACACTTGTGCAAGCTGCCCAGGGAGGTGGTAGAGGTATTTAAAGACTCATAGTTGAGGTGCTAAGGGACATGGTTTAGTTGTAGGCTTGACAGTGTTAAGCTAGTGGTTGGACTTGATGATCTTACAGGTCTTTTCTAACCATAACTGTTCTATGATTCTATAACACTGTTGATGGGCTCAGCAGTGGGTCCATCTTGGAGGCAGCTGGCATTGGTTTTTATCAGACATGGGGGAACCTTATAGCAAATTTTAGCAGAAGCCACCCCTGTAGCCCCCCTCCCCTCACCTGGCTCCACTCCCTCTTAAACAGGACATGGATAATGCAGAACTGGAAGAGACATTGAGAGGTTGTCAATGCACTGTTTCACTCATGGAATGAACAACTAGTCATAGTGAGTCATAGAATTGTTTTGATTATTATCCTAACACTGCCATGTCCACTAAACCATGTTCTTTAGCACCACTTTGACACATCTTCTGAATATCTAGAGGGAGAGTGAGTCAACTACTTCCCTGAGCAGCTATTTGCAACATTTGACAATCCTTTTGGTGAAGAAATTTTTCCTAATATCTAATCTAAATGTTCACTAGTGCAACTTAAGGTCATTTCCTGCGTACTAGGGAGAACAGACCAACAGCCACCTTGCTACAGCTTCCTTTTCAGGTAGTTTTAGAGAGTGATAAGACCTCCCTCCAGTCTTTTTTTCTGCAGGCTAAAAAACCCCAGTTCTCTCTGCCACTCCTCATAATATTTATACTCTAGACCTTTCACGAGCTTCAATCTATGTAATTTCTTACTGATGCTTTGATGCAGTTTCTGAAGACTCTTGTGATTAAGATTTCACAACTTCCCCAGGAAACCTTTTCCATTGTTTCCCAAATATTACAATGATAAAAATTTTCTCTCTTATCTAAACTAAATCATTCTTAATGTAATTTAAGCTGCTTAATTTTTTCTCTGACTTTGACAGATTCATTGAACAGATAGATATTCCTTCTTTAAAAATCCTTTTACATATTTAGAGAGTTTTTTGTATATTCCTTCTGAATATTTTCTACTCTGGCCTAAACATCTCAATTTTTAGAATCTTTATTTCATGTTATTTTGCGTTGTAATCTTTAAATATTTAAGCATAAATACTGAAGAAATATAAAAGATTTATCTATATCTGAGAAGAAGACAAATCATAGCACAAGTTACATTGATAACAGTATTAATCTACAAATGTTTCATACTTGGCTTATTTTCTTGAGAAATTACATATTTCATGAAAAATCATTTTTCATTTAATGAAATTCAGCCATAGTAATAACATGTGTGTTATATTCAAGAAAGTATTTAGGTATTACATAAAAACATCTGAGACTTATAGAAGTGGGAGGAAAGAAAGGAAGAGGAAAATGGTAAATAAAGAGATTTGGGTTACCTACTTATGACAAATTCTGAAGGAGACTGAGATAATTAGCTACAGCAAGAGTTCAAGAGGCAAAGCTACTGTGATGCAAATATTTTATACTTTTAATTCAAAAGGTCACTTCAACAGATATCTCAGTAAAACAAGCAATGCACACAAGGATACAGTGAATAGAATCATAACACCATAGAATCATTTTGGTCACATACGACTTCTTAACCCAGCACAGCCAAAACCAACACTAAATCATTTCCCTGAGTGTCACATCTACATATCTTTCAGATATCTCCAGGGATGATGACTCAACCACTTCCCTCAGCAGCCTGTTGTAATTGGTGGAGAAACTTTTCCTAATACAAGTGGTGATACATACACACAAGGGTATAAATGATCCTGATTTCACTTGTGTTTCTTTTCTTTAGCTCTACAAACAACTTTAACTTCACCTCCTAAATTGACAGAGGACTTTCCTACATCTTCCAAAGATCATCAGAATGTGAAGACCGCTCCTTGCAGATTTCTGTCCTGAATAGTTTCCTGAATAGGTTTATTAATCTAGGATTGAAGTTTCTTATTGCATTTCTATGAGAAAGAACCTAGTGAATAGCTGCAATTTTTATAATATTTAATGCTTTGGAAGTTAAGGAAGATATTTGAAAAGTTAAAAGGCACGAAAAGGAAAGACAAATGGAAAAAGATAGGAAGGTATAAAAGTCATGCTACTAGTATTTATTTTTCATTTGATAGTAAAAAAGGGGGGAGGGGAAGAGAAAAAAATTTAAAAATCTAAACGACATCTTGATTAAAAAAACCCCATACAGTATTTAGAAGACCAAAATAGATCCACTTTGCAGCTAAAGCAATTGACACAAATTGCAGAGGTTTTTCCATCCATATAGTAGTGTTTTTTGTGAATCTCCTTCATATGTCCTGACTATTCAGAGCTCTCTTACTTCTGCCTATATTCACTTCCTTGGGAGTAATGAACTTCTGCAATCAGCTCCCTTTGTCTCCAAAACCCTTTTCTGCTTTCCTGAATGGAGTACTATATCTTCTTGACCGAGTAGCTTTCTTTTCTTTTCTGGCAGAGAATGAGACATAAAAGGAATTTTGCTGACTACAAATAGGAACCAGTAATCTGTCAGCTTCTTCACTGCTACTCAAGACAGCATTGAAGGTTACAGGATCTTAAAAAAAACATAATTTTTTTTATTTTTTAAATGATAGAATAGCATGCAGATAAGAAGACTAGGAAAGACACACAAGATCTCCTCTATCACATGCTCTACATATTAGTTTAACCATTTTTATGGTAAAGGAACTATAAGAACACACTCAAGTTCTCATACTTTGTCAATAATTACCAAGTATAGGACAAGTTCACAGATTGGCATGTGGCAGAAGAGAAAGTATAGGGATCTTCAGAAGAACTTTCCAATGGAATATATTGGATTAGAAAAAGGAGGAAAAAAATCCTTAAACCTGTTGTTCTGTAGCAAACATTAATATTGATTCATAGAATCATAGAATGATAGGATTGGAAGGGACCTCTAGAGATCATCAAGTCCAATGGTATTCATTTAACGTGATCAACTGGAGTGGAGGCAGGGCAGTTTCTACTTTGATATTGATATGATCAAACAAGACAAGTGATTATGCAAGAGAGATCTCAAGAAGCGGTGGCAAAGATGAGTTATACAGCAGGAAAGGAAAGAAATGTTGCACCTCTACACATACTGTGAGAAGCTGTTAGGATTTTATAAGCCCTGTCACCTAAGTTTCCAGCTGGCAACCATATAGCACCCAGATGCTAGCTCACTCCCCCTCAGTGGGATGAGGGAGAGAAACAGAAGACTAAAGCAAAAAAAAAAAATCATGGGTTGAGATAAAAACAGGTTAATAAGTAAAGTGAAAGCTGCACATGCAAGCAAAATAAAACAGGGAATTTATCAGCACTTCCCATTAACAGATAAGTATTCAGCAGTCTCCAGGAAAGCAGGCCTCCATCACATGTAATGGTTATTTAAGAAGATAAAACACATTCACTCTGAATGTCTCTCCATTCCTTCTTCATCCCCCATCTTTTGATTGCTGAGCATGACATCATATGGTATGGAATATCCTTTTGGTCAGTTGGGGTCAGCTGTCCCATCTGTGTCCTCTCCCATCTCCTTGTGTGCCCTCA
Source organism: Urocolius indicus (assembly GCA_013401255.1). Taxonomy (NCBI): domain Eukaryota; kingdom Metazoa; phylum Chordata; class Aves; order Coliiformes; family Coliidae; genus Urocolius; species Urocolius indicus. Next base: position 682,095 of record WBNH01006837.1, on the reverse strand, counting down.
GACTACTCACTGGCAGGGCAGGATGAGAAGCAAAGGCCTTAACTCTGTGTAAGCACTGTTTAGCAGTCCATTAAACATCCATGCATTATCAACACTGTTTCTGACACAAATCCTAAACATAGGCCCATACTAGCTACTATGAAGATAATTAGCTCTACCACAGTAAAAATAAGCATATTCTCCATCTTTTATTCCATACTATTTAAGTCATGCTGAAATACAACACTATCCAATGCATTTTTTGTTACCCACTACCCTTATTCCCATGCTTTGATATAATACACAAGCGTAATTCCTATACTCTATGGATTGTCCTGCAAAATAACTATAAAATGTCCACTGAGTTCACTTAGTAGTCCATGAGCTTGGGCTCCATCTGTTATGGACAGTAGAGGTGGTGTGTTGCATTGCACACATATTGGGCACGCAGGCACAATACCCTTTACATGTTAACACTCACTATTTTAAAGCTAAATTTGCTGGTGTAATTTCCTTTGCCAGACCTTTAGGTTTTAAGTGTATAGAGCTCTCATATTCACTGTTATGTTAATTTATTTAACCACTTCAATTAGTAATGTATTAACATCATGATAGATATTGTGGTTTGTGAAATCAATTTGCTTGACTTTGCTTTAGGCAGAGATCAATACTCTACTGTAATGGTATATGGATCCTCGAGAAAGCAAAAACTAAGAAATTGCTAGTCAATAGTGTTAACTGTTATTCTATTAATATTTCTATGCAGAGAAAATCAAACAAGATTTTGAGATAGATGGTTTTATTAGAGAAATAAAAAAATATATTGTTTTCGTGATGGTACATATTATTCCCATTATGGCAGAATTCCAGACAGACCATCTCTTCTAAGATATGAAATGCAATTGTTCTGAAACATGGTGTCAATCTATAACATTTAAAGTCAAAGAGGATTCAATGATCATGAATGAAGGAGATTAAATCTTCTAAAGAGATTAAAGATTTCTTTTCCGTAAGGGAAATAGTATTGAAAATTGCAAAACTGGATCAACTTTCAAAGCAAAAAAAAACCCCACTTTATATTGTTGGTACTGCTCACTTCCTGCAAAAATTCAACCCATCGAAAATACATAATATGAAATGTTGAATATTTCTCCTATAATGTCAGAGTAACATAATGAAGTACATAGAAGGGCAGAAAAAAAAGATTATTTTTTTTCAAGAGAAATTAAAAATTTTCAATGCCAACCACTGAAAGTAATCTAAAAATAACTTTAAACGGGTTATTTCACTCTATATCCATAAAATTATATATAGATGTTGGGGTATTCTGTTGAAAAGAAGTTGACTTGGGAAAATAAATAGGAATTTAATAGTAAATATTTTTGTTTAATTGAGTAACTTGGTTCCTTCAGTGATCCAAAAAATGAAACATTGACCAGGAATGTGCTATGTGAAGTGACAATATGACATTTGACACACCAAATCCTTTTAACCAATCTAGAATGAAGAAACGCATTATGTATTTTTCCTATACAAATATATATTTTTGTCTACAGAGATTAGGAGTAGAGGCATTGCATCTTTAAAACAAATACTATCAGATGAAGATGAAGAAAGAAACATCATCTTAAACAATATTTTAAATAAGAGGTATGTAATGTTCTAATCTAAATAAACATTCAATAGAAAGAAAAGTACATCCTCTCCCCTGAGTGCTAACCACTAACTGTTAACCACTGAAACTACTACAGAGACCATCTTGTAGCTTCCACAGTTTACAATTATGGAACAATATAACTCTTTTGAATTACTTGTTGTCTGAAGAATGTTTTTCACAATATACTGCAAAATGTACTCTCAGTGACAGTTGTTGAATTTCCTTAGACTTCAGTCTTTGTGAAAACTGAACCATTTTATTTTTAAACAATTGCTCTAAGCATCTCTCATTAAATTGAACTATTATTTCATAGCTGCAACAAAAACCTCAACATTTTTAGTGCATTGACTATATGACGAGCTATTGAACACATCTATGTGACTGATTCTGTCACAAGGCATAACATTCATCCAGTGATTACAGCACATGGCATAAGGACTGCAGCTGAAATAAATGATGTATTTGTATTCAATTTCAAGAAGGGGAGGGTGGAGGAAGGGCTTTATTAAACCCTTTAGTAAACTGCTTCACATATTGAAGTCAATACTTTCCCATTTGTTCTTGTTAACTTTAACCTCCAACCCCTCTTCAACTTGTTATCTGGCACTCTGAGTTCACAGGCAGCTTTTACTTCATGATATTGTATCACTAAATCCTTACATAATGTCAGACATCACAAGAGCAGATCACACTAATGGTTAATTATGAAAATTATCCCCATTTTTTCCTGTATGTTCTACATTATCTACTTTTTTCATGGTTAAGCCAAATATTTTTTATTTTGCTCTTGCTTTGACATTAAAGGTAGATAATCTGGATCAATTATGTCATTTGAATCATAGATGGCTATGTTTTGGGTTGGAGGAGACTTTAAAAATCAACTAGTTCCAATGTCCTGGCATGGGCAGGGACACTTCTTTGACCAGGCTGTTCAATGCCCCATCCAATCTGGCCCTGAACAGTTGCAGGGATGGGGCATCATCAGCCAATCTGGGCAATCAGTTCCAGTGACACTATACCCTCAGAATGAAGAACTTCTTCCTTACATGTAGTCTAAATCTATCTTCTTTCATTGTAAATCCCTCAATGGATTGTAGAACTCATGTCTGAAATAAATCAACAGATACATTTTTTTTTTAATGAAAATCAGATACTTAAGTTGAAATTGTACCTAGAATGACTGGTCTAGAGCAGAGTTAATCAAGAGAACTAGCAAGTCATAGATGGCCAGTAAAGACACTAAAACCTTATCTTGCAACGAAAAGGTAGAGAAATGTTTGGTTCAGCTAGATGTCTTAAATCAACCTCCTTTCCTAATCAAAGAAGACCATCAAGGATATGCTGGGCCACGACAGCTCAGTATGTGTAAAGGTTGGATAGCTCAGTAATATTTTAATGTTTTCTAATATTTACTTATTTTCTCCATTCAAATACTTCCATCTGAAAAATGGTCTGTGTGCTATGGAATGGAGTATGGGTGTGTTGCTTTGTCACTTGAGGCAGTAGAGTTCACTTCTCCAAAGAAAGAAATTATCATTGGACAGAAAATATAATAAAGTAAAGGTTATTTCTGAATTCCTGCAGGGCACTTGTATCTGTTACAGTCATGACATTTTAACTGAAAGTGTGTAGAAGTAATTAGTCAGAAGCAGAAGTGTAATCAATACTGATTTATGAATATTTCCCACATGTAACATTGCTTGTTTGGACAGAATAAATTGTTACTTGTATCATTTAATCTCTGTGATTTCTTAGTGTTCTTTGTTCATAAAAATAATAGCCCTATTTGATTAGAATGGAAAATTTCTAACTGCAGTTGTCTGAAGCACACATTTTTTCCTGCAGCCTACAGCTGCTTTGGGGCTGTGAAACTCTGTGCTCAAAGGTCTTATATGAGAGGAATGAAACCAGATCTGCTCCTGACTGAAGATTGCATTTGATCTTATGAAAATTAATGTTAGCTAGTTGCCAGTCACTCATCTGTTTTTTTACAGATTATTTTGTGTGATCTCTAGCCCCAAGTTAGCCTGAGAGTATTACAAACATCATAGTCTTGTAGATGGCATCTCTTTGAAAGTGAGACATTTCTAACCATTTTAATTGCCTTCCCCTTGACCTTTCAATTTCTGCCATAGCTGTCTTGAAACACCCCAGTCTTTAATCAATATTCTCTGTGCTGGAACATCATCATTTTTATTCTGATATCACTTTATTGATAACTTGATTTACTTTTCTGCTTAAAGCTTGCAAGGCATCCATTTATACCATTTTGTGACTGTGCCAGCATGACTGCTGATGTCTAAATGGCTTTGCCTGAGTTATCACCACAAAAAAATGGATCATAGTGCCAAACATAGGGAAAAAGAGCATCTGTAAGTTGTAGATTAAAAGACGACTGGTTTTGATCACATTAGAAAATGAGAAGAACTGTTATGTATTTTTCACAAGTAGCAAAGTGATAGGACAAGAAGAACTGACCTCATGTTATTCCAGGGAAGGCTTAGATTACATATTAGGAAAAAATTCACCAAAAGGGTTATCAAGTGTTGGAACAGGCTGCCCATGGTACTGGTTGAGTCACCACCTCTGGAGGTATTTGAAAGTTGTATACATATGGTAGTTAGCGTCATGGTTTAGTGGGGAACTTCGCAGTGTTGGGTTGAGGTAACAGACTCTATGAACTTGGGTGTCTTTTCCAACATAAATAATTCCATGATTCTATGCAAATGGCTTCTACAAGAGGAAATTTTGCTTGATGTCTGTATATTGGGTAGATGATACTCTAAGGGTACACTTGACAACACTTTCAGTGAAGAAACTTTTCCTTATTTCCAATCTCATGAAAGTAAAGGAGTCAGCTAACATATAAAAGTTTGTTTCTGTAATGGGAAGAAGGAATAAATTTGGATTCCTTAAGGTTATCCATGATGAGCTAGAAATAGAGGTGCTGAAGAACTAGAATGCCTTCGTAGCTACTTTAAAGACTGTGGTGGTTTAGCCCTAACTGAACAATAACCAAACCACCCAGTTACTCCTCCCCAACTCAGCAGGATGGGGAGAAGAATCAAGAGAGAGTTGTAGAACTTTCTGGCTTGAGATAAGGACAGTTTAATAGAACACCACAATGAGTAGGCAGTTACAATGATGGCCAAAGGACAAAGAAAAAGGAGCAATGCCCAGTGTAACTGCTCAGCCCGATGACAGAACTGCAGTTGCTGCACTGGTTGCAGCCCTACCCCAGCCCAGCTGCTGCCCTTATATCCCGAGCATGATGGCACATGGGCTTGAATAGCCTGGCCACACCCTCCCATCTGCAGCTGGGAAGAGTTAATTCTATCCTGGCCAAATCCACAACACCTGGCCAAACCCAGGACAAGGACAAAAGTATATTGAAAGATTTAGTGACATGGAGACATGGATTTTTTTCAGGAAGCATTGCTGTGTACCAAAGCCATGACATCTACAGAATGGAAACTACTCAATCAGTTTTACTGAAAAAAATAACATGTCAGGGATTATTCTCCAAATATAAAAGTAGGAAGCATTGTAGTCATGGATATTTCTGTTCCAATTCAAGGACTACAGATACAGATCACAGTACTCCATTTAAAAAAAAAAATCTTTGGGAGAACAAGGTGAAATGCAAATGAAAAATGGTAAAAATATAAAATATACTGTTAAACAGAATCTTTTCTATTTTTCACATGAAAACTTGTTGCTGCACTGTTTGACAAAGGCAAAGGAGCACAGGTGGTACAATCACCAGTAGCAAGTGGGAGCTTCCTGTAGACTCCTGTTTGCATTAACCAGCCAAGTTTATCCTGTGGCCAAATGATGTGCATGGCACAACACAGATCTGAAGGTCATTCTCTATTTGCAGCACAGTGTGGCACAGCATAGCACAAGATGCCTATGCCTGCTCATGTTACTAATCAGGAGAATCACTGACAATGGCCGTCCAGCCAGGACTATTGCAGATGTGCACTTAGATCTTAATTTTGTTGTTTATAGTTTGCATGTAGCAGTCTTCCTGTGAAACTCTTTACTTACTTATAGGGTGGTCGTTTGTTTGTTTATTTTCACATAACTAAACCGATTCCAGAGTAGTGTGTATTGTCCTATGGAGAATGGGTCTGGAAGAGATTCTTGAGAACATATTTCAAGATAAGATATGAAGAGCCTTAATGTAACCATGTTCTGTTCTTCATATATATATCTATATTTTAGAAACATAGCACTGAAAGAGTCCTCCTGGTTCATCAAATCAAATTCCTTGCTACTGCAGGAAGCATTTCTTCTGATTTTGTTTTTAAGCTTACAAACACAGAAATTACTTTGATTTATAAATTCTTCTGAGATTAAAGAAATCAAAGTGTCCCTGAAGCTCAAGTGGACTCATATTCCTAAATTATAAACATACTTCATAGCCCTCACTGCCAGAATATACAATTGATACAATGAGAGATTCAGAAAGGATTCTCACCCTAACTGACTCTAGAAAATATTGACTTCTTGAACTTTGAGTATAATTTTTTTTCAGGTTATGTACCAAGTTACCGTATCAATATACTTTACATGTCTTTTAACCAAAGTCATTCACTCCAGATATTTTCTGAAGACTAGCTGGATTCATTGTACGTTTTTATAGGCAAAAAAAAAATCTGCAAAACAGTTATCTTAAAAATCATTACCAAATATTTATTAAAAAAATATTTCTTTTGGGAAAGAAAGCTTTTAAAGTGGAATGTAATGATTTTGGGAAAACATATGTCAAAGAACTCAGGACAGGAATTTCAATATGTGGAACCTCTCTCTTGAGTGTATTAGACAAAAATGTTTTTATTTATTCAAATAACTTTGTGATTCTTCTTTGGAGAATATTTCTCTGTGTCTGTCTGTGGAAATATCACTTATCTCCTCTTGGCTTCCAGTACAATGGCAAATTAGAGAAAATGTATTGCAATTTAAACAAAATAGTTCATGAGAAAAATCTCCCTAACTCACTCCAAAAATAAACTGTGACAAAATTAGGAACTTTTGTGATACAGAAAATTTGCTTTTATTTCAAAAGATTTAGGAAATATTTAACTTTGTCTTGTTTTCTTTTGTTCTTATAAAATTTAATCTCCTTTGCAACGTGTAACAATTTTTGTAGATCTCAGAATTTCAAAACATATAGATCAATTGATGAACTTAGTGATAAAACTCAAATAGAACCAAACTACAAACCATGGAGAACAAAAAAGAGATCAGAATGGAATAACAAAGGATGAAGGAAAATGAAACATACAAAGTAGTCCGTGCATAAGCAAATATGGTCTTCAGTAACTGCAAAATTAAAAGGGAATAGAATGGCAAAATATACTTGTTAGTAAATCTAAAAAGACAGAAACTGAGTTGCATATTTTTCTTCTCTGTTATTCTATCATACAATAACAACGATTTGTTTAGTAGGAGTCTCAAAAATGAATAAAACTCACTCCTAAAAAAAAAAAAGAAAAAAAATCACAATCAGAATTATATTAAACCAATAGTAATTTAATTCTTTAAAAGCAATTTAAAGTCAGGCTGCCATTTTATAAGTGGCAAGAAGTTTTCACAGTTTCCATTTTTAAATTGTTTGTTCTTTCATGATGATTAAAATAAATTTGTTTCAAGCCTGCTGAGTGAACCACAATAATTCATTTAAAGACCACATGGTTGTGAACTGTCATATGTTAACTCTTATTTTCCCTCATTTTCATATAGTTATCATCTATTATCTCTAAATGATCTTCAGCTGAATGAAAGAAACTTATCTGGGTGTAAGCTGTGTGATAAAAAATTCCCAGAGGAGTAGTTAAAGCAATTTTGTCTCAGCAGCTGTGTGGAAGACAATTTCCTCTTCCTGTTTTTTTGGAGGTTTTTTTCCTGTGTGATCTCATCTAGGTGGTCCTACTTCTGCCAGGGGGTTTGACTAGATGATCTCTCCCTTCCAACCCTACCATTCTATGATTCTATGATGCTATGATATTCTTTTCCAGGACACTGTAGACCTACTAGAGAATGTACTCTCATGGCGTAATTCACTCACTTTCCCAACTGCCTAGTGAATACTTAGATATCAAGAGACTTATTCAAACTTTATATGATCTGTGTCTACTTGTGGAAACTGCTGACTCTAGCATGTATATTTTATATATAAGCAGTACAAATGTAGCACTAAATTAGATTAAATTTGTGATGCATTTTCAACAAATTTTTGCATTTGAGATGTTGTTTTTTGATTGCTATTACGCAAAGCAGTAGAAACCAAGTTATTTTCAAAATGAAGAAACAGAGATTCATACATTAGGTTTCCTGATAGCTCAAGTGAAGAAACCAACCTTAATATAAAAATACCTTTACTTAAAATGAACTTTCTAGTGTTGAAAAATTTTAAGGTCAGTGGTTAATTATGGGTTCTTTTGATGTATTCAGCATTGGAAAAACCGTTTTCCAATCCAACGGAGTGTCTCTCAAGAAATTTAACTAAAATACACAACTAAGTTTTTTCCAGATGCATATTACAGAAATTAATCTGGACAAATTCTTTTGCCATTAAACCATTAGAATAATATTTTTCTTCTATTTTTAAAACAGAAGCTGGACTTTTCAATACTTAAATGTAAAAGAGAATGTAATGCTAACAACATTTTTTATTAATGTAATGCATTAAACGTTGACTTCTATTTTTCCCAAATATCTTAAAGACTTCAAATAGAGATGCTTTTCTACTTATAAGAACAACATCACATAGAGAACAAGAATAATGAAAACAATAGCATGAATGATAACCTGGCCTTGCTATTTGAAATTATAATTTGCTGTAGATGATCTTTCTGTGTAGGATCACAGTCTCTTAACTAGGTGTGGTGGTTTAGCCCAATATCCACCCAGTCATAATATTACTCCCCCTCCTAAACTGGACAGGAGAGCAAGAGAGAAATATAACAAACTGCTTGTGAGTTGAGATAAGGATGGAGAGATCAAACTCGAAAATTAGCGTCACGGGCAAAACAGACTCAACTTAGGGAGAAAAAGGGTTGATTTATTAAAGAAACAGTAAAAGTAGGGAGACAAGAAATAAAATCATCTTAAAACACCTCCCCCCACCTCTCCACTTCCTGGGACTCCTTTTTCTTTCCCCTCCCCACAGCGGCGCAGGGGATGAGGAATGGGGGTTGCAGTCAATTCTTTACAGATGGACTTTGCTACTGCTGCTTCTCAGGGGGAGGCCTCCTCACACTTCCCACTGCTACACTGTGGGGTCCCTCCCATGGGAGACAGTCCTTCATGAACTTCTCCAGTGTGGGTCCTTCCCATGGGCAGCAGCTCCTCACAAACTGCTCCAGCATGGGACCTCCCATGGGGCAGCTCCTCACACAGTGCCCAGCGTGGATCATCCACCAGGAGAGACAGTCTTTCAGGGACAGACTGCTCCAGCCTGAGTCCCCTCATGGGATCACAAGTCCTGCCAGCAAACCTGCTCTGGCATGGGCACCTCCCCCATGGACTCTCAGGTCTTGCCAGGAACTTGCTCCAGGATGAACTTCTTCGGGAGTCATGGCCTCCCTCAGGTATCCACCCGCTCCGGCGTGAGCACCTCCCCCATGGGCTGGGAGTGGATCTCTGCTTCCCGGTGGTCCTCCATGGACTGCAGGGGGACAACCTGCTTCACCATGGTCCTCACCACATATCACAGGGGAGCCTTCTTCTCAGTGCCTGGGCACCCTCCTCCCCCTCCTTCTCCACTGACCTTGGTGTCTGCAGAGATGTTTTCACATTCTCTCTCCCTGTTGCTGCTGCAGTTCTGCAACTGCCCAACTTCTTCTTCTTAAATACATTATTCACAGGGGCATTACCTCCACCACTAATTGGCCAGGCCTAGGTCAGGTGCAGGGTCCAGCTTAAAATTGACTGGCCCTAATCCTGCCAGCTACAGGGGAAGCTTCTAGCAACTCTCTTTGTTTAAAGAAGCCACCTGTCTAGCCCCGCTGCTACTGAAAAACCTGGCCCAGGCCAAAAACACTACACTAGGCATTGTAACTTCCTACATGGCAAATTATCTTCACTAGAGAAAACATGGTTTCATGGGCCTTAATTCAGAAGGTTAGACATATGACATACGTTAATGTCTAACTCCTGTAAATATCCATATTGCTACGGAATAGCCATCAAAAGCCATGCTGATATGAGAAGTGATGAGGATACAGTGCACAGTCTATTTCTGCCCTTGGTTTCCCTGCTGTCTCTTTGATTCCACTGAGAATACTAGACACTGACATAGTGTGTTATGGACAGTGACAATACTAAACTGTGGAAGCTGGAGAGATGACAGTAGGGTGCAATGTGCATGCTGACACACTCTGAACTCTCACCTAGTCAGTATCTTTAAAACAAAAGTCTGATTTATCATGGATTGTTCTTGGAGATATGATATTCTGGGTCCAGCTCACTATCAGGAAAAATACTCATACATCTCTGAGCTGTCATGTTCCACTCTGCTTCTCACTTATCTCACATCCAATCCAGTTACACCTGGGAGAGCCTTACAAACCATTCCTTTGGAACTTTTCTTTTTTTTTGTTTGTTTTTTTTTTTTTGTTTGTTTTGATACACATTGTGGGGAACTTCTTTGAGGAAAAGAGCATACATAAGTGTATGTCCGGGGTTTATTGTCTGAAAAAGACAACTTCAGCTCAGTAAGCTAATATAACTCACATCCTGCAAAGAGAACATTTGCTGCAGACAAAATTAACCTTAAAACTCTCACATGTAGATGACATTATTTAAGGAAAAAAGGAAATATGACTGTAGTTTGCAATCCTTCTGTTTCAGCTTACATATTTAATTACTTACAGCTCTATGTTAAGAATGTATTTAAAACAGTTCTTGGTAACATTCTTCACAGAAACGATAGACAGATGAAGGTATTGAGTGTTTTTTGTATTGTAAAAAATGGAAAGAAGAAAACCTTTATGAATCCTGTCAATGACAGCATGTATTGTTAGTTTGATATCTGTATCCAAAAATCAAAGTCCCATTGGATAACAGTAAAAGTCACTTAACTGACAAAATTCCTGAGTGACTGAAAACTGGCATCTGTTCTTTATAGGTACGTCTTTGAGAATTCTCACTAGAAAACAGCAGTTGAAAAGATTATCTTATAGCGGTACTAAATAATAGACTGTTCTGCGACATTCAAAGGTCTGGAGCTCCCTGTGGAACTAATGACATTTGTACAGCAAATCAGGCTGCTTCTGTAAGGGAGGATGCTGTGAGAAGGAAAGTGATAGGTTTTTGACAGAATTTTAACCCCAAGTTTCCAGCTTTTCTGAAATATAACTGTAAAAAATCAGAGAGCTAATAATACTTGTAATAAAGGACCATGTTCTTAGATGATTTTTAAGCTAATACATTTCCACTGATTTTGATGTTCACAGATGATGCTCTGTTCCTGATACTTCAGAGAAATGAAATGAATGCCTTGTTGCTGTGCTCTGATGACAGACCAGTTGGGTATTTTTTTTCCAGAAGGTATAATGCAGCATTTTATTCGGTAAAGCTCCTTTTCCTTGACATTGCAACATTACTAACGGTTTCTCTGCTTCCTTCATTTTTTTTTTCTTTTTCCTGGTTGACTTTCCTGAAAGTTTAAAAAGTTACTCTGGATATATTTAAAGCTAAATATGACTAGCTTGGCCATTAAGCATGGTCATTACCTCCAAATAGGATCTCTTCCTTTATTTAATCTCCTGCTATACTGGAAAAAATATTGGGGGAGAAATATGTCTTGGGCTTTCCTCACACAGGAGGTACATGCCCTTAATAAAAAGCTGTAACACATGCAGGGAAAAAAAAAAAAAAAAACAGAGAAGATTTCAGCTGTCTTGTTGAATTTAAACAAAATTGCAGATGGGAAGTAAGGGTCATGGGGAAAGGTAGCAAGCAGGAAAGGATAAGTTGTTTTTGTCCTGAAAAAAGGAAGAACTCAACTGCTATCTCATACCTACTTCTATTTTCATCTGTATTTCTTTTGGTTAGCCCTCCTTAATTGGGACTTACTTTCCTTAATGTATGATAGTGTAACTTCAACAAGAGGATTATGAATTTACATGTCTATGATATACCCCAATCCCAATGTTGAAATCTTTCTCCTGGTATATGGGAGTGTCATGGTTTAGCAAGGAGTTGTTTTTGCTTAGTAACAGGGGGAGCGGGTTGCAGTGAAGACCCGGTAAAAGTTTTTTAGACTCTCCCCCGACTCCTGGGTTCAGACCCACCCCCCGGCCTGGCTGGGCCAATCTGGTGCCTCTGCGATCACTATTTAGGGACGGGAATTTGAGGTGCCAGGCAGGAGGTGTAAGAGTGGTACAAGATGGAGGCGACCATGCGGACCCCACAGTCGGAGAAGGAGGAAGGATGGAGCATCAGACCAGAGACCCCTCTGCAAGCCGTGGTGAGAGTGCAGCCGGTACCCCTGCAACCTATGGATCAGCAGCAGCAACTTCATGTGAGTGTGCCCGGACGGGCCAGAGACTGTGTGGGGGAGGCGGTCATGGCACAGGACATGCTGGAGAGCCTGTGCACCGCAGAGCAGCCCCACACGAGAGGCAGAGAGGAGCAGCAACTTTTGGGACAAATGAGCATCGGTGCAGCCCGTGCAGGGCTTTGGGACAAATGTGCGTCGGTGCAGCCCGTGCAGGGCTGCCATGTGTGTGTGGTACCTCACGGACTTGCAAGGAGGACTGGTGCGGAACCCACTTGCCCTGAGGTGAGACAAACGGCAGAAGCCACCAGGAACGGACTGACTGAAACCCCCACTCCCTGCCCCCCTGGGCCGTTCAGGGGGGACGGAGGTATAAAACACCGGGATCAGGGCTCTGAGCCCGGGAAGAGGAGAGGGGTGGGGAGCAGGTGGTCTTAAAGGGCTGGTCGGACTCTTCATCTCTGTACCATTCTGTGTTGTTTTGTTTTGGTTCTGGTTTTTGGGGTTTTATGTTTTAGTTGGTATTAAATTGTTTTCTGTTTTCTTCTCCAAGCTGAGTAGCCTGGTCTGTTTTGTCCTGCACCTTAAGCGGCAATTAAGCCCTCCCTGCCCTTTAGCAATCCTCAAGTCTTCCGTACTTGAGGCTAATCGTGGTCTTTTGTTCCCTGATGGGCCGAAACCACGACAGAGAGTCGAATTATTTTAGAATAAGAAGGATCTGCTGAGCAAAAATGACACTTGGATATTTATAAGTCACCTTATTATGCTGCTTTCTACCACCCACTGTCTGACGCAGTTGTTTGTGTGGATCAGCACAATGATCTGCATTGTAGACTTCTTTAGGGATTTAAGCAGAACTGGGTAGCTATCTATTTAAAGTCATATAGCAAGAGAACCCAGCTGGAAGACAAACATTATCTCCTCGACAGAGCAGCTAAATCCATGTTTAAGCACCTAGGCAATTTCTGCCTCCAGGAACTAGAGATCCAGGCAGTGTAAGGAGTATATGCTCTTGATTACTGTCTGTATCTTGAAATGAGAGCCCAAGTTCTCTTTAGAGATGGGTTTCCTGGGGTTGTATTTAGCTCCATGGGCAGGTAGCATTAGCAACCTGTATTCGGTAGGTCTGTCACTTAAAAATCTGTTCAGGCTTTCTCACTCTGAACGTGGGCACACAGAGTATCTGAAACTTAAACCACAGAGGATTTTAGAGAGGTCTTTAAATCTCATAGGTACTAGCATTATTTTTCACTAGAATTACAAATGAGATAATAACAGAATTTATTGTGTATTAGTAAGAATCTGGTACTTCAGGCTTAGCCTGTGCTTCAAAACTTTTTAATGAAATACTGCATACAGTTTAGCTAGCAAAGTATGTGTGGGCAAGGGCCTGGCATTTCAATGAAATTGGTGTTAGATCTCTCCAACTACACATTCATGTTATCTATGTTAGCTAAATACAGCTTAAGAATAAAACCTCCTCTGAGACATAATAGGTTACATATATTAGATGTATATATTTTCTCTTCCTTTCTGTTTAAATGCTCAAAATATTGGATGTAGACAAACAGCTTTTAAAAAATATTGACTTAAATAATTTACTACACTGAAGTTATCCATATCCCCCTCTTGTCTCAACTGCCATATGCAAAAATGTTTTCTAACGGTGTAAACTTCCTGAAGAAACTTTAAATTTTAAGTTTTATATCTTCTAGAACAGAGAACTAGAAAGTAAAGTAATACAGCAATGTCTTATACTGCTTAGGTTTTAAAGACTCTTTGTAAACTTTTCTCTTTTACTTTTTGTTTCCAGATTGACAGATGGAGTTGTTCTTATGTTACAGTGAAATTGAAAATAAAAATGGTAAGAGCTTATTAAAATTTCAAAACAAACCCACCCCAAACCTTCTGCCCTACACTCCTGTTTCTTTATTAGTAACTAAAGAAATCTTTCTTTTTGCATGGAAGTGTTTGAAAAAAACCACATCTTCTCCTTTCATGTTAAAAAAATGCTGTTCCTATATTGCTTCTGCTCAATATATGGGTAATTGAACTGAAGCATAAAATGCAGGAAAAAATTAATTATTAATCTTTAAAAAATCTTGAATCTTCTCTCTCAAAAAAAAAAACCCACAAAAAAAACAAACCCTAGAAGCTAATATTACACAAGGCAAAGTAAAAGGCAGCAAAGTGGATCTACCTGACTTCATTTGTATTATAACATTTTCTTTAAAAAGTACATATGGTTTCAGTGTTCTATCTGAAAGACAGATGGTTACCGAGACAAAACCTTATTACAGTTATTTTGTGTCTTCAAGACTGTGACAAATCAGTTTGCTGTTTCAGTTTTATTGGTGGTTACCACATCCCATTAGGCTACATTGTCTGTATTTGCCCTGAGTACAGAAAAAGTAGAAATGCAGAGGCTCTTTTCACTTCAGATTGCATCATCAGCTCCTGTAAAACTGGTTCCCACTGTTTTGGTGTTTCAGCACTGAGTTCTATTATACACAGGTGTGACCTTGCAGGTGTCTGCCTGGTTTTTTTTTTCACCTCAATATATTCATTAGTTGAAAAATGAAAATGAGACTTTGTGGAGTTTAATTCACAAAAATTTTAAGCAATTTTTCTGTTAACTAAATTTCCTTATTCTGTATTGACTTCCTAATTTCAAGAAAGCCCTCTGAAGTTGAGGGCTTCATTTTATCTTCATTTCATTTTGTTTTATTGCAGCAGTTTATACACAATTGTTAGAAATCATCCTAAAATAAAGGAAAAAAATAAAAAGAAGTAAATTATGCCCTGAAGTTCTTTCAAGCCTGCTACTTATCTTGATAAATACTGCATCAAAGCTTTTCTCTGTAAGACAGTTTCCCTGCTGTTGAATGTTAGAGTTTTTGGTTGTTTTTTAACAGTTTCTCAGTTGAGTCTGACAGCAGGTCCATGATCCATCCAGCAGGGATAACAGTGTGCAATACTCAAATCTTTTCTGTCCAGTTTGACAGCCTTGCACAGAGATCCCAAGTCCAGAGCCTTAATCAAGTCCAAATTTTAGGTATCCTTACTGCACCATTAAAAAACTCTAAATTTAAATTCTCAAATAGCTTCAGCCTAAAAGACTGCATACTCTATCTCCATCTTCTCTGCTAGTCTTTTCCCCTTTATTGCCTCTAATAATTTGCTTCCAGTAACAGACCTCCCTTCTCAAAGTGCAGTATACTAATTATTAATAAAAAAAAGGAGAGAGATCACTTAATTATCACTATACTTTACATAGCTTAAAATTACCACTCAATCTCATTGTAGCAGAACCTGATGGGCCCCATCAAGACCAGGGCCTTATTGTTCTTAGTGGTGTAGGGAAAAAAAGCAAGAGTCAACCTCAGTCCTAAAGAGTTATTAGCTGCAACAGGGTAAAAGATTGTTCTATCTTGTTTAACAGTTGAGATGTTAAAGTAAAGAGATTAAACAATATTCTTTTGAAAAATTCATGGCAGAACTGAATCCAGCTCTCTTAAATCTGAGCCAGGTGTCAAGTTCATAGGGCCATTTGTCTTCCTTAGGTTAATTCACATTCTGTAAACATCTGTGTCTTATCTGCTGCCTCAATGCACACTGGCTCAGCAGAGATTTCCTATAGCTATCAATAAAAAAATCTCTCATTTTTGCTCTGCTCTCCCGAGAAAACTTTGAAACTTCAAGACACTCAAAACTGCTGAGTTTTGTTTAAAAAAATACAGACTATTCTCATTGCCAAAGCCAATATTTCATGTTCCACAGAACAACCGGTACAAACACAATTCATGTTCATTGCTGTAAACAAGACACAATGAAGCAGCATAGCAGCAGCCACAATTGTCACATATTATCATTGCCCTCCTCACATATAGCTAATTCCTTATGAAATACACCATTATAATAAAGCAATTCAAAACAATCTCCGAACCAATGTTTCTGGCCTGGAAACAACACATCACAGCCAGAAGTATGTCTTGGGCTACCAACAGTCCTGTCGTTCTATACCAGAGCCAACAAGCTCTGTATCCACCAGCACTGCAACCAGTCAAATCACAATAATGAGCTTACTCGAGACAACTATAGTGGAAACAATATATCATTTCAGATATTTCAGTAACTAAACTAGGAAAGCATAGTGCACAATGGAATGAAGATTTGTGACAGATACTTGTTGAGTGTTCTGTATCTCCCTGTGTAAAACAATCTTCTTAATTCTTCTTGGGGATGGCAACAGACTGCATAGAATCATGGAATCATTTTGATTGGAAAAAAAACTTTAAGATCATTAACTCCAGCCATTAATCTAACACTACCAAGCCCACTGCTAAACCAAGTCCCACAGCACCTCATCTACACATCTTTTAAATATCTCCAAGAATGACTCCACCACAGCCCCAGGCAGCCCATTCCTGTGTTTAACAACACTCTTAGTGAAAAAGTTCTTCGTAATCTCCAATCTCCCCTGGTGCAACTTGAAATAATTTCCTATATTCTCCTATCATCTTCTACTATTGAAAACTAAATACTTGTAAAAACGAGAAACATTGTTCACAAGTCAAAAAATAAAAGGTTCTAAAAAACAGAGCCTTCATTACTGTTCACAATTACACCAATTACGTAAGTTCCATGAACTGCAGGAAGAGAGGAGAGACATGATAAGCAAAATATTCTAGCTGCAAAAATACTCAGTGTCTTCTGTATGAAGATGATACTTAAATATTTCATCAGAACAAAATTAAAAAAAAATAACAGCTTGAAGAAAATTACATTGCTAGATTTAATGTATGCTTTCTTCCTCACATACATTGTCCCCTCATAAGGTACCCATTAGAGCACAAAATAAAACTTCTGAAAATAAATCATTTTCATCATAGCACTTTTTTTATGAGGAGATGATCGTCACTCAAGTTCTGCATAGATTAGTACTATACTGTTATAAAACATCCCACATACTTTCCACAACAGTTTTACTATGCAACTATGATGTGATTTAGAGCTATAATCACAAATAAACAGAAATTATTCCTGACAAAGACTCTATTGCTATGACTTGCTAACCCTTCTGATACCCTAAATTAATCCAATAATAGATTCGAAACAGACACAACATTTTCCTTTAGGACAGACTGAAAGATGATTGTCTCATGCTTGTTGATGAGATTTTTGTCGTTATCCTCAATAAAGTATTTAGTCTACTCTCTTGAACTACTATAGAATAGAAGATATATGGTCAATTTCAGATTAAATGTCATATTTCAATTTTACTTCTTATCTGGGCTTCATTTACCAATTAGTTTTATGTAATCCTAAACAGAGAACATTACTGGTCTTTGTGAGCATTTAAGTGTTTCTGAGAAAAACGTGGACAATGAGACTATTTTCTGAATTTGTACTACCTGTAAAGTGAGGTTCTCAAAGACAGGAAGGTCAATATTTTCAATTTGGTTATGTTGTTTTGTATAAAAACTTCTTTAATACCTAAATATAAGCAGGAAGAAGCAGGAGCATTATGTTTCAAATTTTCTTCTTTGAAAGTGGTGTTTTAAAAATAGCTTGGACAGAAGAAGACACATCAATAGAGCTATACTACTTCTTTCATTAATTATAGTATCTTTGTGCTGAGTGCTGTATTGTAACATCTAGATACATCTTAAAAGGCTCTGGAACATCATAACGTTGAGGCATGAACTCATGAAGGTCAGTAAGGTCAACTCTTTCCTTTGCAAGTCACAGGACAAGGAAAAGTCATGCTTGCAGACCTGTTTGGTTTTGAGTAAGATTTCTATATTGAAATGCAGCAAATCAGATTTGAACCCTTCCTACCTGAAGCAGTCTCAGCCCATGTGATCCAGAAGGATGTTTTCTGTAAGACATTTTGAACTGTGTAAAGGTCCATTTGGAAGAAGTTAAATACTCAGTAGGCAGAACAACAAACAAGCACAAGCACAGCACTGTATTTTGTTTTCTCAGCCACAAGGAAGAACAGAAGAGGGACCTATTACTGCTACTAATAATGTATCTCCCACAAAATTAAGGCTCCTTAAAGAAAGATTTAGATGATGTTCATGCTTTCTTGTACCAAGCCACCTTAGAGATTTCCCAGTAGCTCTGAAAAAAGTACAATATACTTAATTATGCTTCTCAGTGTAATTAGCTTTGATGCAACTCCAGTGACTAGATGTTCATGTTTGGAAATCTTTGCAGTTCTCTCTAACAGCCTAGACAGCAGGAGAATCTAAAAGTTAAAACATACCATGGGAATGTGAAAGTGCCTCAATCAGAAGTTGAATTTGAATCTCTACCTCCATTACCCTAGTTCATGCTTTTGCTGTGATCCACTGGGGAAAGAGCCCTGCACTGTTGTCCCCTACACATCTTCATATCACCTACATTACATGAAAATGTTTTTTAAATGTTGTGCTTAAATAATGGGAGTCTAACATAATTCTCGCCTGTCTACATTGATGAACAAGTACATATGTCTTTCTTTTGCTCAGCCTGTGTTTAGACTGCAAAAACTAGCCTAGGGAATTTCAAAACCCTGAGATACTAATAATACTAGAGTCAATGAGAGGCTTACATCTGAATTCTACTGAGTCAGTATTTAACCACCTAAAAGAAGCCAATACTTTACAGTGGTTTTGATGAAATCACAAGATTAAGTACCCTGTACCACAAACAGAAAAATGTTTCTTTACAAAAATGGAGAATGAAGTGTAAAATATAGAGCAATATTTCATTAATATGAAGTTATAAATTTACAAGTACCGTGAAATATTATTCACATAAACATTCTTACTGAATTTTGTTTGGCCACATAAGACTAGGTGGTGAATCATTCATTTGGTGGTTAAAAGAAATAAATGCATTTGCTGATTTCCACTTCTCAGTGAAATATACATAAACATGGGAAAACCTACTTTATATTCTATAAAAGGTTATGGAATACTGTCAACTTTCTGGACTTCATTTATTTGCTTTATAATTAATACTTTCTTTTTTAATCTTCCCCTAGTGTCTCTCAGGTGTAAAAAGAGCTACAAACAGTTAAAAGAGCAGTCCATATAAGATCCAGAAGGATCATGTAGGCATTGCACACAAATATCTGACTTGCAATGTATTCAGTAATAATCTTCCCTCATCCTCCTGTCTAGAAGATTGTAAAATAAAATTAATAAAAAAATTATAGTAAGAGCAAAACAAGTTTCTGATTCTTTCCTATACACTGATAGATAGGATTTCTCCTCTACACAAGATCTAGCCAGCAAAGCTAATTTACTTAGTGTCATGGGAAGTAAAATTGTTTTCAATCTCACAGAAAAAAAAGAAGATTGGAGGAAAAGAAAAATTCTTTTTGTTTTCAATTTATAAGTGGATCTCACTACCCTTGCTTAAAGCAGTAACACCACTGAAGCTGAAATATGAGTTCAGTTTTGTTAACATTTATGGTCCAATAGATTCCTCTGTTGCAAGACCATGCCTTTCAAACTCTACATAGGAAACTAAGCATAAAAACATATAGTGCCTAACATTTAAAGCCACAGTGAGTTAATAAATTTGTACTTTAAAATACTGACCATATTTCCATGTAATAATAAGAGTAACTGATCTTAAATAAAAAGTGAGTGTTCATGAATAAAGGTACTATTCTTTTCTCTTGATGATAATTTTCTCTGCAGCCATAAAATCTGTATCTAATTTATAAATAAATATTGAAGTTTAAGTTAAGAAGTCTAAAAAATCCTTATGTTTTGCTGATAGATTTTTTTCAGCATTAAAACTATTTAACTCTAGACTTTGATTGGTCACATTATATTTGGGAGGAAATTTACGTCAGGTACAACTGAACAGCAACTAAAAAAAAAGCATTCATAATTACCAGGCACTGGCTTACTGCAGATCATCTCATAACATTAGGATACCAGAGCCTTTCTATAACAAGCAGTTCTGCTTTTATGTTATGATTATTAATATTTTGTGGGTGGTTATATTAACTGAAGAAATATTTTGCTTGTCACTCTTGGCAACTGGGACTAATATGACTTGTAGACTTAAAAGAAGCTGATCCATTCTTTAAAGAGTTCTTAATTTACAAGTTTCAGTTAGAGTTTGTTACGTGTGGCTTTTTAAAAACTAGCTGTAGAGTTTAATATATTTTCAGGTACATTGTACACTAGTCATTATTTAATATCAAATCTATTCAAGCCTTGGAATGTACTATAATCTTATGTAATTATAGGTGTCTGCATTGTTGAACCGTGACAATAAAGAAGAAAAAATTCCCAAATGGGCATTTTATCAACTTCATCCTTTGTTTTCTGAATATTCCAGCTAATTTTGTGACATAAACATGTGATGCATGTTTAGGATTATCACAGGAAAATAAAAGAAATACAATAAAAAACACTTCCATGGATTTCCCTTCAGTTTGTATATGTATTCCTGTTTACGGTTGGTTACTACAGAACATAAAGTATGAATGCCTTACTAGGAAACTACAAGACTGAATTAGTATTTCTTTACTTACAACCAGACGGTTTCCATACCTATTCCTCACAAAAAGTGGGAACTTCGTCATGTTGCAAAACCTTCTGTAGACATCCAGCTAGTAAAGAATTCTCACAGGCAAACATGAAGTGAGAAGCAAAAGCTGTATAACTCTTCTTAGGTTCATTATCCCACATCTGGTTACTCTGAAATAGACAGTAGTGGATGAAATAAAAAAAAAAAAAATCTTGCCTTAAAGGATGTGTTAAAACAGTAAGCTGATTAAAACCTAAGTACTGTACAAAAATAGAGAGCCAGCACAATATCATATTCTTTTTGTGAATTCACTCATCAAGCTTTTGTCCAGGGTTTAAAATTCCTAAAAGGCAGTATAGGGAACATAGCTGTAATGTTTAATTACATTTTTGGTTCTGCTTTGGTTAAACTTAAATCTCTATTGAATCATATTAATGAATACTTCTTCTACTGAGAAATAATCAGCAAAGACAGCATTTCCAGAAGTACCCCTACTTCCCCACACCTAAGAAAACATCAGAGACTATCTCAGTTATATTGTCAGCAAATACCACCATGGAAAAACAAGACTTGAAAGTGGATCAGGGAAGTTATTTCTTTTTTCATGAGCTTTATTCAGAAAGGTGTGCTCAAGTTGTTGTAGAATCTTCAATCAGTGCTCAAAACACTACTGGGATGGGAATGAAAGAATACTCAATTGTTACATATAAAGAACAAGAAAATTTCAGTAATTTAATTTAGGTTACAGAACTGCAAAAGCAGATTCTATTAAGTCACTCAGGTCACCAAAGGCATTCCCAGCTTATCCTTCAACTGTTGCTAACATGCACACAGAGGATTTGTTGAACAAATAATCTGCTGAGAGCAGAAACTATCACTTGCATGGTCTGTTCCCTACATATCTAAAGAGAAAGAGTGGATAGCAGTTCCTCAACATGCTATATGACAGATTTTGATCATCCAACAATATTTGCACAAAACTAGTGACTAATGTAAACTGAATTCAACTTTTTCAAAAACAACCTGATTTGTACAATCTGTTCTTCTTGCAGCATAAAATTCAGTCACCTCCTATCCACTTAATAACAAGCAAAAGACCTGCAACTCTGCTTTTGCAAAACACCTACAAGTGTTTTGACATATTACCTTTCACAAGTACAAGCAGCATAGAGACCATCTCCTCTCCATGTTGTGGTTTCTTAACATTACAGCAAATTACTACTGCAAAATGATTTAACAGCAATACTCTCCACAGAGAGAGATACTAGATATAAAGACATACGATGCAGCTGAACCCTAGAAACTTTAGAAACAAATTAGATTTGGAGTCTTTCTAAGATCAAGCTCAACATTGTATCAGCTCAAAATAGCATTTGCATGATAGGCTTCTCAAAATCTAATGAAAAATGAGCTGCAAGCATGGTTTTCTTGGTATCCCATTTTAAGCATCATGATTCTAGATATTGGCAAAGCTTGTAGAAAGCTAACATCTGTCTTTTGAAAAAAAAGGCCTTGCACTTGACCTATAAAATGATCTTGCAACTAATACTGTTACTAGTTTGTAAACAAAATCAGCCTACAGCCCATCTTGGCATTACAATTTAGAAACTATTTAGGAAGCTACAGAAAATCATCAGAGCAAACAAACAGATTCAATAGAGTAGGTGGTAATCATATTATATGCTATAACCTTAATCCAATATTGCTTGAGCTGCTTAAAATGTAAGTAAAGTGATTTTCAAAGAACAAAACAAGTCCTTTATAAAGATTCAGTTTTATTCCCATCGGCATTTTACAGATCAATACAGAAACTGAATGTTCTTTCTCTCTTCTTCACCAGTTACATGTTGTTATTTACTGAATTAGATCAATTTCCCACTAACAAGTTTCACAGGTGAAACCCTGTCAACCAAAGAATGAAGATGTTTGAAGCCTAATCAGCATAAGCAATTGTTTCAGAAAAACTATGTATGCCCTGACATAAACTAGGCTAGAAAACTGGTTTTTGCACTGTCTTCACTGTGACATTGCAGTACATGGCATCTACTTAATCAAAAAAGTTCACAGTCTTACTCGATTGTATGACAGCAACCTTGAAACAGCATTCAGATTGCAATTTCTGCACAGTGAGGATCCATGAGAGTTCTTGATATATCATAGCCTGTGTACAAGACTACGTTGCAATTAGCACACAGCTTTCCTGTGATATCTTAGTGCAAAAACAGAAGATAAATTCCAGATAGAGATCTTGAGAGGAAATAGAAGCTAAGAATTGGGGATGGTAAAACATGAAAAAAGGAGGGTTGGAGAACTTAAAATATGCAATTAGATCTCAGATTTACTGTTGAGTAAGTTGGATAATTCAACATTCAATCTCTGCAGAACTTAAATTAGGATTGTGTCGTGGTTTGGCCCAGCTAGCACAGCTGCACCACAACAGTCTCTTGCTCAGTGCCCCCATTCACCCCCACCCTCGTTAGGATGGCAGAGGCCCCAGCGAAATGGGAATAAAAAGATAAGCAAAGTTGTTGTGGATTGAGACAAGGGCAGGGAGGGCTCACTGCCAATTACGGTTCCGGGCAAAATAAACTCCAGTACTCGACTTAGAGAGGAAAGTAGGAAAGTTTATTCTACAAGAATAAGAAGCAGGAAGAAGATGGAGGAAAGCAGCCTTCGCCTCCAGCTTCTTCTTAAAAAGTGATTGTGGAGGCGTCTAATTGGCTCAGCCCCAGAATTGGGTCTGGCTCAGAGCTGGAGAGAGTTGCAAACAACTTCTTACAGGAGCCATCTATACAGCCCCTTCCCCCTTACCAGAAAAGGTTGTCATGTCAAACCATGACAGATTGTAATAAAGGAAGAAGAAACAGGATAGTCAAGAGTCTGATGTGATGAAACAAAATAAAAATGCTTTGAGTTAGACTGAATGCACAAAAAAAGTAAGATTGATTACAGAGCAGAAAACAAGAGGAACTGAGATTGACAAACACATGGTAGGGTAAACAATCCAATTCTTACAAACTCTAAGAACTTAAGATGTACTCAAGGATGATTTTTGTACAAAGTCTATCTCTATACCAGAACAGTACATCTGTTTTCTTGTAGTTCTTTATGATGATCTATATTGTCTGTATATTGAAAATGCTGAAATGACACTGTTGCCGTTGCAGGCAACACTACGTGGTGGTTCAGACTGATCTCCCAGCTCTCCGACAGTCGAGGGAAAGGATCACTGCACACACGGTGTGGATGGTGCTCTGTCTCCGTCTCTGTCTCTCTCCATCTCTCTCCGTCTCTCTCTCCGTCTCTCTCCCCGTCTCTCTCTCCCCCTTATTGTTTATGTTATGCCCTTATATCTGCTGGCATAAGCACCTCCTCTATCTCTGCCCCGTGCCAGACCTCTCACTTCCTCTTCACCCCTCGCGTTACAATCCGAGATCTTCTGGACACCTACTACATGACACAATATCTAGTCATGCAAGTACTCTATTGTTGACATGATCATTGCTTTTCTTTAAGTTTGAATACTAGCTCTACACAAATTTTAAGAAGTTGTGTCCTTTGCAGCAGTTATTAGATTGTTATCTTTTTTCTCTGAAACATTTGGAAGGTTTTTTGGAAAATGCAAAGATTATAATTAGAAAAATTTCCCAAGTGCTTGTCAAAATGTGATTTATTTCTGCTTAGGATCCTGTACTTGTAACAATTATCTAGATTTTCCACATAAAATTTGAGAATTATGTATCTTAAATCTTCAAAGTATACAAGGATATACCAATCATCATTCCTAATTTTAGGAATATTTCCAAATTCTTTTGTTATTAATAGTATGAATTTGCAGACAGGTCTTTCTTTTGCCTTTATCCAAAACATAAACTTTCAAATATCTTTTTTACAAGAGTGTATCACATTCCAATGACTTAGCCCTAGGTGTCTTTGAATGCCGGTGAATGGAAGGAGAAGAAATTGGTTACTTTTGACACAAATGAAGAATGAAAAAATAACCTCAAATTTTGTTTTCTATTTGTTGCTTAAGCATGATAACACAGTATAGGCATTAATCAAATAACATTCATAAAATAAAAAAGGAATGTGAGCTGCTTTTATTTCTGAATTATGGATGCAGGTATGCTGATCTAAATCATGACAATATAGGTCTAATGATGAACTCTTGCAGATTAACAAAGAAGTGTTTAATCTTGGTGAGATGTCTTAAACTTGATTAAGCTGGAAGACAGTTCTCTTCCTAGCAGCTGGTACAGGGTTGCGTTTTGGATTTAGTATGATAATAAAGTTGATAGCACACCAATGTTTCAGTTGTTGCCAAGTAATGCTTGTCTTAAGTAAAGGACTTTTCAGTTTCATGTGGTCTGTCAGTGGGGAGGTGTGTAAAAAGCTGGGAGCGAGCATGGCCAAGAGAGTGAAGAACTCAGACTCCACTAGATTAGAATAATTTTCATGTAAAAAAAAAAACCAAAAAACCAAAACTTTTTCATTTAATTTAAGTAAGAGTTAAAAACCCCCAGAGGGATAGATTTTAGCTGTAGCACAAAAATGTAAGACCAGAGAATCTAATTTTTATGAGATTTTTTTTTGCTCTGTATTAAGTTCTGCGTGTTATCTCACTCTTGAGACTGGAACTAAGATTCTGCACGTCCACCCAGAAATGACTGATTCAGAGAACACTGAAAACTATTTTTCACACATTATTCTAAGATGGATGCCTGCTCTGGAGAAGAGGACAGTGATGAGAATGTTACTCATTTTCTCCTTCCCTGTGTAGAGATTTCCAGTTTTGTATTTTACTCATCGTTTGTGAAACTTATCATCTTCACAATTGGTGACAGTGCTTTGTATAACAGCATTGTGATTTTAAGTAATATGCTTCCTTTCCTCAGTCTTCTGAGATAAACATTTTTTATAGGTGGACAAACTTAAGCATAGATTTTCTTAAAGCCCACAATAATAAAAAATTTTGTATACTTCAACATTTTTATAGTTTTTGTAATCACCTGGCTATACTCATGTCATCATTGTTGCTGTTATACAGTGAAGAGATTAAAAAAAATAAGGCAACGGATTTTGATATTGGAAATGAGGGCCTTAAAAGGACTGATCTGTTTTAGGGGAACTCATCACAGTACTGTTTCTGAAAATACCAGACATTCCAGTTATTCCCATCTGAAATGACTGACTTTTCTTAGTCTCTCTATCTGACAATAAACAAATGAAAAAAAAATCCCTATAAAAAAAAAACAATCCTAAACTACTCTCTGGGATGCAATAAAATTCTCTGTACTGTTACAGAGAGATGTAACGCACTCACAATAATTTTATTAGTAATGCTGGGTTTGCAAATATAAACCTTGTCTCAAATGTAAAATGAAATTTCCTTATTAAAAAGATAGACAAAATAGTTTTAATTAAGAAATATAATACTTGAAGGCATCCAAATGAAGATTTTACAAAAATAATTATGAAAGCATCATTCAGTCTTCTAATTTTAAGACTAGTGTTACTCATACTGAATAGAAACTGAGTTATTAGAAGCGGTGGTTTATGAAGATTTCTGCACAGAATGAAGAAAAAAAAAAGACTGAAACAGATTTGAGAAAAAAATATATAACTAGATTTTGAGTAAATATTTGTCCTTATCTAAATTATGAATTTATTTATTTAATTGAGAGGATACCAAGCTTCAGTTTCAAATTCAGGTGGAATAAGGAAAGAAGCTAGCATATTCACAAAACTTAAACTATCTTGCTTACAGGAAAATGCAGCATCTTCATTTTGAAACATCCATCTGGTGAACTGTTAAATGAAAGCATCAGAGCAGGTTAGCTCTCCGAAACCAAGATTTAAGACAACAGTTCCAAATAGCTCTTAAGGAAACATCTAAGAATTTGCTGAAAGCTCATCCTGAGACAATGCTGCTATAGTATTGCATTCTATTTCACCTCGTCTATATTTTCAGAGCACAAAATCCTATGAGGACGAGATACTTGCGTTAAGGTCCAGAAAACTGTGCACAACCTGACAAATAACAACAGCTGCTCAGTATCCTCCTGCTACATCTGAATGAAAACATCTCATATAGCCCTCATGCTTTATTTATTCACATAGTTTCTCATTGCTTGCTGAACAAAAGGGCTCTGGTAAAATGAACAATTTAAAGTTCAAGGACCAAGCTGCAGCATTGTATTAGTAATTTGAGAATTAAAAAGCGTCTTAATAAAAATTCACTGTCAGCTGTCCAGAGAAGAACCACAGCTTCTTTATTCTTGACTGCTGTTACTATTGAGTACTACAAGATAATTTCTTAGTTTTCCCACTACAGAACTATAAAGTTCAGTAGCCACGTGTGACTCGCTTACTGCCAAACAACTAAAGCAGCAAAATCAATACTAGGATTGCAAAAATTTATGTACATACTTTCCCTGAAAAGGAGTAGTATTAGCTGACATAACCAGTTTCCTGTATAATCATTGAAAGGAGACACAAAAGAAAAAAAAAAAAAAAAAGAAAAGAACGAGAAAGAAAAAGCCTGTTCTACCTCTCATACAGCTGTTTTTCAGTGTCTCTTGGCCAACAGTTTAGTGTTTGTCAGCACAAGCTAACCTTTTCCTTGGGTTCAGAAGAGAAATAAATGTCTAAGGAATATTAAGAGTGGACATATAAGGAATGAAAAGGAAAGAAGTAAGGAAACAATCGAGAAATTTTTGAAATTAGAAGAAATTAGTGGAAGGTAGAGATGGCAGCCATAAATAAAACTATAAACTATGCCCCATCAGTGACTAAAGAGTCTTATACTGGCAGAATTTTGCTAAAGCTATTCTCAACATGGATATTCTATGTCAAGGTATTCAGCCAAGAACAAGGTTGCCCAGGAAACCTGTGGATACCTCATCCCTGGAAAAATTCAAGGCCAGATTGAATGGGGCTTTGAGAAACATGGTAGAGAGGAAGGTATCCCTGCCCATGGCAAGGGGTCTGGAACTAAATAGTCTTTAAGGTCACTTTCAGCTCAAACTGTTCTATGATTTGATGGTTTACTGCTGATCAAGACAGTATTGTTTAGAGCATTTTTGGGTTTGTGTTATTTAAAAAAAAAAAAGAAAACACAGAAGTGAATT
This sequence comes from Urocolius indicus, assembly GCA_013401255.1. Classification (NCBI taxonomy): domain Eukaryota; kingdom Metazoa; phylum Chordata; class Aves; order Coliiformes; family Coliidae; genus Urocolius; species Urocolius indicus. The sequence goes on along the minus strand of WBNH01006837.1, from coordinate 654,278 downwards.
AAAACAGTTCTCAGGGTAGCAAAGGACAAATAAATGTTATCTAACATACAATAAAGCATTACATATAGTAAATTCTGATATAGATTGGAATTATAGACTAACGAAGGAATAGACAAGTATAAAGGCATGTTCAGAAATGTAAAAGTGAACTCATGTTCAGGCTAGAGGAATAAAGAAGAAAGAAGTATCCACCACACTCATCATATTCCAGAGGCTGCTGACCTACAGTGTTGCCCTTTCCATCAGTTTGAAGCTACCGACAAGTGAAGCTACCAACAAGCAGCTACTGAAACATGTTATTTTGTCATAATCACTGATTTGTTTTATTTTTAATTGTGTGGTTTTCACCATTCCCATTTCATTGTAAACAGTACAGTCATCCTATTAAAAAGATTATCTTCCAGTTTTGTTAATTCTACCTATCCTATTTAGCACAAGCCAAGAGCTTAGCACTTAGAGCTATATTTGAGTGTCTTGGCAAGTTAAGGGTGAAATCACCAAATTAATAGTACCAAAAGTTCAGCCTCCTAAAGGGGATTTTTCTTTGTGCATTGTTGCTTTCATTCCATTGAAAACAAAATAGGAAATATCCTTCACTTTAGTTAAGAAGTGGATTTTTGCATTCTAATCTATGATCACAAACACAAAGCCCAACGGACCTTAAAATATATCCTGACTTCAGATGCATAGAATCATAGAATCATAGGACTGGAAGGGTCCTTTAGAGATCATCTAGTCCAACTCCCCTGCAGAAGCAGGTCCATGTATAAATTCAAGCAACAGAATTGAAACGTCACAATATATGGTGTAGAGAGATTTGAGAGATATAATATCCTTTTTGTCTACATTAAAAGGTAATTTATAATAGCTTGATATACTAAACGTTTTGGAGTTGATGTCCTACTTAAGTATATATGGTCATATGTCTTCCTTGAAGATTTTTATTTCACATCATCCACAGTTTCTAAAACATGGCATTGCATAATTTATACAAGATCCATAGTCTTGTATTAGCTTTTTTAAAAAATATAGTGTGGCAGCATCTTCATTCTGATTTGAAATTAAACTTAGATTCACAATGCAGGAGTGTGGTATAGTGTCCTGGTTTCAGCAGGGACACAGATAATTTTCTTCCTAGTAACTGGTACAGAGATACATTTTGGATTTTCACTGAAAAGAGTGCTGATTGCTGAGCAGTGCTTGCACAGCATCAAGGCCTCTTCTGCTTCTCACCCAGCAGTGCTAGTGAGCCAGCTAAGGTTGTACGAGATACTGGGAGGGAGCATAACCAGAAGAGCTCACCTGAATTAACCAGAGGGCTATTCCATATCATAGAACATCACGCTCAGTATATAAACTGGGATGTGTTGGCTGGGGAGAGTTGTGGAATTTGGGCATCTGTCAGTAGGTCCTGAGCAGTTATATTTGGCATCACTTGGGGGTTTATTTTGATTTTTGATTTTTTTTCCATCTTTGGATTTTATTTCTCTGTTAAATTTATTTTCATTAGTATTAATGTTATTATTAGTGTTGTTATTAGTATTAGTTTAAATTTAATTTTCATTATTAAACTCTTCCTATCACAACCCATGAGATTTATGGTTTTTTTCCCTAATTCTTTTCCTCATTCTACTGCAGGTAGAATGAGCAAGCTTCTACGTGGTTCATAGGTACTGGCTGAGGTTAAACCATGAGACACAGTGACAGGTAAAATTTGGCTTTGCAAATGGAACCAGCTGCACAGTACTTGCAATAGAACAGCTGAATGAAAAAGGCATAGTCTAGAAAGGTACAGCAAGTAGCTGCTGTACTCCTGAGACAAATGACATTTTTGAGTTCTGCAAAAAAAAACTTCTACAAACAGTCTGACTGAAAAGTCAGAGAATTTTCACATATATCTTCTTACTTTGTGAAAATAGTCTCATTTATTCTCCTCAAAAGAAAAAAAAAGATATATTTGTTTTTCTTTCTTACTTAGAAATGTCAGTTCTATCTAGGCAGATACTAGTGTCATAAGAAAGAAAAGAAGATAGATGAAAAATGACAACTCAGGAAAAGAAAAATAATCAACCTATTTGACATTATTCTTCTGCCTTTGGTTTTGTTGATGACTGCTTAATGTCACTATGTAACATGCTTGCTCAAAGTGAAGTACTCCAGAGGTGAAATACTACAGCAGAATTTCAGGAAAAAAAACAGAATTCCTCATTGTTTTACAGGCTGAAACATGTTGTCAGGTCAGGGGAACATGGGGAAAGAAAGAAGAAAAAAATCTTTAAGAATCTTTTCAGGACTAATTAAAAGAACACTGAAGATGAAGTAAAAATAAATTGTAATTTCCATTGCAAATGTGGCCAAGATGGCAGAATTTCAAATATTTTCTCATTTTTTAATTTTATATTTTTTCACAGTTTTTTATATTTTTAATTGTTTATAATATAGAGATAAGAAGTCAGAGTTAAATAGATTATAACTTCATTTTTAATTACACATATACAATCTATTCAGACCACTTAACGTTTTTCTTTAATAATTTTTTTAATGAGTTACATAGTATCGGAAATTGACACATCATTTTTAACACCTTTTTATCAGCAATATGTCATGGAATATTTGTAAAAATTGCTACTAAATGTTGGAAAAAAATAATAAAAGACACCTATAGAGATACAAATATATATTCAAAACTTTACATGACATGTTTTAAAAGAATATAAGGTTGTACAGAGAACATCCGATTGATATCAAGGGTGTTTAAATGCTCTGAACAGCTGTTTATGAAGAACATATAATAGACGGCTTTAGCTACTTAGAAGAAACTATCATAGTATTGATATTACCTGAGTAAGTTCTAATTCTACTACATATAACTTTCAGTAGTATCAGGATACTCAAATTCTATAATAAACTTTGTCCTGTCTATTAAGTGCCCACTCTATCCCACAGAATGTGATGTGTACACTAAAATATATCAATGTTCCATTTTGTCTAAATATATTAATAACATTTTTTTTTTTTAATTGCAGAATTCTCTTATTACAGTAACAGTGCATCATTTGGCTTTGATCTAGCTTTCAGTAGAATTCACCTGGGAATGTAATTGAGCAACTAATCACAGCAATTTCTTATTTTCAATCTCTTTAATTCTGCAACTTTTTATCCACTTTGCACCACTCATCCTAAGTAATACTCTCTAGGAATTTTTTCTGGTCTCATAAATATCACAAGCTATATCTTCTTTGCTTCATCATCCAGCAATGTGTTTAACAGATCCCAGGCCAGAAGTGATTTCTGAAATTATGCATCAACTCCCCCTTTTGTAATTGCTTTACATTTCTCATACTTACTCTTTCTTTTCACTTCCAACAATTTTTCTTTGCTATTTATACCTCTCTATGATTTTAAATTTTTACAACGTGTCCTTCTACCTCTCATAATTTAGACAAATTTCATAAAATCTGGAACTCATCTTTTGATCACCTCATAGTATTAATTCCTTTTAGAGGTTTTGTTTTTTTCTAGTTTTCTAGTTTTAAAGTCTCTTTACCTCTTAAAGGACTCTGTGCTCTCAAGAGATCAGTGAAACTCCTTTAGGGTTTTACCATTGTAGCTTCCAGAACGTAATATGTGCTTATAAGCTAAATACTCTAGTTCTGTAAGGTATCAGTCCCAATTGTGAAACTGTGAAGTTTTTAACAAAACCAATATTTTTCGGGAAAAAAAATATTCAAGGATCTTTGCTAATTGATAATCACTGAATTATCTATCTGTATTTCTTTCCTCAAGATAAGCAAGTTACAAACAGAGCATTTTATTTTTTCATTTGTCTCTGAAATTCCTTGAACATTAACAGCAATAGAAATCCAAACCACCTAAGCTTTCTTAGACAAATGTTAAGCTTTTAGAACAATTTCACTTCTAAACATAGACCAAAAAAAATGAAATTTCGGACAGAACAAAGGAACCTCTATTTTTTTACGGTCAGATAGCTTCATGTTGATATTAATAAATAGGCCATGTCTCTAGTTTGTTTATAATGCCAGGGCAGAAAAAAGAACATTACTGTATAATTTGTACCAAATTTTCACCTTATTATATGCCATTAATTTGAATTTATATTTTTAGTACATGTCTAGATAATCTTTAAATTCTCTAATTTCTGATCTCCTTAGATTTTTATAACATGTCTAGCCTAAGCAAAAGTTGCTGTTACACAAACTTCAAACTCATTTGTAAATGCAGATGCTAAACAATTGCTCAAGTTACTTCAATTTCATTTTCATTGGGTGGTTTTGGGCATTTGATTCCCCAAACTCTAAATTTTAGTTTCATAGGTACTTCACTTTTCTAAGTATATTTTCTCCCACAGATAAGCAAAGGTCATCAGTTTTTGTATCATAAGAAAACTTCAGTTTATTTTACATTACACAACACCATTACTGAAGTTTTAACCCCTTCAAAAAAAGTTGGTCTCTCACTCTTAGACAGTTAATTTGGCATAACATCTACTCTCTTCTAGATGAAAAAATTCCTTCTCTTACTACTTTCCAGTCAACCAAGTTTTTATTTGTTGTCCTGGACTGTCTACCCATCTCCTTTCTTTTTTCTTCCCATTCTCACATTGTGAATTCCACTCTTCCAGTCAGTTTTATTGCTACTATTTTTTTTTGTTCCTGTGATATATTGCCTTTGCATGCAGATTTAAAAAAAAAAAATTCCCTGCTTTGTTGGATTAACTATACATCCTTTGACTTTCAGAATTCATTTGAGTGTTTACAAGAATCTCATGTTGGAAGGAGTAAAGGGTCACACCGTATAACTATATCATGAGACTGTGACTAGGGCAGCACAGAATATTATCTTGGTTTTATGTTAAATTTTTTGTTACCTATGTTGTAGATTCCAATACATATTGGCCTGGACAGTCATAACATTTCATACAAATTGTAAAATTCCTAGCAAATTCAATAGGGACAAGTTTTCATTTTTGCTAATCTACTTGCCCTAAAACTTGGACAATAGTTATGCAACATCTATTAGATGACTGTTAGAATAAGATAAGACCAGTTCAGGCTACAGCAAGCTTAGAAAAGTTATAAGACCCCTGACAGTGAGGTCAGTAGAAGGTTTGTGGCCTTTATTAATAGTGGCAAAAGCTTATTTACTGGTTCACAGGTTCCTAATACAGACACTGACCCAGAACTAGAAAGATGTTAGTGTTGTCTACAGATTTTACAGATCTGCTTTTTAACCTTAACTTCTGCTGAAAACTGACCTAAATAAACACAACAATTCCAGAATATGTATGGGAAGTTCTTATATTTGAATGCTTTTAATTTTATTCTAACATCTGTTAAGCAAGACTTATTTATTTAGATTGGTCACTATCGTAGATTTATTTTTGCACATCACCTTCCATTAAAATTAACACAGCTCTGCTCTTTGTTGACAAAATCTGTTGACAAAAAGCAATTAATAAGACAATATTAGCAGAGCAATTTTCACTATTATATTCTAACCAGAAGTCTAAAATTAGATCACTAAAAGTACATAGTATTTAAGTGATCGGATTTATAGACATACACACTTGAACACTTGAATAGCCATAAGTTATCAGTACGGCTCATGGAACTTCAGGAATATTAACTAAAAATGTTAACTAGTTCACTGTATTCATCTAGTCCAAATCCCCTGCTCAAGCAGTTCCACCTAGACCAGGTCACACAGGAACATGTCCAGGTGAGTTTTGAAGACCTCCAGAGAAGGACACTCCCCACACTCTCTGGGCTCGCTCATCCTCAGAGTAAAATAGTTTTTTCTTATGTTTAAATGGAAGTTTTTGTGTTCCAGCTTATTCCATTACCCCTTGTCCTGTTGCTAGCTACAACAGAAAAAAGGCATGTCCCAACCTCCTGACATCCACCATTTAGATGTTTGTAAATATTAATGAGATCCCCTCTCAGTTTCCTCTTCTCTAGACTAAACAGTCTCAGTTCCCTCAGCCTTTGCTCATAAGGAAGATGCTTCAATTCCCTTGGTGAAAACTGCACTGGAATCTCTCCAGCAGTTCTTTATCCCTCTGGAGCTGGGAAACTCAGAACTGGACACAGTACTCCAGATGAGGCTTCACCAGGGCAGAGAGGGAGCAGAATCTCCCTTGACCTGCTGCCCCCACTCTTCTTGATGCATCCCAGGATGCCATTGGCTTTCTTGGCCACGAGGACACATTACTGACTCATGTTTAATTATCAACCAAGGTTTTCAGGTCTCTCTCTGCAGAGCTGCTCTCCAGCAGGTCGATCCCCAGCCTGTACTGGTGCATGGGGTTTTTCCTCCCCAGATGCAGGACTCTGCACTTGTCCTTGTTGAACCTAATGAGGTTCCTCTCTGCTCAACTCTCAAGCCAGTCAAGATTCTGCTGAATGGTAGCACAGCCTTCTGGGCAATCAGCCAGTCCTCCCAGTTTGGTGTTATCAGCCATCTTGCTGAGGGTACACTCTGTCCCCTCATCCAGGTCATTGATGAAGATGTTGAACAAGACTGGCCCTAGCCCAAATGCCCGTGGAACTCCACTGGCCACAGGCCTCCAACTTGATTCTGTGCTATTGATCACCACCATCTGGGCTCTGTCATTCAGCCAGCTCTCGATCCACCCCATTGTCCACTCATCCAAGCCACAATGCCTGAGCTTTCCAATGAGGATGTTATGAGAAACAGTGTCACAAGCCTTTGCTGAAGTCAAGGTAGATGACCTCCACTACTCTCCCCTTATCTAGCCGTCCAGCTATGCATTCATAGAAGGCTATCAGGTTGATCAAACAGGATTTCCCCTTGGTGAATCCATGTTCACTCCTCCTTTTCCTTCATATGTTCAGTAACAACATTCAGGATGAGTTGCCATGAGCTTGTCGATTGCTTGCATGATGGTAGCAAATACGTTTATTTGTGTGGATCTACCAGTTGTCATAAATTAATACAAACATTATAGAATATAATGAAGCACAGTAAATAAATTCTGGGAAAAGTTTTTTGTTGTCTATTACCAAGTTTTGGTCAAAAGGATTGATATTAAGAAAAGTAACATTACTGCAGGGAGTTCTCAAGGCTAAAACACCTTATTTCACATTCATTAATGTTCAAAGTTCTTTTTCCCGTTTTCTTCATAATAATTATATCTATATACCACAGAAACGCTTTTTGGAGTGTGTTTGCTCTCCCTGATTGGATTCAAATGAAAACGTGCCTTTCTCTGTGGGCTGATTTCTTTTTCCTGTCTAATCAGCAGCAAGGCTTGAATCCTAATTACAGTTTAGAGACTTAGTGAATGAACTTGAAGAATATTAATTTAATGCTTGGAACACCAGAAAATAGAGTGAATGTTTTATTGGGGGCTTGCTTCATGAAGTCTCCTTTTAGCAGTATTAGAATTTAAGGTTTAAAAGGAGAACATGGTGAAAACCAAAGTGGTGACCAAAAGAAACAAAAAAAAAAAAAAAAAAAATAAAAAAGAGCTGTAACAAAACTATGATTTTTAAATTAATCATCTCACCTATTTAAAATGAATTTTACCTACAACAATAAAATCCCACAAGAACATCTATTGCTGATAAATTTTCAAGTGGATTCGAGTTCATGTTTGTTGAACAGTCAACTTACACTTGAAGTCTTAGTCTCCAGTGAAGCATATGGGCTTTCTTCTAGGTTATTATATTACTTGTACAGTTGATGAGAACAAGCTGGCAGTTTTGAATATCATCTCCAGAAGGCGATTCTGTGTGTTTCTCTGGTTTCAGTTTGAAACTTCAAGTCAATATCGCACTCTTGGGGCATTCAAAAATTAGTCTGAAGGCATTAGTTTTCTATATTGATAACTGAGATACTAAATAGTAGATGTTTCCTCGTCACCTAGGAGGAAAGATTCAATTGCCAGACAGCTTCTTCGCCAACAGGAATTTTCCTATATGGTCATTCAATACTAAGTTTTTAAACACAGGCGTCTTAGCCAAAAGACAATTTACTTCCCTCCTCACTGAAGTATTTTTGTTTCTTTACTACGATTCTGAAGACTATTAGAAAAAAAAAACCCTGAAATACACATCCCTTTTTTTCTATCCTTTCTTTGAACTATTGATATGGGAGCTTCATTCACTTTTTGAGGGTTTGGGTTTGTTTTTTGGTTTTTTTTTAATTTTTATTTAATGACTTCACTTTTAAATTTCATTCTGTAGGCAGAAGAGAAAAAAAGAATAAAATAGGAAAAAAAAAATTGTCAATCATTGTTAGAAACATCCTACAACCATGTCCTTGAAGTTCCACTATGGAGTTTTACCCTTGTCTGCATTAACTAAATGCATTGAGCTAGATTTCTATTCAATTTCTTGGTTTATTTTCTGCTTTCTAATACAATTTTCCCATCTCCAGATGCCATTTAAACCCTTGAAGTCTATAGATGTCATACAAAAGAGATCTATGAGCTGCCTTTGATCTTCCAAACAAATCAGGTAACTATCTCCAGTTAAACTAAATGATGGTCTTCAACTTGAACCCATAGACTTAAAGGAAATACTGTAGATGGACAGTTAGACACTTTAAAAACAACTATGACAAAAATTATTTTAATTGTATCCATCTGCTTTTAATTTCTCTCACTGCCTTGAGCAATCATATGTATTTACTAATTTAAGGTAATGCTGAATTTTTCCTGATTGTTTAAATTTTTTTTCACTTTCGCCTCTCAGAAGAGTTCTTTGTTTCTGCATCCTCACTGGAAAATAATATGCATGACCTAAAGTCAATGGAGCTGTCAGAGTTTTACCCAGTCAGCCATGAAGCACCATGAAAATCTCTTGCTCATTGCCTCCCATCCATCCCCACCCTTATTAGGATGGTGGAGGCCCCAGTGAAATGGGAAGAAAAATGATAACCAAGATGTTGTGGGTTGAGACATGGGCATGAAGGGCTCACTGCCAGTTATGGTTCTGGGCAAAACAGACTCCACTACTTGACTTAGAGAGGAAAGAAAGTTTATTTTACTAACTACAAGACACAGAATGAACAAAAAGTAAAAAGGGAGTAGGATGATGAGAAAATTACAACCAGTACTTTAAGATCTTCCTCCTCATCCCTTCTTTCTTCCCGGGCCCAGCTCACTGCTCCTGTTATCTCTTCCTCCTCCCCTCTCAGTGGTTCGGGGGGTAGGGAATGGGGGATAGGGTCAGTCTCTCACAGATGGGATCTGTGACTTCTCTCTGCTCAGAGGAGGATGACTCCTGGCATTCTTCCCCTGCTCCAATATGGGGTCTCTCTCATGGGACACAGTCCTTAATGAATTTCTCTGGTGTGGGTTCTTTACAACAACTGTGGCTTCTGCAGATACAGAGTCCCTCCTTTGGGATATGGCCTCTTCTGGGCATAATTTTAATGAACTTCTTTGTCCTGGGTTCTTCTCCACAGTTACAGTTTCTGTGAATATGTGGTCCCTCCCACAGGATACAGCCTCCTCCAGCCATGGTCACTGCCCTGGCACAGAGTTTTTAATGAAGAGAATCACTGCCCCTGATGCAGATTCTTTAATGAGGTGAGTCACTGCCCCTTATTGGGGGTCTTTAATGAAATGCAAACAAATCACTGCTTCACTAGTCCTCTCTGCAGGACGCAGGGGAATCTCTGCTCCAGTACATCTTCTCCTCTCTTCCCTCACCAACCTTGGAGTACGTATGTTTGCTTCTCTCTCTTCCAAATCCGTGCACTACCACCAGCTGGAAAGAAGAAGGGATAGAAGAAGGAAGAAACAGCAAGAAGCCTCCCTTTCTGACTTCTTCTTAAAAAGTGATTGTGGAGACGTCTAATTGATTCAGCCCCAGAAGTGGGTGCGGCTCAAAGCTGGGGATTTTTGAGCAACTTTTAACAAGAGCCATCTTACAGTTGATTGAAATTAGAAAAGTATTCATGGTTATGTAAGATAGGGAAGTGAAAATATAGGTTGAGTTAATAAACAGCTAATACTTTCCTTTCAAAAAGTGTTATATCTTCAAGCATCCACAATTTCTCACACAAAACAGCTGTTGAAAAGACTAACCATAAAACTACCAGTGTTTACAAGATTTTTATTACACAAACCTAATGGCTCCTATGGTTTTAATGCACTGCAAAATAGTCTTTCCTATTTCTTATGATCACAAAGTACATCTCCCTAAAGGGACTTTTCTTCCTACAAGCTATCAATGCAATCAAAACTAGTGATGCATTTTATTCAATTACTGCTTCTTGAAGAAACAGTTTTTAGTGGTAATATTTCATAAAGATGTCCTGCTGGCAGCATAAAATGTAACTATCTAATAAAATTTAGTAATGTGTTCTTACAAACCCGATTAAAAAAAAATTGTAGTAAGCTAGTGAATATAGTTTCTGTTTTTAAATGTACCACTAAAAGGTAATATCTTAGAACTCAACTACCGAAAACACTTCCTACCATTTCTTTTTTCTCTTGTTCATCTCTTGCTTTCTTACTAGAAAAAATATATACAGTCTTCTTGCTGAAAAGTGACAGAGATTGGAAATCTTCTGTGATCTAAAATAAGCTTGATACATCTGCTATACTAGATAGATAAAATTCATATTCATGAACACTATATTAATAAAACATAGTTAACAGCATTAGAAAATGTGATGATGAAAAAGATAAAACTTTCTAAAATGTAGAAGTTTATTTTTAATAAAGAACAACAATATGAATATCCACAAAAGTGTATTTTTTCCTACATTGCATTCTACATGGTCTTATAGATTGAATGGCTATTATTTGTTGGAGGGTATTAAGAAAAATTGTGCAGCTCATCTTTCATTTTTTTTAATTCTCAAACACATCCAGTCTGCATGCTCTGAGAGTGCTCCACAAATTATTGAAAGGGGGAACAATTGGAACATTCATTTGAAAAGCATATTCTTAATTCTAACTAAAACATTGATGTAGATGTACTTTGAATTTCTTAAAAGTGTACTTCTGATTAGATAGCTAAGGGAATAGTTTAATAACTTCCATGTAGTATGATGTATGGGGTTTGCATGTGAAGGTTCTAGTATCAGGGAGCTACAGGGGTGGCTTCTGTGAGATGCTGCTAGAAGCTTCCCCCGTGTCTGACAGAGCCAGTGCCAGTCAGCTCCAAGATAGACTCACCTCTGACTAAGACTAACCCCATGAGCTGATGATAGTACCTCTGAAATAATACATTTAACAAGGGGGCAAGTCACTGCACAAGGGCCTCAGTAGCTAGAGAGTAAGAATATGTTAGAGCAATAATTTTGCAGACAACAATGTCAGTAAGCAAGAAGGGGGAGAAGGTGCTCCAGGCACCGGAGCAGAGATTCTCCTGCAGCCCGTGGTGCAGCTCATGGTGAGTCAGGCACTGTCCCTGCAGCCATGGAGGCCCACGGTAGAGAAGAGATCCATCTGCAGCCCAGAGAAGACCCCATGCCAGAGTAGGTGGATGCCTGGAGGAGGCTGTGACCCTGTGGGAAGCCTGCACTGGAGCCGTTTGTTCCTGAAATGCACTGAAAGAGTTCATGAGCAGCTGCATGGGCAGGACTCACACTGGAGAGGGTTGTGGAAAGCTGTCTCCCAGTGGAGACACCCCATTTCTGGACCAGAGTAAAATTGTGAGGAGCACTCCCCCTGAAGTGGAAGGAGTGGCAAAAACACTGTGTGGTTGACTGCAACCTCCATTACCCATCCTTCTGTGCTGCTGAAGGGGAGGAGATAGAGAAATTGGGGGCAAAGTTGAACCCAGGAAGAAGAGAGGAGAAGGAATCTCTTTTAAGTGACCGATTTTATTTCTTCTTATTCTTATTCTTCATATTCTGAATTGATTGCTTATAAATTATATTAATTTTCCCAAGTTGAGTCCATTTTGTCCACAACAGTAATTGCTGAGTGATCTCCCTGTCCTTATATTGACTCACAAACCTTTTGTTATAATTTCTCTGTCTAGTTGAGGAGCAGGGTGACAGAGTGGTTTTGGTGAGCAGTTGACATCCAGCCAAGGTCATAGATGAATAACTGCCCTTTACAAAACACAATGAATTTAGTTTTGTGAGGTTTTGAGTTTTTAGGTTTTGTCATGCTGGGTTTTTTGGTTTTTTTATGTTGAGAGAGAGAGATTGTATTGTAATTTGAAATAACTTCTGTAAAGGGAAGAGCATTTATCCACCATGAGAGTCTAGAATCTGTTCCTAAACACAAACTTATTTCAGTTGGCTCTGGACACTAACTTTCCCAGCTGTCTTCCTTAGGATAATTGGGCAATTAGCCTTTGTCTCTCAGACTAATTACCAGCTCAGCCTACCTGGATGTTTTTAAAGGAAACCCACACAATCACAGGCAAGGAAAATAGAAAAATATAGCCTTCCATGAATATCAAAGATATACATACTCTTCACAGGTCTACCCTTTCACAGTCCATATATGGTAAAGGTATAGGACAGAGCACTTGATCAGAGAGGTCTACTGGATTATGATGACTTGATTATCTGATTACAACGATTACCTGATTAGATGTAACTTTCCACCATATGCAAATATTAGCTCCTCATCTTGCTTTAAGTATGTGCAGGAACAGCTCATATGTAGAAAGATCTGGTGGCAATGTTATGAGAGTGTGTGTTTGGAAGTTGTGAAGTTATTTTAGACTATTAGGAGTCTGAAAATAGAGAATAAAATAGGGGAGCAGCAGGGAAAAAGAAGAGGTTATATTCCTTCATGGATACATATGTATTGTTCTCCGTGGAGCTGAGTAAGATCCTTCTTTCTCTCTGTCTCCCTGTACTTACCCATCAAAGATATTGTTTGTGAGTCGTTATAAGCTGGAATTAATAACAAATAAAATTCTATCATAAGAATAAGTCATACCTAAAGATTCCTGAGTTTTCTTTTGCCTTTTTAATCCTTAATCTTCAGCAAAAATTTAGTGGAAAAAGTTAACTATATATGAGGGCTTCATTTAGTGTCAGTTTTAAAATACAATGCATATAGCTCATTTTGGAATATCACTCTATTTTGGATTATCACAGTAAAACTTAGTTACTATTACAGGAAGGTATGGGAGAACATTGTCCATAGCAGAGACAAAGACATAATAACCAACTTCTGTTGTTCCTTTAGAAAAAACTAACTTCATGATTTTCTTCTCACATTGACTATATGGACTTATACTGTGCCTGTTCCTGCCAAGAAAAAGCAAGTGAATTCAGACTCAAGCTTTCTGAATGTTGGGGTTTTTTATTAGACTTTTTTTCCTTTTCTTTTAATGCTGGACTTTACATCTTCAAAATGTTACACTACACAAGAGTGGTTCAATAACATCATAACTCCCTGAAGAGTAAGGCAGGTTGCATGCTTCAACAAGTAAGACAGAGGAGACAAATTCTCATGGAGAGTCATGGAGAGTACTGTAGAATTTACCAAGTGGCTAAAGACAGAGTTCAGTAACCCTCATGCTCCTTCAGGAATTCATTGCAGAAACTGATGAACTTTTCTATAAATTTTTTTGACCAATGCAGTGAGAGTGGAGAGAAGGGGTCAGCATTTATAACATTCTTCATGCTGTTCTGCCACTGAGATTGCATTCAATTACTTGGTTTGCTCACCATAAGCCAGTGAGTTGAAACACATCTGAGGTCATGGTCTGTGACAGTATACGGATCAATGCTTACCATTTAGAAACTGAGCAAATTGGTTTAAAAGATATAACAAAGTGTGTGTTTGCGGAAAACAAAAAGGCATATTTGATCTTTTTGCTCTTGTATCAGTGTGGTGGATGTTTTTGTTAGCTGGGGTTTTGGTTTTTGGCTTTTTTTTTAATAGAAGTAGAGCTGAGTAATACTATATAATATGTCTGTTTAGCATAAAATTAACAATTTGATCGTGTAGCTTTATTTTTAGAATAAATAAACTTCTTTAAGTTGACATAAGAGACTGCATGTTAACTACTTTTTCATGCTAGTTTAGTTTTTGCTTAATCACTCAGATTCAAGATGTCATTTTAAAATGTCATAGAATTCCCGTGTTACAAAGTCCAGTGGAATCAGTATGAGTTGAGATCATAGGTCTCTAGGATTAGAATGAGATGTCTTGTTAGTAGACATGTGGATCCTCTGCCTCCAAGAGCCTGCATGTTATCACTGAGTTTGCAACCCTCCACAACACCTGGAGTCCTAAAGTGCTATGACACTGTAGGAGTTGATTTCCCAAAGACTATGCTTCCATTGTTTTATTATCATTGAATGGAATTTGAAAGAGATTGTCTCTCTCACTTCTAAGACACACAGATTAAAACAAAAATAAGCAAATAGTGCACATATTTCTTTGCCTATGTTTTAATATTGTTTCTAGACTACTTTGTACAGAGCTGGAGTTATGCTTTCTAGCCTAATCAAGACTATTTATCAACCTCATCAATTAGTTTCTCAAGTCGGAAGACTTTCTGGCTCAGTTCATATCTTTGACTTTCTTTGTGCTTTTTTCTATACTATGGATATTGTCTTCTCCTCCCTTACACAAAACTATATCGTCTTTTTTTCCCTTTTCAATCCCAAAACTGTGCCACGTTGACTTCCATGACTAATATTATTATCTCCTGCCTTGAATTTCTTCTTTCTGTATATGGTAATTTCCTTATTCTAAATCCACTTAATGGAGAAGAATAATCAAGAAAACGCATTGTGTAGCATTTCCCTAAATAGAATAAATACTAATTTTGCAGCATGAAAGTCTAGATCTCTATCAGAAATGCTGGTTTTCTGTTTAGATGGCAACCTTAAAAAATAAAAATAAAAAACACAACCACCAAAATCCCCCAAAACAACAAACAAAAATCCTCACCTTCTTAACATCAACTTTATTATCTTCAGCATCTTTTATACAGGCCTAACAATGTGAGCTGATTTACCATGCGCAGAAAACTAGTATATACAACCTCTAGTCATTTCAGTTGACTTGAAACATCTTTTTGCTAACCATCAGTGTGTCATTGAGGATTAGATTAACAGACTGACTTCTCCCCTGAAAACTTTGAGTAAGTAGTAGCTTAGGTGCCACCTGAGCCACAGATTCTTCAAACTGCTTGTTTAATGACTGCATATCTGCTAATTTGTCTAATTTCATTTTGAAGCTGTTTTAATCCCTACAGAAGCCTATCGCAAGAAAACCCACAATTAAGTTCTGATTATACAAAAAAAAACTGTTTGCTGATTGTGTTGAATGTGCAGAAATGTGCAGTGCACCACCAAGTCAATCTTACGTGAACCTTACTAATCATGTCTGTGATGTTTTAACCTTCCCACTGTTTTCCATGTACAAAAGGACTCTAGCATTCTCACAGTAGGTGTGATTCTGAGCAGCATACTTTCCTTTGTTACCACTTTTCATGTTTTGGTCTATTTTCTTAAAGACTGCATACAGTGTTAAAGGAAATGGTGTACCATGCATTTACATAAGAACAGCGTGATATTTTCTATCTATCTAATACATTTTTTAATAACTTCTCTAATCTATTTGCCATTTTGACTGCTATGCAACACTGAGCTGATGTAATCAGAGATCTGACCGCAACATAATAACTGAGAACATATCATTGTATAGATCTGCTTGGAATACATTTGCTCGAGTACACTTCTTGACAATGAATTTTGTCTGCTCATTTTGACACTCCGTGTCATGAGATTCTTCTGAAAATCTTCAATCCACTTTAGACTTGACTATCCTGAATAATATTGTATCCTTTATAAGATATGTGATCATTCTATTCACTCTTTCTTGCAAGTCATTTACTAACATATTGGACTGTACAGACTCTTGTGTAGATTCCCCAAACCCTCATAGGAAGTAACTAGCACGGTCTTTCATTCTCTTTATTTCCCTCATGACAAGGAAGCTGCATGTGATAATCAAAATCTCTGGTAGAAAATCTTGCTTATTATTCTCAAAAAGCCATCTCATTTACTGTTGTAAATACAATCTTCTAATGTATTCAGATACACTATTAGTAATCTGGACCTCTACTGTCTCTCAAAGTGTCCAGTGAAACATAATTATTAAAAGCATACAAAAGTATATTTCAATGTTATATATTGTGAATATCATGCATATGACATGATTATTACATTCATCTGAGAAGATATTTTGTTAATGTAAGCAAGTATAAAATGTCTTTATTTACAAAGAACATGCCTGAAAATCTCTTCCAGCCTACCTTGAGACTTCTACTGATTTAATCATTTTTATTTAAGTTAGTCGATATAGATTCAGTTATTTCCAGGTCAGATTCAGAACATTCAGATCAAAGGCATCCATTTTGTTCTTATAACCAGCTATATACTAGTTCATGTCTGAATGGTACTCCCAAAACACAGTGACAGAGATGGACAACCTATTTACAATTATTTATGCAGTTTCATTTGGCTTCTGGAGCTTCTCAGTAAGAGTCTGAAACACGTGGGGTTTTTTGTTGTTTAAAAAAAAATAAATAAATCAGTGGCAGTACTATGAAAATCCAGAACAATTGTTTTAGCCTGTCTGAATGACATTATACTCAAAATTGATTGGCATGCTTCTGAAACACTTCATAAATGCAAAATTCTGTATTGTGGATACTGTCCCAATAACAAGTGAGTTCGATGTATATCAGTTCCTACTCCATTTTTTCAATATCCACAGGGTATTTAGAGCTAGATTTAAAATGCTTCACTTTTAGGAAAATTTTTAGGTGAACCACATCATCTATTGTGAAATTTGTGTTATTTTTAAATGTTTGAATCAAGTCATTAAGTTCAACCAATATTCCTAAAAGTATGGAATTTTTTTAAAAAACATCTTTTTTAGGTAATAAGTTGTTTAATTACCTAAACTGTTATAATACCTATTTCAGAGTCAGAATACTCAGTGGAGAAATGTACTTCCCTGATAAGTTATGTATAAAATTGTTATTTTCAAATTACAAAATTGCACAGCATGAAAGTTATGAAAATTTTCTTCATTTTCTCCATCAAACTGCTGAAAATTGGGACCAATTTCACTGGAACCAATGGAGATAGATTAGATTGCTATGATATCCTGTTAAATGAAAAAAAAAACCAGAGACATTTCCCCTTTTATTCTACCACAAATTTAAGTACGGCAACCCCAGTAGTTCTAGTGGGATTGCACAAGGGTTGTTCATGGCAGAAATTTATCCTAGATACCAACAGTTCATTAAGGATAAATGCTATTTAAATGATGATATCTTTGTGCCGTCTTCCCATTAGAAACACAATAATATGTGAAGCTATTTACCTCCTACAAAGTTAATTTTTATCATCTTTTACAGTTACAGCAGTACATTGTACCCTTGCAAACATGAATCCATTTACTGTTCAACCATCCAGGTCCATCCTCCTCTGATTGGTGTGTTTCTGTAGCACCCCAAACTAAAACACTGTCTGTCCTAGGTGGGAGCAAAAGTATGCAAATCCTGAATTTCCTTTTTTCAAAGCAGCTGAGAAAAATAAATGGAGATTATCTGAAAAAACATAACAGAGATCTCGCAAAATATTAGATCAGTCAATTTTTTCTTTGTTCTCCATTTTCTTTTTCTGTGTGTTTTTTTATTATCTTTTTGTTAGAGCAGAACAAAATGTGGTACCTTCAGGGTACTTGGATTACAAGAGAAACCAAGCATGGAAAAGACTGTTATAATCTGATAAAATTCTTGTTAAACTCAGGGGACATTTATATCCTAAGCCATTATATCTTGGCACTTGAACTTTCTCATCCTGAAACCGCCCCTTGGCAGCAATGCTTATTATTAAGACAGTCAAGACTGATACTAAAAATTGTAGTCCTTGGTTTCCCATATTGGCATTTTAGACTATTATTAACAACACAACAGAGAAATTACCTGAAATGCTGAGGGTGCTATAGATAGATATGGGAATGAAAATAACTAATAAAAAAATGAAATGGAAAGAAGAATTACATACTGAACAAAAGAAGGCATTTACAGGCTAAGAAACATATATCATGTAATAGAAAAAGAAAAGATAATAGTCTTCCTAATCTAAGAAGTTATGTGAGATGAAAAATTAGAACTCCACAGATTTTTCAGTAAACATTTGACACAAATGGTAGTGTAATGTAATTTTGAATCAAGACGGAAAGAAAAATTACTAAATTCTATATTTTGTCACATTTTTATCACAGAACAAGTGACTCGCATCATGCTGTTTACTGTGCTGATTACTTATGATAGTCTTAATTTCCAAACCAGCTCACAGAATTGTTCTCAATTCAGGCTGTAAAGATGGTTATAAGTTGTGCTTTGGACAAAAAGGTTCAAATTCAGAGATCTTACTTGTACTGAGAATATTTGCAATTTCATGGGCCTCATCATTAATATGTATTGAAAATTCCAATTACTTTTAATGGAAATACAATATTTTATACCAGGTGTTTATGTTACGCCCTTATATCTGCTAGCATAAGCACCTCCTCTCTCTCTGCCCCGTGCCAGACCTCTCACTTCCTCTTCACCCCTTGCGTTACAATCCGAGATCTTCTGGACGCCTACTACACCAGGAATAGCCTGGCCTGGCAATGTTGTTAAAGTAACCAAGGGCGCCTCATATAGGTAATATATACACCTTGTTTTAAATTGAACATAGCACTTATAAAATTTACATAATTCAGACTAGGATAATTTATGCTGGATTTCCACATTCCAGGTAAAATCATAGAAATACTGTAAATGGCATACTTCAGGTGTTTGGGAATTGGATTCTTGAGCAGTGCAAAATTTTGCCCATATTCAGTATAACAACAAACTGTTGATGACCTTTCGTAAGCTGTTTTCTGTTTTTTGCTTTGGACTTTTGAATATGGTAGAGACATGACTTATGTCAGATATATTTTCACCAAAATTTGTCTGGTTTAATTATTTTAAAGTGAATTTTTTGCATGTTTTACAGACACAATTTGCAGCTCTAATCTTTATTTTATATGTAACAGATGATAATATATAAGGAAAATACTATCTGTCTTTAGCTATTAACTGAATAAGATTTTTGGAGTGAATAGATATCTCTAAATGCAGTCTCCATTGCATTTGTTGTTTGTATTTGAAAATGTTCAAGGTTATAAAGATTGCTTAGACAGGTCATTCTCCAGCATTCAACTTTCTTTCTATTTCATTGCTGTGACAAAGGCATTTGGTGTGAAAGACAGCCACATGAGAACACTGTTGAGATTTGAGTGCAATGTGATACAGCAACAGATCATATCACTCAATTCTTTTATTATTCTTGAGGAAAATATACTTGTTTATCATAAAAGTAGCTGTTCTGTTCATATTCCTTATTTTTCTTCAATGGATGCCTCTGTCAAGGCAGACTTTAACTCTTCCACTGACTCATTGACTACATAGAATTTTAATAATATTTTGTGAAAAACAGAAACCATAATGTACACTTTTCTTACTATGATATTTTTCTACATGTCCTGCTAACAAACAACATTAAATTGTTGGCTAAGTCTGTCAAAGCAGTCTTCCCCTATGGTCTCATATCCAGGAGTCAGAAAGCTTATTCTTAAATCATAAAAGTCAGGGCAAGAGAGATAGAAGGAAAAATTAAAACAAAGACTTTAATGAAGACTTAATTTGAAGATTTGGGACAGTATATCATGGAAGGGGAGTGAGGCAGATGAACTACAGAAATAAGGAGAAGGATATGGGGAAGCAGAAGTAGAATTTGGAATTGGAAGGGGACTAAAAACAAGCCAGAAATGGGAGACAGATCATGAGGACAAGAGGAATTATGATGAATAATTTTGAGGAATACTACTTACAAATCTGTAGATAGGTAGTTGTTGTCTTAAATCAAAATTACAAGACATTTGCTAGTAAAGAAAAAGATACTGTTCTCTGACCCTTAGGCAACAAGTGTCCCTCATTAAGTGTCCCTCATTAAGTGTCCCTCAAGGTCAAACAACAAGTCCTACACCAGGAGAGGAATAATCTCATGCACCAATGAATAGTGGAGGCTGGAAAGTAGTTTGGTAAAAAAACATCCTGGAGGTCTTGGTGCACAACAAGTTAAACATGAACCCGCAATGTATCCTTTCTGCAAAGAAGCTTAATGTTTTCCTGGACAGCATTAGATAAATTACTGCGAGCAGGTTGAGAGAGATGCTCTTCTCAGCACTGTTGAGGCCATAGTTAGAGGCCATAATCTCTCCCATGATGGGTTCCCCAGTACAAGTGAGACAAAGATATCCTGGACACAGCCGAGCAAAAGGCCAAGAAGATTATGAAGAGATTGGTACACCTCTCCTATGATGAAAGGCTGAGAGAGCTGGGACATTTCAGCCTGGGGAAGAGAAAACTGAGGGAAGATCTCATTAATTTATATAAACATGTAAAGGGAGGGTACACAGATCCAGGCTCTTTTCAGTAGTGCCCAGAGTAGGACCAGAGGAAATGAGCACAATCTAAAACATAAGAGGTTCCCTTTGAAGATCAGAAAATACAATTTTACTATGAGGTTTGCTGAGCACTGGTGCAGGTTGTCCAGAGAGGTGGAGGAGTTTTCCTCCTTGGAGGTACTCAAAAGCCATCTGGACATAGTCCTGGGCAACTGCCTCTAGGTGGCCCTGCTTTAGCAGAGAGGTTGGACAACATGACTTTCCAACCTAGATTATCTTCTTATTTTTGTAAATTTGGCCTGTTTTGGAGACAATGTAGAAGTGATGAAATAATGTTAAAGAAATTTAAATGGGAAGCAATGTTGCCATGTAGTAGAGTTTCTCAGATCATCTAATTTAAAAAACAGTATGTTGACCAGGGAGAGAAAGGAGAACCGGTGACTGCATTTGATAATTCTTATTATTGTATTGTCATTTTTAGGTCTTGAAATGAAGGGATATTTCAATCAAAATGTGATACTTTGTCTTACATTATTGATTTTTTTAGAAAGTTAGCTCCACATTTACAATAAGTCTGCAGATCTAAGCAAGTCATTGGGAGTCATAATGGTAGAAGACTTCAATGCTAGGTTTTTCACCCTAAAACGTATGTCCCAATTTTCTGATTGAAAGACACAAAGGATTAAATTAACTGTTATTTCTTTGCTTACCAGATTCACAAATTCCTCTTCTCACAGAACAAAAAATAGTGTATCTTATTAATATTTAACATCTATAACAGTCTATCGCATTCAAATTTTTCTGGACTCTGAAGTTACATTTCCTAGTGCATACTTCCTTTTTACCAGCAAATATTATTAAAGAAAAAAGTACACATATAATTATCAAATGTTTTTAAAATTTACTGATTGATTCATAAAAATATTAAATGTGGATATAGTAAGGAAATATAGCTTTTATTTATTGAAATAATGAGTACAGAAAGGAAACTATTGTGGTTGAAACAGAAGCATAAGACTTGAGAACTGATTAGCAAGTTTTATGTTGGTTTCCCCCTCAATATGTTTTCTACTTAGCACTGATTTAACTTAGAGTTGTTCACTTGGACTGTGGAAGTTTGGCAAAATAGTGTCTTTTGAAATCAGAATTTCTGTTAAGCTTGTATGTCTCTGGTGTGATGTACAGCTTTAAGGAAGCTGAGGTAGATAAGAAACTGCTGAAGACAAATATGCACATACATTTTTAGGAAGACTTTGGATCTATATGTAGTGGACAGTTTTAGTTTTACTTATATTAACAAGACTTTCATCATTTGAGACAGTCAATAGTCACATCTAAAGCACAAATAAATGCTCATCTCGTTTGATGTAAGTAAAATATTCTTATTCTGCATCTTAAAAAGTGGAGTTTTTTTTTTCAAGGAGATAAATGGTACTATCTTACTGTATCATTTCATTAATACAGGCTGCTTCTACAGAATGTGATACACCCAAGATAAATTTGGCAGCATGGTGCACCATAGGAATGGTTTTGTTAGTTTTTAACCTGATGGAAAGGGATTCTGCCAAGTATTGTCTGTTTTAACATGTAAACTGCCTCCAAAAAGTCAATCGATGTACGCATTTGCTGAGAATGCTTTGCAGAGCTAGGGGCAGAGCCACCACCTTTGAATGTCCCAGGAATTTATGTGTCTTTCCACATTTTACTCATTCATGGAACTAGTCTGCTTTTCAGTGCTCTCATCATTATTTTGTCTGATAGAGCAGAATGAACCAAAATAGCCTGATTTCTGAATCTGCAACACCTCACTGTCCCAGCAACACTACTTTGTAATGTATTACTAATCTTTAAGCAAATCTGTGAAATAAAGAACAAACACACAAATGAAGAGATCATGATTCTTGAAAGATAGTCATGGTAGAGCATGGATGGGCATTACAAGCTGTTACCTTTATCACCATCCCATTCTTATCCTCTATTTATCAAGTAACTTTGTCAATATATGCTTTTACTTCCCTCAGACCAAAAGCTATGATCTGTGTATTTTACCTGTTTCATGTACATCTTTAATGCAGAAATTACAGCAAGCTACTAAGCACTGTATTGTCCAGTGCCCAAGCTTCCCATGAGTAGTCTCCTTTACCAGCACAGATTGCCTTTGTGTAGCAGAGATCAGTCAATAAATGTGTCCTCTGCAGAATGACTAAACAGTATTTGCGTATATGTGATGAAGCTGTTATTTTCAGTCTATAGCTGCATGACATGTAAAGTTCAATGGAATATGATGGACCCTCATACAAAGTCGATGAAGAAATGGATCACCAAGAGAAATAAGCTTACTTTCATTACATGGGGATACATGCAAAAATCAATAATATCACTGAAAGATATAATAGCATCTTTTACTCTCAGACTACTTCTAAATTTTTTCTCTTATCTTGCACAAGACAACTAAGAAAACAACATTTTCTAAACAAAATGGAAAGAAAATTATACCAGTTATAGTGGCATTCCAGAAAATCTTCTTAGAAAGAATAGGAATATTGCTCTTATAATACTGCATATATAGTTATAATTGCTCAGCAGAATGACTTCATACTAATTTGAAAAATAAATAGATGTTTATTTCCATGCTACTATTACAGCTGCTTTAAACAATTTTGCAATTGTCTAAGCAATCTTTGAGATTTTTCTATAGTTTTTGCACACCAGGTGACATGAAATAAACATTTACATTTCTAAATAATTTTACTATAAAAGAACTAATTCCAGTTATCTAATGTACATAGTAAATGTGGTGGTTTAGCCCAATATCCACCCAGTCATAATATTACTCCCCCTCCTAAGCTGGACAAGAGAGAGAGAGAGAAATATAACAAACTGCTTGTGAGTTGAGATAAGAATGGAGAGATCAAACTCAGTAATTAGCGTCACAGGCAAAACAGACTCAACTTAGAGAGAAAAAGGTTTAGGGAGAAAAAGATTTATTAAAGAAACAATAAAAGCAGGGAGATGAGAAATAAAATCGTTTTAAAACACCTCCACCCACTCCTCCACTTCCCAGGACTCCTTTCCTTCTCCCACAGCGGCGCAGGGGATGAGGAATGGGAGTTGCAGTCAGTTCTTTACAGATGGACTTTGCCACTGCTGCTTCTCAGGGGGAGGCCTCCTCACACTTCCCACTGCTACACTGTGGGGTCCCTCCCCACGGCAGACAGTCCCTCATGAACTTCTCCAGCGTGGGTCCTTCCCATGGGCTGCAGCTCCTCACAAACTGCTCCGGCATGGGAACTCCCACGGGGCAGCTCCACACACACTGCCCGGTGTGGGTCATCCACCGGGAGAGACAGTCCTTCAGGGACAGGCTGCTCCAGCCTGGCTCCCCTCACGGGATCACAAGTCCTGCCAGCAAACCTGCTCCAGCGTGGGCACCTCCCCCGCAGCCTGCAAGTGAATCTCTGCTTCCCGGTGGTCCTCCATGAACCGCAGGGGAACAACCTACTTCACCATGGTCTTCACCACATGTCACATGGGAGCCTTCTTCTCGGTGCCTGGGCACCCTCCTCCCCCTCCTCCTCCACTGACCTTGGTGTCTGCAGAGATGTTTTCACATTCTCCCTCCCTGTTGCTGCTGCAGTTCTGCAACTGCACAACAACTTCTTCTTCTCAAATATGTTATTCACATAAGCATTGCCTCCACCACTAATTGGCCAGGCCTGGGTCAGGTGCAGGGTCCAGCTTAAAACTGACTGGCCCTAATCCTGTCAGCTACAGAGGACGCTTCTGACAACTCTCTTTGTTTAAAGAAGCCACCTCTCTAGCCCCCCTGCTACTGAAAAATCTGGCCCAGGCCAAAACCACTACAATAAGAAAGAGAATAACAGATAGGCAGATGTTCAATAAGATGTAGACTCCACATCAGTTCATAGTTCACCTTTGGTAGTATTATAAAACAACCTCTTCTCACATTGGAAGAAAGGTTTCATCACTATGTTAGCTCTAAGTATTTCCTTCACTCAGGAGGCTCTTCCATTAACTTATTGTTTTGAATTTGGAGCAAACTAAACTGCAAAAGAAAATGAAAATTTATTTAATATTCTCACAGAGCAGTGATTGCTTTTGCCATAATCCACCATCTGCTTCCAAAGCCATAACCCTAATAACATTTTTAAAAAAATATTCAAAGATGTTGACTCTGCCCATGTATTCTGTACTGTACTTCACACCAAAACAGACCAAAACTTCTCTAGAGTGGTAGGGAAGAGAAAGCACAGTTTGAGTCAGGGATAAAAGGCAGAACATTTTATCATGAGTGGCAAGCTTTTCCAAAAAAAAACCACAACTGATAGATAAGATATTAGAGATTTTAATGAGAAGCATTAGGTGACCTTAATATAAATGTCACTATCAGTTGCTATAAGGCAAGCTGAAGCAAGAGTGAATAATCAGAATTCATTTTAGTCTGAAAAGTAATTTGGAGTAGAACTTGTATGAGATGCTTTTGAGAACACTTTGTATGAACAGTTAATCTTCAGCAGTCAAAATACATGAATTTTGGACCTAATTTCCCTCTCACTTCAGTTTTCATCCATGTGATTTAACTAGCTTTGTGCAAAATGAACAGGCTGCCCAGGGAGGATGTGGAGTCTCCTCCTCTAAAGGTCTTCAAAACCTGCCTGGACATGTTCCTGTGTAATCTGATCTAGGTGGACCTACTTCTGCAGGGGGATGGGACTAGATGATCTCTAAAGGTCCCTTCAGACACCTACCATTCTATGACTCTGTGATTCTGATTCCTGAACAGAAAAGAAAATCAAACTCTGAACGGGAATCACATGCTTGGATGTTAAGCATTTATACCATTTGTAAGCAAATTATTTTTTGTATTATGTTAGTTCCAGTTATTGGAATCTTTTCAAATAATTCTTCTGAAGAGAGAATGGGAGTATTTCTTTAATTACTTAGTAGCTTTTTTTTTGCGGAGAGTAGAAGAATAGAAGCTTGAATAAATGATTTAGCATGATCCTTTCTCATCCTAGCAGATCATCTACTTTTTATGTTCCCTGACAGTTTCATGTACAAGGATCATCTGATTCTTCCTATCTTCAGCTCTGTGGCCTCACCCACTGCTGCTCTTCTAAGTAAAGTTTGACATTCCTAATGCTCTCTTGTTTTGCCTTAGACACAAATTTTCTTTCAGTGCAAGTGGTGAGTGAAAAGATATGTTTTTACTTATCAGACCTATTTCACATTGGAAATAATAGGCATTTTTCCTAATAAAATTTCATGAGAGAGAATGCTAATGATGAGTCCAAAGCAGAATCACTGTATGAAACATAGTAGGCATTGACATGATTAATTTTCCACTAAGAAACATGTGTAACAGAAAGCATAACTTTTGCATTAAAGCAGAAAATCCATCTAGGGTGAAAATGTTTCACAAGAAACGTAGGTGAGGTCAATAATGATAAGGAAACTTCCCGGTAGTAAGGTTTTAGTTGTCATAGGTAAGCCAAGCCTTTGGAGTGCAGATATTGTACTCTGAAACACTTAAAGGTGTACCAAGATCAACACGGTACCTGGTATCACCATTATGATAAGAAATTATACAGATCTGCTTTGTCCCATGTCATGATCTGTTATCTGATAGAAAGCCACGTATTTTGAAAAAATCCCTAAAAACCTATTTAATATTATCTGACTGTTTTCTACCCAAGATGATATTTCTAGGGGAAAGGTTTGTATAGAAAACTGCTGAAGAACTCACTGTGAAGCTGTAAGGCAAGTAAAGAATTCAGTTTTATTCTGGGCCTGAGACACATTGAGATTGCAATTGTGAAAATAAATTGTTCCTAAATCTGTTGCACAAACTGAGAAAACTAAAAGACTCCAAAACCACAGAGCTCAAAACTTCAGACCAAGCTTTGCAACACTAAGCAAAGTAGTCTGTAACCACTGGTACCAGTTTGTCTTTGGTGTGGTGTGACAGTTATTGTCACAAGTTTAAACTGGTTTTAAGAAGTATTCGGTAGAGTCTTTTATGTCCTTTATGGGATCCACCTCACAACAGATGAACTGACAAGATACCTTCTGCCTAAAACAAAAGACTGAAAGATGACTAAAGATAGAAATATGTACATACAAGCAATTGTAGCTTCATCATTATACTCTGGCTAAAATATGATTAACACAACAAAATGATACAACATGCTTAAGCCTGCTAGGCTGGAGACTTCTCTTTCTCAACAACAGGTATACCCCATAGACTGAGAACACCACTAACAAATTTTCCAGCAGTGGCAGATGTGTCTTCTGATCTTGAGTGTATTAAGGTTGAAACTATAAAAATATTTTTTTAGTGTCATTTCATGACCAAATGTCAGGCCTTTATATGACAAGCCTTCTAGTGGCCAGGCATATTGTCTCAACTCGGTTTCAATAGTGTTAGACAATCTTGCCATGAACACCTCATGTTATTAGCTTTCCTTTAATGTTGTCAAAGTACATACAATTACAACTTTTATATTGAAAGCCCAGTCTTTCAAGAACTTTTTGAGAACATTGCTATGAATCATGGGGAGCTGATCTCTTCAAAACATGACACTCCAGAAGAGATTGCACTGATAAACAGACACATCCTGACCCATTCAAAAAGTTTCATTTTATCATGTTTGCAATTTACTGTTGCTTTATCTCTATCACTTCAAGATATTACTCTCCAAATAGCTGTAGGTTCACACAGATAAGATATTTAGAGAGTGGCAATAGCAAGTTTAGGTTGGTTCTGATTTATTATGCTGCAGTTCTTATAAACGGTGTCTTCCCAGTTGATTTGCTTGCTAGCAAGCATTGCCATACTTCGGTTCAGGGAAGCCCATTAGAGGTAATAGAGTGCATCCTTGAAAGCTTTAGTCTTCAGGAAAAGAAGACTGATTATTTGGAACAGTGAAAGAAAAATGACGACCGACATCCTCAGGCAAAGATATCTTCTGAGCTCTAAGTATGGCTCACCAATGTACACGCTCATGCCTAGTCATAGGAGTCTCCTTCTTCCCTGAGATAATATGTTGTAAATTATTCAGCAAGAATACAATGATATTGAATGACTATCACTGGATAGTGCCTTCTGGCCCTGCATTTGTTCTAACAGCTCCACTTCGTTCAGTCACAAATGGTCATGAGGTGAAACCACTCCCAGCACTGACTTCTAAACCCATTTGTGTCTAAAGCCATTTTGCTCTAAATGTCAATCCTGTTCTTTGAAAATAGTATACATATTTAACACAATCTAGAGTAAAAGCTTCCAGGCATTTAAGGATTTTGTCTTTTCTCATTACAGAAAATACTTCATTTCCTCAAACTCTCATGGAGAAAGCTAAGGACGCATTTCATTTTACGTAAACACCGAAAATGTTACTTTCACCTCTGTATTTCTCTCAGTTCTCTTACTTCTAATTTTTGGGACTAATGCCAAGACTGGCCAAGCAGCTATCTCCAGCACTCAGATGCAAACAATTTAGTACCTAAATCAATATTTTAGAAGTAGAGAGGAAAGAGAGAAAAAGTTGCCTTTGGATAATCAGTAAACACAATATCATGAGCAGCTGGCCTAAACAGAAATGGCTTATTACTAACTATTATGATTTAGTGTGTAAAATAGTCCCTACAAAAAACTATATTCAGTTGCAAAGGCAGAGCTCCAGTTCCAAATGCTTCTATAAATCATCTATATCCCATGAATTTGTAGAATGTAAATGGAGAAGCTGACATGAATTACTGTCTAACAGGGATATGGAATCCTTAAATGAACTGTACGCTCACATTTTTAATGGCAGAAAGCTGAAGCCAGGCATAATAAAAATAATTGAAATGAGGTTTTGAATGCATTAATCTAGATGAGAAGTGCTTTAAAGAGCAAGTGAAGCAGAAAAACAGCCAGAATGTATATGGCATTTACTTGTAGATATCATTTGCTTCTGATATTGTCAGTTACCACTAGTAAAATGGGAAAAGTAGGAGAAAAAAAAAACTTGTAAAATATTTTTTATTACACAGAAATTAAATAAAAATGCATGGAAGTACTGCCTTCTATCAGTGACCAATAATAATTGCATTCTATCACAAGCTGAGCCCCTTAGAGAAATATGTGAAGGGAAGAAATGAAAGGGCCAAATGACAAAGAGGGCATTGGCAAATCACTAGGCTTTCTGGAGTGTAACTACAAGGTGGCTATCTATAAGAGACTACAAGGAAAATGTAAAAGATCAGTCTGATCTTCTGATCACAAAAAAAGGAACAGTAAAGGACTTTATTAGTTCAGAAGATCCATTATTAACATTTATCCTTTCTGGACCACTGCTGTCCACAGTGGTGAAACCACTTATGATCACACAGAAGACAGAGAACTGATGATACTATTCAAGAACAGAAAGATCACCTAATGAGTCAAGAATTATTGGTGAACATTGCCAGAGTGGCTGGATTTCACGTTTAGGTTTATAAACACCTACATTCAAAAAGTTATCATTTAGTCAATCAGATACTCTTTAGATCCTGACCTATTTCTTTTCTATAGTCTGAGTCAGTACTTATTTTCAAAACAGTTTGGTTCTTTGCAGACTCAGTGAAGAAGCTGTTGAGAAGCCATATTATAACAAAAGGACTGACTAAATAATGCTCAGAAGATGCATGTGTGTATATATGTATATACATGTTTCTGTTTCTTAAATATGCCCTGCCCAGAAGACTCTGTCAAGGGCAAGAATTTCCTTTTAAATTTATGTATTTCATCTTTCATTTTATCTGTATGACTAGCTTAACCCGCAGCTGCTCTTAGTTTCTGAATCTTAGAATAGCTGGTAGCTACATTATGAGAAAATCAGAATGTCAATAAGTGCATTTCTTAGGAGCATTCAAGCCAGACACGTGATTTCTAATTTAAGGCCAGCATGCTCTTAAAATAGAAACCACCTCAAGCTCTGCCAGATCTGAATAAATGAGTTGTTCAATTCATTTATTTCTAGGCTGACCTGAGAAAATCAGATATGTTAAGAATGGTAAGGAAGAAACAAAAACTGTAAAAATCCTTTAAAACCCACTACGACTCCACAGCACTGTATTTCAGATTTGTACAACTTAAAACTAAAGCTTTATTGATTGTGTATTAAATGTATCACAATTTGTAATTTTTATAAACAAATGACTATCTACACATAATAATATGACCAGCAGAGAAGTTAGCTCAGAATACCAGCTATGAGGAAACCTTAGAAATGAGAACAGAAATCAAGACACCTGCTGTCACCCTAGCAGTGTGTGAGAAAAATCTGGGAACTGAAGGAAAAGAAAGACATTGCAACTGAAGTGGTTAGAAACTAAAAACACTAGTCTGTAGCTTTAATCAGATGAGAAGAAGCGTGGTAGCTGCTGCTCCTAGAACTGAATAAAGTGAGGCTTGTGCTTTCTGTGTATTATAGGAGCAATATAGAAAACAAACAAACAAAAATAATCTATTTTTTAAATGGTACTAGAACACATCAGTCTATTGTTTTAAAAGTAATGGTGTTAAATCAGTAAACCTACATGTATAAGAAGTGAAGTTAAAAGGGACATGTAATCTCTTGTACTGAATTGACTGGAAAAAGAGCAGATAAAGGTGTTGACACACAGAGGGCTTTTGCAAAAGGTCTACATATCCAAAAGCTTTTCCCTAAATGAGATGTTATAATAAAAGATTCTACTTTTCCCTACAAACTGAACATTTGTCTGAATATCCTTGATAATATATGTTTAAGAACTTTCTTGTAAAATCACCCATTCTTCACAACACATCTAAAACAACCATTCATCAATATGTGTATTACAAAGAATATATGTAATGATTTTTTTAGAGAGACATAACTGGATGACAAGTATTCCAAAAACCCTTTTTTGTTCAAAGTCTAACATGATTTGTAGTCTATAACTTCATTCCTAACGTACCTTAGATATTTTTTAAAAATCAAAGCATTTCAAAACTTTTCAGAGAGTGCACATCAAAGTACAGCTTTTAAGCTCAATGTTTTATCATTGATTGTGTATATTATTGTTTGATATACAAACGATAAAAAGTTTCTGAAGTAATTCTGGGCTGAGGGAAAGAAACAGTGGTTGTAAACAACTGAGCTTAATAACTAAGTTTTCCGGTATGTATGCATGCATCTGACCAACAGTTTTAAAGCAGAAAACTATCTAGTTTCCTTCAAATATTTCTTTGCTCAGTATCTACCCACTTTTCTCGATTATCAATTTTATCATGTTGTAGAAAATGCACATTTTAATACTTTGCTAGTTTTTAGAATGTATCTCTCCCCAGCTGAGCGAGACATTTTTGTGTATATTGAAACATTTAGTTGAAAGATGTGCCGAAGTGTTCTGAATTGTTATTGTAAATTTACTGTTTTGAAAAGGAACTGAAATCCAGAAATGCCTGTGGAAACCTTTTGGTACTTCTACTCTGGCAATTACTGCCATAAGCAAAGACAGATACATTTTTTTCTGCCTTCAGCTGCCACTTGGAAATCTGTTTCTGTTTTTACTCACGTATTTATAGATCTTTAGCTAAGTCGTTACTCTGAGTTTCCATAGTGATAACTGAAATATGTATTAACACCAAACCTCAAAGCATATTTACTGTCAGCAATGCTTCATAAATTACTTTTTCCAAGAGCAGCTTCTCAAAACATATTTGCTCAGTTCAGTTCCCCCACTTGATTTGTGATAGATACTTTTGATATAGTTGTATTTATCTAGAAGAGATATTTTTTCCTCTGAAGATTCAGTGTGTAGATATTACTTCTGGTTTTTATCTATACTACCAAATGGTCTGAAGAGATGAAGCTTCTGAATTCTGAATGTCATCTTTGAAATAAAACTAGGCCCTTAAATTGACCTTAATTTGAATTAAATTTTCCTTAAATTAAGCACTGATAAAAGACAGTATAAAATAATGCAGATAGTTTATTTGTATTCATAATCATGAGGTTTTTGAACAAAGAACCTGTTTCTCTGGTTACCATCAGATTAGAAAAAAAAAACCCACTCATTCATAAGATCTTGCCATTTAATCAGAAAAGCTGGACTACAGCTCATCCAGTATATCCAAAATATGATTTGCTGAAAAAAAAACTGGGCCAAAATTTTCCCAAACATTCTGCTCATGATTCACAGTACACTGATCTGAACATTATCCTCTTCTGCTCTGTGATGCTTTAATGCCACGGCAAAAAGAGAGGTGTTTTTTGTTACCTTGCACCTAAATGGAGGATTTGAATGTTTTGTTTGGTTTTGCATTTTTAAAAATAAATGAATATCAAATACACTAAGAGATGGAGAGAAATGTTTTCAGGACATATCTGAAGGAATGACAAAACAATTTTTCTCTTCATTTCTGATAATTACATCTATGAAGGTAACTGAATTAAAGATTATTGGATGAAAATCTTCCACTGTTTATTTCAAACATACTTAGGGCTGGAATCTGTTCTGTGCTGAAGAGAACTGTCATGCATACAAATAAGAGGTGACAAATAATGACTGAAACAAGCCTAGAAAGGAATTTGAGCCTGAATTAATGAAAGTGTTTATGTGGCCCCTATTTTATCCTATTCATAAGCAGAAATGTGCTTTAATCTCTAATTTGCCTGCTGAGTCTGCTGTTCATTTAAAGAAAGAAGCACTTACATTTGACAAAATGCATTCTTTAGTCAGGTGTTTTGGAAATCCAGTGCAGTATAAAGTAGACTGTCATTAAGTGCAGGTGTCTGTTGTGTGCCATAATCCTATTCTCTCTTCTTATCCTCTCCTGTCATCACTCATATGTTCACATGGCAGCAACTACAAGCACAAAACATCATTCTCAACTGGTATCTCATTAGACCCGTATCTCCAGGCTCTGACTGCTGAGCATCCTTTTTCATCATCCTCACCTTAAATAATATCTTATGCTAGTTTATCTTTTCAGGGCTTTTAGCAGCTCAAATGTTTGGGTTCAAAATTGTGGCTTTCTCTCCATCAACGCATAGCAGTGGAGACTCCTGTGCAAGGAGAGTGCTCTCTGCAGTTGTGTCTTGTGTCTGAAGCTCTAGTCATCCCAACTAGGACTAATGGAGAAAATGTATGACCCCTCTCTTGTTCTGTACAATCACGGTGGCTGTCAGAATCCTGAAGCTCAGATGCTTTGGCTCCAGAGTTGCATTTGAGCTCAGGCCATTCCTATTTATCTTGGATGTGCTGTAGGTACATCTCTGCCCAACCATGCACTTTGCTGACACTGATCCTGACCCTGACCCAGTGCAAGCAGGGTGAAGCCAAGCCTCAGCCTCTTGGTAGTGCTTTCACAATTCAGGCCTAGCCAGAAGAAACTGAGCAAACCTGTGTGAGGCAGTGACTCCTACATGCCACTCCTAAGGCAGTAGGAGACAGAAGGGTGGGGTAGCAACCGCTCTCATGAGTTTGCAGGAGCTGCCCCTGGCCTTGCTCAGCTGATCAGACCCTGTGCCTGGTGCATGCCCTGGGAGCCTTTGATCAGCTTCAAGGCTGAAAAAGCAAGCACACTACACCCTCACAGTCATCACTGAGATATGTGTCGAAGCAAAAAGTTAAATGTTTGTTGTCTAACAAATATTAGCTCTATGTCAGTGCTTTTCAACAATAATTGTTCAAGGTTCCAGAAAAGAGTATAAATGGGATTGCTGAGTGAGGCATGTTGCACAAGCTGGCGTTTAATCACAGTTTACTTCCTTCCTACCCACCCTCTGTGATACTGTGGAGATTAATTTTTAATACTGAAAATACAGAATTGAATGTATTCATGTACACAAAAAAGGAATTACTAAGGAGCAATGTGTTCCCGTACATTAGCTACTCTCTGGCAATTGCATGTTTGTAAACTTCTACTTTCATTGAAAACATGAGGTAGCTTGTTATTTTCCCATTAAGGGGTAAGCTACTTCAGCTTATTTTCTGATTGCCATAGGACTGCACATTTATAGCTACCAGACTGCAGTAACATGTTAGCTAGTAACTTCCTTTTCTGTGTTCAGTCTTCATAAATATTTTGATCCTCAAAACATCTGCTTTACTGTAATTTAATAGTGTGGGGACCTCTTTCTTGAAATAAAAGGTGAACTATCTCCTTTTTAAAATGTAAAGCTCTCTAGGGTTTGTTCTCTATGCTTACTGAGAAACTGTGGGCATGAGATCTACAGGCATCCTGGAAATAGGAGTTCTCTTTATGACTTGATACAGACAATAGCACACTAAAAACCGATGTGTACAAAATCAGGGGTATCAGCTGGGATGCAGATAACTTCCTTCATAGCAACCCATTTAGTTCTGTGTCTTGGATTTGTGGTTAAAAGTGTTGATAACACACCAGTGTGTTAACTTTTGCTGAGTTCTTGCACAGTAAAAAGGCCCTCTGGTTCCCATTCTGAATAAGTTGGGAGTGGTTAAGAGAAAGAGAGAGCCACAAGTAGGTCAGCTGACTCAAATTGTCCAAAGGGATATTCCACACCATATAGTGTCAGTACAGACATTAAAAAAATGTCGTTTGGTCTCCAAAGTAGCCATTGCTCTAAAATTGGTTGATCTGCTTGTATGAGGTGGTCAGTAATTGCCTTTGCAGCATTTGTTTTGGGGTTTGACTGTTTCGTTGTGCATTGGGTATGTTTGTCATCATTTTTGGTACTAGGGAGGGGATGCAATGGTGGCCCCTGTAAGAAGCTGCTTAAAGATCCCCTTGGTTCCACCTCTAGCAGAGATCAAGACAATAAGATGTCTCTGCAATCACTATTCAAGAAGGGAAAATCTGCAGCAGAAAGAGAAAGTGGAATTAAACAAAAAGAACTGTGCAAACGCCAATGTCAGTGAACAAGGAGGGCAAGAAGTATGCTGGAGCAGTGCATATCANAAAAAACAACAAAATCCAAAAAAATCCCCAATCAACTAAAACCAAGTGATGTCCAATGCAATTACCACTCAATGCTGGTGATCCATCTCTCCCTGTCAATTCCTCCCAGCTTCTATACAGTTTNCTCATGGAGGGTAATGGTGAAGCTAAGATCTGCTTCATGGAGGACCCCATGCAAGAGAAGGCAGCACTGCACAAAGAAGGCTGTGACTCTGTGGGAAGCCCACACTTGAGCAGTTTCTGAAAGACTGCAGGCTACTCTGGAGCAATTAATGTGTTCATAAGTTTATAATTAAAAAAAAAAGCAATGAAAAGAAATACAACAGAGAGAGAGAAAAATGAAATCAATGGGAGAAAAAAAAAACAACAAAATCCAAAAAAATCCCCAATCAACTAAAACCAAGTGATGTCCAATGCAATTACCACTCAATGCTGGTGATCCATCTCTCCCTGTCAATTCCTCCCAGCTTCTATACAGTTTTGGGCTCCCCAATTCAAGAGAGACAGGGAACTTCTAGAGAGAGTCCGGTGCAGGGCCACTGAGATGATCAGGGGACTGGAGAAAAGGCTGCAGGACTAATACTTATATTAATACTTACATTACTCATTAATATTTACAAGTATTTAAAAGATATATGTCAGGAGGATGGGGCAACACTTTATTCTGTAGTGTCTAGAGATAGGACTAGGGGTAATGGACAAAAGCTGGAACATAAAAAGTTCCACTTTAAGGGAAAGCTTCTTCACTGTGAGGATGAGAGAGCCCTGGCACAGGCTGCCCAGAAAGGGTGTACACATGCTATACACATGGAAGTGTAGGAATAGCTAATAAACCATAGGTTCTACTAATCTCTTCAGTTTTTTGGTGACTAAGTTACTCAGTTGTGTTTCATAAGAAGCTTACTGTGCATTGGCATTCAAAATTATTTTCCTTCAAATAGGTAGACTAAATTCAGGACAAGTTTCATCAGTTAAGTAGGGATCTAGCTTCAATGATTTCAGAGCAGTTATAATTGATAACCAAATAGTTGGCCTTTATTTAAGCAAAATGTCAGGACCATGTATTTATGGTTCTTCACTTATGTTCTCATTACAGTGTGCATGTGCATGTATGTACATATGTGTGCAACAAGGTGGGTAGTTACCCTTGAACAATAAGGAATTTTCACAATTTGTTTATATGAGTATCATTTATTTAAGAAACAGAACATCTTCTTTATTTAAATCCAAACAAATTAACAAGTAAACTTCCAGACACAGGTCAGAACAAAGATACTGCAGAACTGTAAACACTTGTTTCTTTGTGCCTGTGTCACATCTATATAAAACATTCTATTACTATATTTTAAAATTATTCAGGGAATCTGTAATAGCCATTATCTATTATTAAAATAACATTCACCAAGCCATAACCAGAGGCATAGTCTACATCATTTTTTGAGTAACAAGTTGCAAATATATGTCAAATTAATGACAGTAGTCCCAGCAGCTCTTTCTTCCCATAATATTTCAATACAGTAACCTGGGATGATGGAGAGTTCTATAATTAATGGCAGTTATGCTGGACATACTCTGATAAGAAATGATGGTCTTGCCATTTGCAAACATCAAATTTTACAAGCTGGAAATGAAATGCACTCATAACAGGCCAACAGACCAAGAAATGATATAAGCTGTAATTTCATGATAGCGTATCTTTTGCTGGCAAAGCAAAAGTAGTTTCCAGAGGAGCTGAATAGCACTATGGGGTTGTCTAGGAAATGGCAAAAGCACTGCAGCTGTTGTCAGTGGGTTTAGGATTATGCATTCCTTATTTGGAAGAGAAAAGCTAAAGTTTTGGTTTTCATTTTTCTCTTATAGCTGGAGTATATATTCACCAAATTTCCCCGACAGAAAGTTTCACAAAATTTCTGCAGAAAAAATGCTAAAGAAGAAATGGGCAGAGGCTTCTGTAACAACCTGTTGACAGTGAACAGAAGAATGCTAATGACAAAGGCATTTAGAGATTTTTAGCATTAAGTCTTCAGACTTTTTAGTATTTAATATAAAGAAATAAGTTTTCTGTTTCCACATTTTCAAATGCTGCTGCTGAAGACAAAATTTCTGCTGCTCAGAAAGAAAAAAAGATAATGCAATATGATATCACACATCCAATGTGTTTCAAAAGAATAAAGCACAAAAGACAAATTTAAGAATAGTATTTAGCATCATGTTACAAGGAATAACAGAAGGTGATATACACCAGTGAAAAATTGTTCCTTGGTGTTTGCAACCTAAATGTTATGAAATATAGTATTTTCATTTCAACTGGAATGCACATTAAAACTGTCTTTGTCCAAGGTCAATATGTTTTGAATCTGTCATCAGAGTTATGAAGATGAATGTTTTCACTTTACCAAAAAAAAATCACAAAGGTAGAAATAACACCACAAAAAGGTGAACTTTAAAAAGGGCCAGATCTTCTCACTAAGTGCTTTTTTCAGCACTATTGCTCTGCTATCTTTTGAGTCCTGTTTATAGTTTGAAATTCAGAGGCTCCTACAAAGGTTCTAGAGCCATCCTGGTTGCTTTAAAATCGATTATCTATTCCCATGTCACTGCAGAAAAGTAACATGATTTCTGAACATGGATTTTGCCATACTGCATTTTTCATTCCCTTTTCAATAAATTAAGCGCTGATGAAAATAGAGAATTGAAGAAAGTTGGTTTATCTAAAGTGAGTTTAAAATTATGTTTCCTAATGTACTTATATCTTCATTTGGAAATCCTTGCTATACTTCTAAAAATCTATGTTAATGAATTTCTTCTTATATCTGTTTTGAAACCAAAACATCATGTGTCTTAAACTCTCTCACTTAAAGAGAACATGTGTTTTAGGCACAGTATATATTTGGGGCAAATTTTCTACTTTGCAAAGCATGGTACTACAAACCCAAAAAAGAAAAGAAAAGAAAAGAAAAGAAAAGAAAAGAAAAGAAAAGAAAAGAAAAGAAAAGAAAAGAAAAGAAAAGGAAGAATTGTGATGCTTAAAGGAGTTATTTTCGTACAAGTACAAGATCATTTAGATACTCTGCAGACAATAGACTTGAAGCTGAGAATTCTCAGGTCTTTCTGTCATCACTGAAAGGTTTGACAATGAAAGAGAAGTTACCAGGACATACCAGCAAAATTATGTGTCATGTCCTGATAACCTAGTGAGTAATAACCTTGCATAACAATGAAAAATGGGAAAATTCTATCCTATAAAAAATTCTATTATAAATATGGGTTTCTATTCTCTTCATGAAATATGTGTAAACAAGCTAAATGCTATAACTTTTCTATTGTTTAAAATTGTTTTGGCAATAAAAGGAAACAGATTTGATTGAGTATGTACTATAATTCCAGAGCTCGTTGCTACAGGTAACTATGGTGGTCGGCAATTCAACATGACCAAAAAAAGGTTTGAGCAAATTCATGGGCAACAAATCCTTAAATGCACACTAAAAATCTACAGGGGTATATATCCTCTGATATCCTTTACACAACATGTTTGGAAAGTAAACAGATAATAAAGCAACTCTATCACTCGTAGAACTATTCTCAGAAACAAAAATTAGTTGACCCAGTAGAGTAATTTTTATGCTTGATGGTCACCAAACTGTGCACATGCTGCTTACAAATTTTGTTGTACAGTAGATAAGTTTAGGCAGTGAAAGAAGCATTTCAAATATGATTCTATTGTACTCATGACACAAAAAAAAAAGTAATCTAATGTGCTTGCTTGTAGAAAGCTAAAAAAATTCAAAAAGCTAAAATATTTTTATTTTTATAAAATAAAATTCTAGTATTCAATGGTGGGAACTTTTGCTATTACTTTTTGGTGCTTTCAGTCACTTCTAGTGCAAATGTGTAAATTCAGCTGAATCACTCTCACACAAAATTGCGTATTAGCTTGCCAAATAAGCTTAGTGTTTTAGATACAACCTATATATCCAACACTGTTCCAAAATGTTAGCATAGTCCTGTGACAGCAGTACTGGGGAAAAAAAACAATTATCTGAGGCATGAATTTCTATGGTCCTTTTATTAGGCATTATGTTAATGCAACAAAGCATTGAACACTTCATTCCCTTAGTACTGTCAAGTACAAAGTAAACTGCTCCAGACCATGTCACAAACTGTAATCATGTGGGAATCCAGTCTCCATCTAAACAGCATGAAGAGACAGTGTAAATAAGCTATGAGAATATTCTGTTTATGTTATTTTTGCCTTTTGTTTGTTTATTTTAGTAAATCAAGTCAAAAGCTTTTTTAAAAAATGTGGAAAGCAAAAGGAATGAAAATTCCAGTTAATTCTCTTCCTTCAAAGATAGAATTAGCTATACTACCTACACTATCTACAAGTATTTGCAAAACATTCAAAAGTGGTGGTCAGGAATAGGTCAGACCATAACTTTCTCTAAACTAAATGAGTTTTAGGAAGCTTTTAAATACTTGTGGTTTTTGAGTGTTGATAAATAATTCTTGAGGGGTTTTTTTACATAAACAGAAAAAAAGTGTGAGTCATTACAAAAAGCAGGAGAAATTACCTCACTTGATTAGCAGGGCTATCTTCTGATACAGCAAACCTTCTACTGTGATTGTCTTCCCTGCCCTCTATAGTAAGTGCCAAATACAATTTTCTTATATTTGACATAATACAGCAATAAAAAAACCTGATAATCCTTACATGAATAAATGGATGTCATGTCTTAACACTAACAAACAGTCAAACACCCACTCAATCACTCAATATATTAGGAAAAAACATGAATATGCCTCAAAAATCTGACGGTAGAACATAGCTGCACAGATTGGATAGGATGAGTTTCCAGGAACTGTGCCCTGAAAATGAAATAATTCCTGCTTTACCTGGGCTCTTTTATATCCATTTTTCTTCTAATCTAAGATACATTACATTGTCTTTCTTGTGACTTTTAGATTGCTTGCCTGCCTGCCTCTCCTAACAGCTCCAACTGCAGTGTTACCTGCTCTGAAGTATAATTTTACTTTGGTAAGACAAGCATATTTCTACCATACTGCAAATAAACACTAACTTCTGCATCTAAGAATCTATGTCCACTTACTGCACTAGTTTCATTATGGTGAGATTTTCTTCTCTCAGTCAAATTTTATTGATCATTACTGGCTTATTAAAGTTAGACTTTAATTTGTGTCATTTTACTCATGGTCATGCATTCCTAATATCTGCAGCAAAACTGGATTACACGAGGAAACTCATAGCAAAATAAGGAATAAAGACATGTGATAGGATTTATGGGCACAGAAGTACTCAGTATGAAAGACTTACACGCAGAAAGTTCTCTTGAGAGTGTGGACGACAACTGTCACATCTAGTTTATCCTTTATCAGTAACATATATTCTTTTCCTGCCTTCCTGTGTGGAAAAACACAAGACTTGTCTTCACCAACATATTCTGAGTCAAAGTGTCATTCTAAATCATTGCATTTAGATTTGTTTCAGTTGTCTGTGTGATTATTCCTAGACTGCAGTATTCACCTCATCTAACATTTCTCAGATTTAGATGTTTAGGTTATAGTTGTTTCATCACCTATGCATCCTTTGCAGATGGATTTATTAGGCCAGTTATGACTGTGTACATCAAAGAAATAATTTAACCCCCTCTACAGTCAGAGACAAACCTTTCACAGATTTGTCCATTCCATTAACACTTCCTAGGGAAAGTAGATGAGAAGAATCTCATCCTTAATTTTAGATTTTCACATCTGACTTAATTATACTAATTTTCCTTGTCTGAGTGTAACATTTAAGTCAGGGCAATTGTGTCTTGCCTTGTGTTTATATTCAGGCAGGGAATTTGTTGTTTGTTTGGATTTTAATTGAATCATAAAAACAGTTCCAGAGAGGATAATCTTACAACTAACCATACAACTAATATTTCATCCTATATATATCAATATAAAGGAAATCTGCTTTCAACCTCTGTGAGAAACTTTGAAAAAGAGGATGGAATTCCCTTGAACCAGTTTTTTACTCAAAAGTGGAATACAGTTGAGTAGCTGATATTTTTGCACTTTCGTAACTACTGCTGCAACATATTTCTGTTGTTATACATTCTGAACTGCTACTATAGTGAAAAAAATGGATCATTCAGAAGCATGCTGTAGGTATACTTCTGAGCATGTTAATGTGCTTAAAAATTGACATGAGTTTACAATATGAAAAACATAAATCCAGGAAATAAAGACTTTGATTCTCCTATGACTTATTTCCCCATGAAGTATGCAAGAAAAGGCACTTGCAAACCCTGCAGCAGTGTTAAGATCCTGAGTGTTTGATTTGAGATCATTGCTATGAACTGAAGACTAAACCAGAAAAGGGTAGTTTGAAATAGCCCAGTTAATACATTATTACTTTTCCTAATAAAAGGCTGAAGGCATTTTGCTGTCTCTGGGAGGCCTCAGGACTGGGTCTTGTCAGGCTTTCTCAGCCTAAATTTATCTTAGGCTTGCCCACAGCTTGCTTGTTTTATCTGCGACATCAGTTGTCTAATGACAAGTTGACTGTCACCCGGTTATTTTTAGCCTTGCTCAGCTTTGAGCAATTGCAACATGTAATGCCTATTGTTACAATAATTCTGATATATTTCTGGAAGTAATAGATGGTGCTAACATATAGTTACTCAATATAGAAGAAACTGCTAACCCTAGAATAAGGATGTGGCATAGAGGAGTATACACATGCAATGTTAGCAAAGGTCTTGAAAATGTGAACACAGACACAAGGACTGCAATCAAATCAGCAGTAGAAATTTACTGATAATTAAACCAATGCATCCTTGAGAGCTAGGTACAACCAGTTTTAGGAGTGACAGAGGAAATGACTGTCAACATCATACTCCTCTCAGCAAAGAGGAGGAAGTCTCTCAGTTCTAAAATTGTACTTATATGTACTTAAATGTACTAATAGCTTTCTGTAACCCAGTTATCCAGACAGGGACAGGGAATGGTAGTTATGATCAGTTCATCACAGGTCATCTCTGCTGCTCCTTCCACCTCAGGAGAAGGACTCCTCACACTCTTTCCCTGTTCCAGAAGGGCATCCTTCACACAGGAGATACTGAGAATTTCATTAATGTCCCCCATATGTCTTTCTCATAGGCTACAGTTCTTCATGAACTACTCCAGCATGGATCCCTTTCACAGTATACAATCCTTCAGGAACTACTCCAGTGAGGATCTATCACAGAGTCACAAGTACTGACAGCAAATTTGATCCAGCAGGAGCTTCTCTCTCTACAGGTACTGCCAAGACCCTGCTCCAGTATAAGCTTCCCAAAGGGTCAGAGCCTCCTTCAGGCATATCTACCTGCCCTGCATGACATCATCCCAGGCTGCAAGTGGATCTCTGCTCCACCATGGCCTCCACGGCTGCAGAGACAGAGGCTGCCTCGCCATGGGCTGGGCCACAGGCTGCAGGGGAATCTCT
Organism: Urocolius indicus; assembly: GCA_013401255.1. NCBI lineage: Eukaryota > Metazoa > Chordata > Aves > Coliiformes > Coliidae > Urocolius > Urocolius indicus. Next base: position 612,389 of record WBNH01006837.1, on the reverse strand, counting down.
GATCCAGGGCCTGGAACACCTCCTGCCCACCCTTCATCACTGACTTTGGGGCCTGCAGAGTTGTTGCTCTCAAATATTCTCACTCCTCTCTCTGCTGCTGCTTTTCCCCCTTGTTAAATGTGATCCCAGAGGCACTACCATCACCACTGATGGGCTCAGCCTTGGCCAGCAGTGGGGTCATCTTGGAGTCATCTGGTATTGGCTCTGTAGGATAGAGGAGAGCTTCTAGCAGCTTCTCACAGAAGCCATCCCTTGAGCTCCCGTGCTATCAAGACCTTGCCATGCAAACCCAGTTCACACTGACACTGAACTAATTTATTATATTCTAAAATATTTAATTTAGAATAATACTGAATTCTCCGTTTCACATATAAACTGTGTTTCTCCAGCCCACATAAACTGCAAAAGATGTCACTGCAGCACTGTCACATTATTCCTTTCAAAAGTGGTGGCAGATTTTGAGGCTTTGCTCAGGGTGGATCTTCCTGTTGAATTTGAAATGGGTTCACAGACCCAGCATTTTACAGGGCAATCTATGGTATTAAACTTTGCACCAGATAGAAAAGCTTTACATGGTGAAAACAAGAGACCCATACTCAGGCTGTGCAGTTTCCTGACACCTGAGTTCAATATCATTTTGTCTTGCTCTTCAGTTGACTTTTAGTCCATACTCTGGCTTTTGCCGAGGCTGCTGGGTGAAAGACATTTTCCTGTGGCTGGACATTTTGACATAAATTGTCTCAATATTTATTTCCTTAGCTAGATTTTTTCACCACTTGATTCCATGAGGAAGGTATTTTGGGCTTTAAAGACAAAAGGCCTTAGTAAACAGCCACTTTAATGTGTTTTTACAGTGCTCCTTGGCACTTAAATGATAATTCCATGTATAACCATGGAATTAAATAATAATAAAAAAATGTGTCATTTTCACATTAGGCTGTATTGCTACTGTCATTACCAAACTACAGCTTCCAACTCTGGAGTAATCTCTTAAAATATATAAGGAAGTTATTTGTTAGCCATTAGTTTAATGATAATCAGTCTTTTGGTAAGTCTGATAATTTTTCTTTTATTTCCATATCACATATTTATCTTATTTACTTCCTTTTTTCAAATTACTTTCTGATAATTATTTTGCTGTTGTTCCTCTTTTTTCCCCACGTATTTAATGATAGTGTTTTATAATTAATTTAGTGATAAATATTTGGCTTAGAAACAATATCATTGCTCTCTAGCTCTGGATAACTAGAAAATATTTAAATGAAAAGGTTATGCATTGCAGCTTCAATTTAAGGAAACTGAGGAATTTTTTGCAATAGATAATGGCTGAGAAAGAAAAGTTATACAAAGATAGACATAAAACATTTCAGAGAAATTGAACTGAATCATTTAAGAAGCTATACCAGAAGAACGTGGTTTGTTATAAGAGGCATTTCAATGAAAACGAAGGTATTAAAAGTGCTTTCCATTCTTGTTGGGTTTTTTAAGAACAAACATTAACATTGAAGAACTGGGTCTGCCATAGTGTTTGACCACAGAAGGTGCTACTTGAAATTACATTTCGGAGTAATGTAATTTCGGAGCTCTGGAGAGAAGAAACTGGCACCGATACCAAAAATGTATCAATAAAGCTGTTACATGTAGCACACCTTAAAAGCTGAAGCCATGAACTCCTAAATGAAAGGAATAACTTTCCTTATCTTGAAAAGAAATATATTAACATAATTGAAATTTTATGAGGTTGAATGATTAATTTTTTCTCCTCCCAGGTGGCCTACCAATGCGATAAGCCTCCCTTCTACAGTGGCACAAGGAGATTTACCATCATCTAGCCAAGGAAGCTTTTGGAGGTTTATAAGCCAGACAAACTGATAGCTATGATAGAGTGTCATGGTTTAGCAAGGAGTTGCTTTTGCTTAGTAACAGGGGGAGCGGGTTGCAGTGAAGACCCAGTAAAAGTTTTTTAGACTCTCCCCCGACTCCTGGGTTCAGACCCACCCACCGGCCTGGCTGGGCCAATCTGGCGCCTCTGCGATCACTATTTAGGGACGGGAATTTGAGGTGCCAGGCAGGAGGTGTAAGAGTGGTACAAGATGGAGGCGACCATGCGGACCCCACAGTCGGAGAAGGAGGAAGGATGGAGCATCAGACCAGAGACCCCTCTGCAAGCCGTGGTGAGAGTGCAGCCGGTACCCCTGCAACCTATGGATCAGCAGCAGCAACTTCATGTGAGTGTGCCCGGACGGGCCAGAGACTGTGTGGGGGAGGCGGTCATGGCACAGGACATGCTGGAGAGCCTGTGCACCGCAGAGCAGCCCCACACGAGAGGCAGAGAGGAGCAGCAACTTTTGGGACAAATGAGCATCGGTACAGCCCGTGCAGGGCTTTGGGACAAATGTGCGTCGGTGCAGCCCGTGCAGGGCTGCCATGTGTGTGTGGTACCTCACGGACTTGCAAGGAGGACTGGTGCGGAACCCACTTGCCCTGAGGTTAGACAAACGGCAGAAGCCACCAGGAACGGACTGACTGAAACCCCCACTCCCTGCCCCCCTGGGCCGTTCAGGGGGGACGGAGGTATAAAACACCGGGATCAGGGCTCTGAGCCCGGGAAGAGGAGAGGGGTGGGGAGCAGGTGGTCTTAAAGGGCTGGTCGGACTCTTCATCTCTGTACCATTCTGTGTTGTTTTGTTTTGGTTCTGGTTTTTGGGGTTTTATGTTTTAGTTGGTATTAAATTGTTTTCTGTTTTTCTTCCCCAAGCCGAGTAGCCTGGTCTGTTTTGTCCTGCACCTTAAGCGGCAATTAAGCTCTCCCTGCCCTTTAGCAATCCTTAAGTCTTCGGTACTTGAGGCTAATCGTGGTCTTTTGTTCCCTGATGGGCAGAAACCACGACATAGAGTTATCTTTTTGTAGGGATAGGAGCACAGTAACTGTTATCAAGACCAGGAATCTCAGGAACAGATACTTACCTAAATCTGTGAATCAGCTGGTAGAAGCAATCTAATACGTTCTTACTTTCAGGCAAGACCTCACTAGAGACTACTTGTTTGTTCTTTTTCTTCAATCTGACGTCAGTTGGTCTGTGATTTTCCATTATTACTTTTTCCTCAAAATCTAACATGCTTCACAAGCATAATTCATGGGCTGAGTGCCTGGCAGCTCATTAACCTTGGATCAATTACTCTTCCTCATCCCATTTATGCCTTTCCCAATCCCCATGATATCCACAGGCAAATATTTGGTGGATTTTTCCAGCATTACACTGTACTTGGAATACAAAGTCTTTCAGAAAATCAGCTTTACCTGGATTCAGAGCAGGTGAAATTTAGGGCACAATTCAGCTCCTTGAAAAATAGTATTACTATTACCTTGTAGTCAATAAAGGGAAACAGTAGAAATTTCTGAAGTACGATCTGTTATCTTAACAGAGACTATTCATAGTGGTTCAGATTAACCAGATTTTAGCAGCACTTGCAAAGGGTACCTAGACTGGCCACTCCAGTTATGAATATCCACCATCAGAAAAAACAAGCTATGATAAAAGATGAAAGTAAGAGAATATACAAGAGCAAGACTTACAAATGGGAGATCTCAACAGAGATACATAATGGAGTAATTCTGCATTATTTCAGGAAGGATGTTGGTATATCACTGTAGAAGAGATAGACTAAAGTGTCAAAGTAAACTTCAGGCATTACCTATCTCTCCTTCTAATGAAGAAAGAAAAGCAAGCCTCAGCAGCAAATCAGATTTGCTACTTTGGAATTTAGAGATATTCATATTTCTGATCACTTTTTCATTATTGTAGAGTATTTCAGATAGTTTATATTCAGCAAGGTATATCTAACAGTTCTAATCCTACTAAAGGCAAAGTGAAGTTATCTCCATCTACCTAGTCAAAGTTATTTATGAATAACTTTATATGTAAATAATGTCTCTTGCTGATTATTCCTGTCCAACAAAATTATCCTACATGCACTTCAGCAACATGACAATTATAAAATGAACCTATATTTGTCATGCATTTAGATTGTGCAAAAAGTAGTTTTCTGACATATGCTCAAAGCTATTAGGTAATAATAAGTTACAATGTCCCAGATAGCACTACTTAAAAGTGGGCATGTCAACAATCCTGTAAGAAAAGTAGGATTTGATCCTTTGAAAGCAACTCTATGCACATAATGTAATCTTTCTTACATTTTGAAATTCAGCATCTTCAGAAACCTATTTCATTCAGTCTGTCTTCATCTTCTGTCATCTAATAGAATGATGTGAAGGAAGACAAGAGGAAAATGTTGCTTTAGTTGCTCTAATTTGTCCTATTCCCAAACCAATTAATCTCATTCTTCCAAAGAAACATCTCAGGTCACACTTGCTTGCAAGAGGTTTGTGCCTCATCCATTATGAGTTCTAAAAAGGTAATCCAAAGGGGATAAAACAAAAAAGATCGAGGTAGGATTCCTACTTCAAAGAATCACTGTTGACTACAGCTCCAGATATCAGCACAATTTGTTTCAAGAAGTGATGAGCTCAGTGAGCTCAATTTCAGTGAGCTGGAGATAAGGACAGAGCTGATTCCCCAGATCACTGTCAATGAGCTGGGGGTTCTCCATTCTGTCTGTTGCATTTTTGTCTAATACCTCTGACCAAAGTGGCAGAGTAGGGCTAATTAAGTCAGCATGACTACATTTATCTCTCATTTCCTAGCTGCCATTTGAACAAGCCATGTCTGGCAATTCAGTTTCCACTCAAGGTGCAAGAAATTAAGGCGATTAAACAAAAGACATTTATTCCACACCCGTAATGACATTCTCACTTTTTGAGCACAAAGGTGATAATGACCAGAAGAGGTCATTACTTAAAAGTAACATGCAGAGATTCCAGTTCATTAACAGTATTTTGAAATTTAATTTCACATGGGCTTATGTATTTTACCAGAAGGTTGATCACTGAGACACAAACCCCTCAATACTTTAACGCTGTTGATAAAATAACCTTATCTATCTTTTGAGCTTTGTATTATCCCATTTGTTTCCTGGCTTGTTGAAAAACTCATATTCTGAAAGTGAGTAGTATAGAAAGTCATTACGTTTCAAAAAAAACCCCACCATTATCCATAATATAAAGATCCAAGTTCTAATTAAATTTTACTGTATTTTAATACCCCCCCCAAAAAATAAAATCTTTAATCCATTATGTTGAATAGAAACTGTGATTCCAGCAAGGTACAAAATCAGCAATAAATAAAAAAGCTTGGAAAATGTCATGTCTTTATCACAGGCACTGATAGAGGCTACTCCTCTTAATATCGAAAAGATGTAATTAAATATTCTGGTTTTGAGATAATTTTTAATTTTGTTTGAATAAGTTTCATTCATATATTCATCAATATGGTAAATACAGCTACTGATACAGAAAGTATGTAAAATTAAATCATCTGCTTACCATGTGCAGGAAGATTAAAGCTGTGAGAGAATTCAAAATAGAGGGATTTACAGATTGAAGGAAACTTTATGTTCTCCCGCCAAATAGTTTTGGTTTAGTGCTTTACTTTTACTTTTATTTTCTTAAAAAACAAACAAAACCCTCATTGAGATGAACTCCTATCTGAAATTTATTTTCAAAACCTATATAGTACCCTGATGGATGGAATGGAATACTTGATCGCTGTGATGTAGGCATGGAAACATTGTTCTCCATCTTATTTTCTATCATTAAAAGGTCTGTGCCTAGGTCTTCAAGCTATACTCCTGAATGAAGACAATTTTCTGTAGTTCTTTACCTATTACTGTTTCAGAGAGTTCGATGTGTCTTGAAGTTTGTGAGAATTGTAATATTGATTAGGAATCCCAATTCTGTAGAATACAGAAGAAAATGTGGACTGAGAGAATGACTCTGAGATAACTGACAAGCAAATTTACACCAAAAGGAGGAGTTTAATACAAAAGTACATTTCACAGTCTAAGTAAATACAGAGTTCTCTCTTTTGTTTATATTAAAATATTGTCAATACACATAATTTTTAAAAAATCTCAGAAGTTCACAGTTGCCTAATATTCTGAAAAATGTAAGGAAAATTTAAAAATAAAATGTTGCAGACTGGACTATTCACCAAAATAATCTCAATTTAGCAAGTGTATTCTCTTGGTTCTCCCGGAAATAACACCCTAAATCTGGGGCCTAAAAAAGAAGAGAGACTGCAGGTCTCTACTGTGCTTCATAAATTACTGTTTTTAAAGAAGAGAAGAAATAAACCCACAAACACAGAGAACATAAAAGAGACTTCCTTTACTGTTCTGTGCTGAGACCCAGTTTCACAGAATCCTGTGTTAAAATTATCTCACTTACTGCTATGAAATCTAATTGTAGATCTGATAAGCATCTTGATTCTTAATTGTTCACTCAATCCCATTCACATTCATAATCTACAGGATCTGAAAAATCTGACAAATAGTCATAAATTATCAAGTCCAGCCCTAAATTATTACATTGAAATCTTCATGTGGATGGAGGAAAAAGAAAAAAAAAATGTTCTTGCAGCATAAGAATCATAAAGCTTTGCATTTTACATGCATGAAAGGGAAAGTAATAAACAGTTTCAAGGTGGTTTAGTAAACTATAATAAAGCCTAGTTCTTCTAAAAAGTGGAAGCCAGCCTTTCCTTGCCAGTGTGTACATCCTTTGAAATTAGACCCACTGCCCAAGCCAGTATAGCACACAGAAAGAAGAAGTCACAGAAAATGTAAGGTCAATAAATGTCTGCCAGGTGACATCATTCTGCTTTTGAGAATTCGTAGCCCAAGGTGAGTTCCCAAAATGACACTGTCTTCCTCAGCCTTTCCCTCTCATGCTTTCTCCCCAGCATGAACAGCACAAGCTTTATTCTTGTGGTAATGAATGAACCTGAAGGATGCTCTGCCAAGCCATGCAAAATTAATTAGGTCCAGGACTCGGATGGCTGCAGGGTGACTGTTACACTGACATTTTTAAGCAGACTGACTGTGGCATAGCAGCCCTGCCGTGGCATTGCAAAGATCAGTATTATGGGACGTACTCATCAAATCACTGAGCACAATCTTAGTTCCTTTTATAACTGTCATGGCTTCTTTCCTACATGCTCATTTCTCTCTCTTTTTCATCTGCATTATATTTATTATTATTTTGCCTACAAGGAACGAAAGATTTCGAACTACTGCTGTACGGGTTTTTTCCTTTGTGCAACAGCTCCCTCTAGAGTTCGCTTTCTTTTTTTCCTATCTTTCTTGAAGGGGAAAAAACCCCACAAACTTGTGTTATACGTACAATGCCATGAAAGAAGTTTCCTTGTCTTTTCTTCTATTTTGTGAATACATGAATATCAAAACTCAACATGTAAAGAATTACATCTAGAGACTTTATAATCACCCAGTGAGTAGGCCTTATCATCAGTACCATACAATTGCAATGGGATTAAAAGATCATAAATATTACTGAAACTGGCTTCCCTTGAACAGACTTCTTTGGGACTTTTCAGTGTCTCAAAGACTTATATGTGATTTCATTGCAGAGAGTCACTTAATAGTAATTTATTTATTTGTTTGTTCCAGTAAGAGCCATCTTTTAGAATGCAAATATCTAAACTGACTAGATGTTGTTTGAACCAGATTGGTTCATTGATAAGCAGATGTGCTGTTCTGAGCTCTTTATGAGAGACATGTGACTAGAAAAGGGTTGGATCAAAGAAAATAAAAACTTAAACAAAGTTCAGGCACGAACATACCAGTTACTGGGGGTCATTGAGTAATGGCGAGCAAACTGCCAAACAACAGAGACAAGACAAGCCACATAAGTATGGGGAAAGAAATTTAGGAAGAATAGCAAAAGAGACAAAGACAAAACAGTGGGTATGAAAAAGAAAAGGGTTAGGAAAGAAATGATTAATTGGATCACTGCCGTTACCCAGGTCAGTCTCCTGCACAAGGTACACTCTAGATTTGGAAGAGATGGATTTCTCCTCAGATACAGAGCTCCCAAATACTGTGGTTGGGGTTGTTTTCAAACAAACGCTGCTGTTTGAAAACCTGTGTATGTGCACACTCAATGTAATGACATCCAATCTCCTATTTCAGGGTTAGAAGGCTTTTCATCCCCAAGAGTGTCACAAAACCCAGTTAATGGCCACTTGGTGTGAAGTCTTTTTCAAGGACCAATCACTATAAGCAAATAGTTATAGAAGACTAACAGTTCAAGCTCAAAACAACCACAGCACTTAGCAATTAATTAGCATTCTTGTAAAAAAAAAAAAAAACAAAAACTTTGTACAGATCTTTAAAGTTTATTGGCCCTAAAGGACCAATTTTTACAATAATTTGTTTCAATTAAAATTTGATGTTTTTCCATTTGTTTTTCAAATGCATTATAGATCAGAAAAAAAAATCTTAAAAAGAGTTTATCAAATTTAATCTTTTAAAAATGTAAAAGAATTATCTTCACTAGAATTCAGTGTTTATGATTTATGGCTAAAATTTCTTACTGGTGATTTTTGGAGGCAACTTTTAGAAACCTCACTTCCAAATATTGGGGATATTTTGACTACTGGGTAAAAAGAAGCCTAAAGAATAGTGCTTTTTAATAAAATAAGTTATTTTACTTGTAGGAAATAAAAGCTTTTTGTTAAAGCAAGAGCTCCACAAGTTCTTCAGTTACCAGTGAAAGTAACTACTTAGATTTACAAACTCCCACCAAAATGTATGTTGACATTTTGATTCATGTCAGTGTTGTCAGATCTTGTGGTATTGATGTGATATTTTAATGTCAACTTGAACAAAAATCCGTGTGAATGTTCAGACAAACACACAGAAGTCTTGCAAATGAAATTTCGAGCCATCGTGCATCTGTAAATATAACTGCCTCTCAAACATGTAAAATCTCCAAAAACTAACATTCAAATATATATGTATATAAACATTTGTTTCGGGACAGTCATTTTATGGTAAGTGCAATTGTAAACTAAAAAATGAAAACAGAAAAGAAAAAGGCCTTGAAATGTAGGGAAATTGTATGTTTAGAAGACGTGAAGTTTAAAAGAAAGGTTCCTAATGGTGAACATAACTAGGTTTTCAGTATTTGATATCACTCTGTCTCCTGGAGTATCCTGGAGTACCCTGAAAAAACACAAAGTCTTTAGTGAGAAACTTTCTGGTCCCTGTGTACTCTGAAACAGCAGAAAAACAGAAGGTAACTACATTTGAAGCCACATCTGCTCTAATGCAGAGGAGGGAAATTCCAGCCATGTTTTTGTGAGGATTTTGACTGCAGTAAGGGGCACATCTGAGGTTTTTTGCCGTCTCCCAGAGAGCTACAACACTGCCAGTGCTATTGGTCTGCAGGCAAGTGGGCAACCACCTGCACCCGAGATGAATCTTAGCAATAAATTGGATTGTCTCTTACACCTCTCCAAGGTCTGAGTAAGGAATTTATCCCAGAGTGGGAGTTTATATTTACTAAAAGCTTAAATGTGGAGCTGAGCTCAAAGCCCTAGAAAAGATAGATATTCGTAGATGTATTAAACCTGTGAATATAAACCTATGGAGAAAAAAGAAAAAAAAAACAACACATATTTCTGTGTCAGCTATATCTCAGCTCTCACCTGCAGGGAGAAGCATACTTCTCATTTCCTGTTTATGTCTTCAGGTTTCTCACCTGCTCAGCTGCACACTGCAAATACAACTTCAGCTCACACATTTTAGTTGCATAGGAAGACAGTTCTCTTAGCACTTCACACTGCATCTGTTAGGTTATGAGTAAAAGGCAGTATGATCAGTAAGTGACATGCAGGGGCGAGGGCAGTTTCCTGGTGCAACCTGTATGCCCTCTATGTAGACACCTGTATATACTTATATGCAAATATAGGTATATATATATGAATCCTCTGTGTGTGTGCATGCATGTGCCTACTGGGAGTGCGTGCTCAACTTTGATGCTGACTGGATCTGCAGCAAGGGGCTGCAGAAAACCCCCTATTAGACTATTGACCTCAGTAGCTCCAGTATGTCATAGTTTCATAGAATCACAGAATCACAGAATGGTAGAGATTAGAAGGGACCTTTAGAGATCACCTAGTCCAATCCACCTGCTCAAGCAGGTCCACCACGATCAGGTCACACAGGAAGGTGTCCAGGTGGATCTGGAAGACCTCCAAGGAAGGAGACTCCACAACTTCCCTGGGCAGCCTGTGCCAGTGCACCCTCACCCTCACAGTGAAATAGCTCATGTTTAAATGAACCTTTTTGTGTTCCAGCTTCATCCCTGTTGTGGCTTGGCCTAGCTAGCACTGCAGCATCACGACAGTCTCTCGCTCGGTGTCCCCATTCACCTCCACCCTCGTGGGATGGTGGAGGCCACACCAGTACTCAACTTAGAGAGGAAAGTAAGAAAGTTTATTCTACAAGAAATAGAACTGAATAAAAGCAAAAAAGGGAGTAGGATGATGAGAAAAATTACAAACAGCACTTTAACATCTCCCCCCCATACCTCCTTTCTTCCCAGGGCCAGCTCACTGCTCCTGATATCTCTACCTCCTCCCCCCACAACAGCTCAGGGAGACAAGGAATGGGGGATGTGGTCAGTCTCTCACAGATGGGCTCTGCCGCTTCTATCTTCTCAGATGAGGGTGACTCCTGGCATTCTTCCCCTGCTTCAACACAGGGTTCCTCCCCCGGAACANGGACAGAAGAAGGAAGAAGCAAGAAGAAGATGGAGGAAGAAAGCCTCCTCTTCCGGCTTCTTCTTAAAAAGTGATCGTGGAGGCGTCTAATTGGCTCAGCCCCAGAAGTGGGTCTGGCTCAGAGCTGGAGAGAGTTGCAAACAACTTCTTACAGGAGCCAGCTTTACAGCCCCTTCCCCCTTACCAGAAAAGGCTATCGTGTCAAACCATGACAAATGAATACCTCCTGGTAGTTGGAGCACTGCTGGACACCAGCTTCTGGGACGGTGTCCACTAAAACATCAAGCCCTCTCCTTTCTGCAAAAGCAGGGCAAGCAGAATTGATGAGGAAATTTGTCTCAAAAGCACTCTGCTAACCTGAACATGCTAATGGAGACATGAGACTAAATTACCAGATTATGGCCATGAACAGAAAAGGAATTAAAACCACATTATTCTGACTCTTTGTGGAGACAATTATAGCCTGACTTTCTTAATTTAGGAACTTAAACCAGGCGCCCAAAGTTTATGCTGTATCCTGAGCGCTCTGAGGGGCCTATGGTTAGGATGAAAACACTTCCTTTTTTCTCCATCTTTTTTCTGTAGCCTATTGAAGTACTTGTTGACATCATATTCTGCGTCTTCTAGACAATACTTGTCACACATAAATGTGCCTAAAACATAGCAAGGTATCATCTCTCTTTACACTGTAGATACATTAATGCCCCATTATATCTGACCATGGATACCCATCTTAGCTGCCAGCTGGAAGCTTTTCAGTCTTCAGAAAAGCACACCGTATTAGGTCTGGTTCAAATCTGATAGTAATAAAATCCCTCTAAACTTGCTTTTCTCTGACTGTAGTATTCTTCAAATCCCACTTCAGACAACACTCAGGATGAGCTGAACAGAGGGAAGCTTTAGACAGCTGGCTCCTATTGTGGCTAATGCTGCTGCTGAAATAAAGATTATGTTATAGTCTGATCAGACTTTCTACAGTGCAGTTCATTTTTAGCTGCTTGAGTTTAATTGCACATTTTCCTGTGAAGGTCAAAGGACCAAAAAGCTCCACCTCTGGTTTCTTCAGAAAGCTGAGGAGATCATGAGAATGTCTTTATTGCAGTTGTTTATGCAGTTCCATATGCATTCATTGCTTTGTTGACATCATAAGAAAATTAATAATGGCCTCCATGATTGCAGGGGTTGCCTAACCACAGACTGCACCACAGGCTGCAGGAGAATCTCTGCTCCAGCACCTGGAGCACATTCTACCCATCCTCCCTCACTGGCCTTGGTGCCTTCAGATCTGTTGTTCTCAAATATTCTCTCTTCTCTCTGGCTGGAGTTGCTTGAACAATAACTTTTTTGTAAATATGTTATCACACCATTGTTGATGGGCTCAGTCTTGGCTAGTGGTGAGTCTGTCTTGGAGCCATCTGGCCTTGCTTCTGCTAGATACAGGGGAAGCTTCCAGCAGCTTCTCAGAGAAGCCATGCCCATAGCTTCCCTGATACCAAAACCTTGCCACTCAAACTCAGTACAAACTAATAGTTTTGTGGTGTGTTTAAGATTGTTTCTGGATGCCTATTAACAATGTCAGAATTGGGATATATACAGGAGAAGCATGATGTTAGGATGATTTCCAAGAATTTCAGTTGTGTTTGAAGAACAAAGATATCTGTAACTATCATAATCTAGAAATTAAGAAAAAGCAAGAGAAGGTGCCTAGTACGAGGTGTAAACATTTTACTCAATCTGGAGAATTTGGACAGCAGCTATATCAAGACAAGTATTAGACAGCTTCCTGAACCCTAACTTGCATTTAAATTTAGCAGACTCAGTGAAAGTCAGGTATAACCAATGTGTAGTTGTTGCCCCAAGGGAGTAAAACCAGAGAGTTGATTTAGTATAATTGCTTCATACATCATTAGATAGTTAATGCTTGCTGTGCATTAAATGCTTTTTACCACATATGTTCTGATACCACATCAGAGAATTACTTTCTAAATGCAATGCAGCATATAAACAAAGTAAGCTTCAATTTTTGTTGCTTCCTCAAAGTCAGCGTTCAGTGTTTCCTCCTCTATATGTACAAATTAGGAATATATCCAGATAAAGGAAATGCTGAGATTAAAATGAAAACTGATTTTTATATCGTGGATAGAAGAGGATACATTTAGTCTCAACAGAAAATATTTATTAAAACAAAGACTTTTTTTAATAATTTTTTTAAATTTACAAGTGCAAAGAAGTTCTACAGAAAACTTGTACTGTGGACTTTTTCTGTCTTTGAAATATGCATAAGCTTTTGTACAAATCTAGCAAACAGTTATTTTGGATTGTGATAGCATACAAAACTGTATATTAATATGAATTATAATATGTATGTTAATATGAAAGAAAGGACTAGAACTAAGATAACTTAAAGAACTGATAAGTAGTACCACCAAAATCACTTTTATCAACTGAACCTTTTCCAAAAAGTGCAGAAGTTAGGTTTTGCTGAGATAATTAAGATCACTGACGTCAATGATTTTATTTTTTTGTAACTCGACAGTTAGTTTGCAATTGAAGAAGCTGAGTAATCAGTGGATCTTGTCTAAAATAAGAAAACGTACACTTGAAATGTAGTTTGAACTTAGGTTTTTTGAATTTAGAATAGTTCAGGAATTTCATAATTTGTACTGTTTTGTAGCTTTTCATTCAAATTTAGCTGAATACTGAGCATCAAAAATCAGCTTCTTTTGTATAGATGCAAAAATCCTCTGTTGAATTTGCATAGCTAGGTTTATTCTTTCTACATACTTTTCTCAGAAGGTTTTCTTCTCAGTGAAAGAAAAAAAGTGAGAAAAAGTTCCCTAATATATAAACCAGATCTGAGTTCTCTAACATTCTAGATAATATTTTTTTTGTTTTGCATATACAGGTAGGGGTTGGTACATCAAGGGACTTCAACTTTGATATTCATATAAATACATCCTTTATGGTTTAAAATTCAAAGATGTTTTAGTGAAATTATAACTCCTTCTTAGGGAAAAGTAAGCATATTGAATATATGTGCTTTGGTGCTACTGGTCTTCCTTAAACAGTTTCATGAGTAGTCATACAATTAAATAATTAATTTTTTTTAATAGAGACATATTTTAAATGAAATTTAGTCTTTACTTTTAATATATGTAATAAATCCACAGATAGCAGCAGGAAAATAATAGATAAAATAATCGAATATTAATAATTGAATGTTTTGCTTACATGCTTTTGTAGGATCAGCTACAAATATTTTTCAAACACTTTTACTAAAAAAAAAAAAATATATATTTTATGCCTTCTGTTTAAAATTAAGTTGACCTGAAGCCATTTAAGTCTAAGTATCACTGCAACTAAGCCTGCTGTAGTCTTTGATTCTTATTTTGAGTAACAGTCTTGTGGCTTAAATATTCTAGTGGCCTAAATATTCATTCCCAGAAACATGTAGCAGTAGGACAAGAGGTAAGAAGAGTAGATTTGGCTTTCTGTCAAGCTTCTCTTGGAGGGAAAAAAAAAAAAAAAAAAAGAAGAAGTCTGATTTAATGTAACAAGAAATAAGGTGAATTAAGTAAATCACTCAGAGAATTTTTTTATGGTTCAGCTGTACTGATGAGAGTAAGGAGCCTTCTACTTTAGAAGAAATTGAAACTATTCATTGTTAAATACTTTAACTTGCACACACTTTCCAGGTACCCAATGGCTTTTCTTTTGGAGACAGGTAGTAGACTTGTCTGTCAATGACCTTTGCAGCTTTATTAATCAAGCAGGTAAACAGCACAATCCTGAGGTATAATTTGTTCGCATTCTCTCAGGACAATACCTACAGGCAGCAAACAACTAATGCCTGGAAACCCTGAGAGACAGTTTATGATGCACATAAAGGTTAGCTTTCCTTTATGCATGCCAGGATTTATCAGATCAGATGAGTCTCATGAAGCTTTGAAATTTGACTTTGTTACTCATAGAGGCTTGTGCTCTACAATTTAGGCATTCCTTATATTCTAGCTGTCACCCTCTGTCCCTACAAAAAGTGATACTATTTGACAAAATCCTTTACAGTTGCCAGTTTGATTATGCATAAAAATAGAAAGTGTCCTTCAGATGATATATTAATTAAAATACTTCCATTTAATTAAAAGGTTTGGATTTGTATATATACTTTCTTATATATGTTAATTGGTATAAAGCATAGAATTCCACTCTATTTTGGAATAATCCAATATGGTGAATTCAAAAGCTGTATCATTTCCTTATCCAAAGTTTTGCCATATGTTTCAATTAACGTGCGATTCAAAGACAGTATTCAGTTCATTAAGGCTCTTATTCATTTGCTACTTTGGAAATACTTGCTTCCTTCTCTTTTCTAGGGCAATAAAAGCATTTATACAATTTAATTCTCATGACACCTTGCTTGGCTAGAGAGGAGTACTTTTGTCATCTGCCTTCTACTGCATTCTAAATGCTATAGTATTTGATTAACAAAATTATTCTCATTCTTCTCACTAATTTTAAAAAAGGAAAAAAGAAAATAAGGAAGGTCTTGAATATGTGACTTTCTTTTTCTGTAGTTTGTCATGAGAAAAAATTTATGGAACACTTTACAAAGTGTTCTTCAAACTTTATAAAGAAAATGTAATAAGAATTGCACTAATATTGCTGTTATAGTAGTGATTCCTGAAGAAAGTATAAGACAATCACAGAACAACAGGGGATGAAGGGGACCTCTAGAAATCATCTAGTCCAAGCTCCCTGCAGAAACAGGTTGCACAGAAACATGTCCAGGTAGATTTTGCAAATCTCCATAGAAGCAGACTTCACAGCCTCCCTGGGCAGTCTGTGCCAGGCCTCCCTCATCCTCACAAGAAAGAAGTTTCTCCTGGTGTTCAAGGGAAAATAACTGTGTTCCACCTTGTTGCCATTACCACTTGTCCTGTAACTGGGTACAATAGAAAAAATACTCACCCCATCCTCTTAACATCTTCCCTTTAGGTATCTATAAGCACTGATATAGTTATCCCTTAGCCTTCTCTTTTCCAGGCTAAACAGTTCCAAGTCTCACAGTCTTTCCTTGTAAGAGAGGTGTTCTATTCCCCTAGTAATCTTGATAGCCTTCCACTGGACTCTTTTCAAAAATTGTCTATCACTCTATAACTGGACAGCCCAGAACTGGACACAGGGCTCCAGATGAGGCCTCACCAGGGCAGAGGGGAGGGGGAGCAGAACCTCCCTTGACCTGCTGGCCACACTCTTCTTGATGCATCCCAAGATGCCATTGGCCTTCTTAGCCACAAGGGCACATTGCTGGCTCATGATTATTTTATTATCAACCAAACTCCCAGGTCTCTCTCTGTAGAGCTGCTCTCCAGCAGGTCAATCCCCAGCCTGTACTGGTGCGTGGGATTGTTCCTTCCCAGGTGCAGGACTCTGCACTTGTCCTTGTTGAACCTCATGAGATTCCTCTCTGTCCAACTCTCAAGCTGGTCGAGATCCTGCTGGATGGCAGTACAACCTTCTAGGGAATCAGTCAGTCCTCCTAGTTTGGTGTCATCAGAGAACTGCTGAGGGCATTCTTGGTCCCCTCATTCAGGTCATCGATTAATATGTTGAACAAGACTGGCCCTAGAACTGACCCGTGTGGAACTCCACTGGCCACAGGCCTCCAACGGAACTCAGAGCTGTTGATCACTACCCTCTGGGCTCTGTCATTCAGCCAGTTCTTAGTCCAACACAATAAAAATATTGAGGTGTAAAAATATTGCAGTCTATACTTTTGTGTTTGAATGGCAGTAAAAACACAAACATTAGTCATCTAAATTCTTATTTCTCGTTACTGTTTTTTGCATTTTTTTTACTCTCATTTAGAGAGAGTCAACCATGAAAGAAGACTGAAACTATTTGACAGGTCTCTTCACAGCTCCTTTTTTGTTAGTTTGGAAATGGAAGGTAGCTTTTTGTAGTTCTACATCAATAAATTCCCTTATGACTTCCAACTGTTATCAGTCTTATCAGTCTTTCTGTGAGCAAGAAGGAGTTCCTTGGGTTCCATCTCTGGTGACATCTGTGCTCTACAGTTAAAGCTGAATGCACAGCAGTGCACACCTGTATGTAGCTGACATGCCCATTTTTAAAACACATGCATTATGTGCCTCCTATGGAGAAAAATATTTCCTGAAAATAATCCAATCAGACAAAGTGACTCCTATATTAATTCTGTTTCTTTGTATTATCACACACTATAGAAAGACTAAAGCTTTAGCTTTCAGCATGTGAAGCTGAGTCGTTTGATCACAGGATACAGTCAAGGAAATGTGCTACTTTGACCAACTTAATTCCAGCCTTGAGATATTATCAGGCACTGATTGGTGCTTGTAACAATAATCTTGCAGAAACTTGGGGGGATATGGGTGAAAATCTCAGGGCTATTTTGGTTTGAAGCAGACTCTCCTTTATAAAGAAATTTTTAAAGCATTTGGTGACCTCTAGTGGATAGATTTCCATTTTCATTTATTTTGAATTTAAATCTATATTCTGGATCTTTTTTTTCAGAAAAGACTGCAGTTCAACATAATCAAATTCTGACTGTTCGCCTAATTATTTCACAAACTAATACCCAGCTCCCAAATTTGCATGTTTCCTTGTAATTATGATCCTGTTCACACTGAAAAGTGAGCACGAGTAAATGATTCTTTATAAAAAGTCTGCAAGATAAAAAAAAAAAAATCCTAAGATCATGAGCAAGTATAATAACAAACACAGACAAACATATAAAAGGAATGTAAGAATTCAGGCTGTTGGTCCCCAATTTTGAAAAATTAAACTGTAGCATTGTGAAAATCATTTGAAATTTCAAAAATAATATTTTTTACCAGGATGAAATATGCCATTTTGTAAGGAAGTTCTCTTTAAAAGTCACAGCCATTAAGTACACTAGTCTAGTACCACATGCATTTTTCTCCTGTTTTAGCATTCATGTTAGCACTCAGGTCAGCATAACATGGGTATTACACAGTCTCTTCCAATTCTTTGATTAGAAATTACAGATCTTTCCTTATGCGCTCTGTATGTGAAGACTTCTCCTACCTACTCCCTTTGACTCCTTTTCCTTCCTTATCTCTCTTGTTCCTTGATGGGACTCTATGCCTTCCCACAGGCAGATATAGTTGGAATAGTGCAATTAGCTATAGTTACACCTTGGGGAACTTGGGGTGAAAGATCAGGAAATTATCTGCGCTTCTTTATTATGATATAGTAATAATTATTTTCTTGTTTGATTATTTGGGGTTAAAAGAATTATTCGCTTCCCATAGCTGATATCAAAATGTCAATTTTCTGAAAGGGAGTTTCATTTATTTCATTGTAACAGCTTGTTGTAGTTGGCAGAGGGGGTTGATATTTGCTTGATATAAGTTTAACTAGGAGATGTAACTCTGAGAGAAAATAATACCATTCACTCTTGCCAGTAAAATCACCAGTGGCAGTAAAATAATGTGTACTGGGTTTCTGTTATAGGGGTTTTTTCTGTTGCAGGAGAGGGCTGCAGTGATGGTCCCTGTAAGAAGCTGCTCAGAGCTCCCCTGGCTCAAGGTTGGATCTGCCTCTGTCCAAGGCCAAGCCAATTATGCTTATCTGATAACTACATAAGAATGGAAAATCTGCAGAAGAAAGAGGAAGTGTGATGATAGGGAAAGAGCCATGCCGATACCCAGGTCAGTGAAGGTTGAGAGGAGGTATACCAGAGCACACATCCTATGGTGAGATAGTAGGCTATCCCCCTGCAGCTCATAGAGATAACAGGTGGAGCTGAGGTGTGCCAGCAGCTTGTGGCGGATTCCACACCAGAGCAAGTAGTAGCGCCCGTGGAAGGAAACCTATGTTGGAGCACAGGAAGAATGTGAGAAGCCCTTCCCCTCTGAGGAGGAAGGAGGGGTAGAGACTATCCATGAAAAACTAACCACAACCTCCTGCGACCGCCTGTGCCACTGAGGTGGAGGAGGTAGAGAAATCAGGAGCAAAGCTGATCCTGAGAAGAAAAGAGGATTGGATGGAAGATGCTTTTAAGATCTGATTGTACTTATCATCATGATACTCTATTTTTCATTGGTTGCAGATTAAATTGATTTTGTTTTTAACTCTAGTCAAGTCTGTTTTGCCTATGACCATAATTAGTGTGTGTGTGATCTCTCTCTGTCTACCCCATCCTATCACAGGAAGGATGAGTGAGTGAGTGAGTGAGTGAGTGAGTGGCTACACGGTGTTTTGTTGCTTAAACCCTGATAGTCAGTAAACCTAATTCTTTCAAATTATCCCTATATTCCCTTGAGAAAGAAAAAAGAGATGGAGCAAAAGAATAAATCAGAAATGGCTGTGCATTTTTATAGAGGTTGCAATGTCTTTTTAGAGGCAATGGACAGTTTACATCGAGCAATAAGTTGTCAGAACTTCATGGTGAAGCCTAACTTGCAATGCCTTCCTCATTATGTGATTCATTAGATTAGCACATTCCTAAGCACTGCCATCTCATTAAGTCATGATTAGCTCACTCAGGTGTCTCTAGTCATCTGACTTTTTTACAAGAAATAATAGAATTTTTAAAAACCAGTCTCTGACCCATCACTTGACTGCCATGAAGGAGCATTTCGAACCTAAACTCCCTTGATAAGCAGTAATCCAGACTACTTTGACAAGGATATGAGAGATTTTTTCATTCAGACTTCCAGTGAGCCATGCAGGGATATTTCATTGTCTTTAATTCCTTCATTAAGACATCAGCACAATGTACAAAAGGAGTACAAATTTAAAAAGTGAACCTTGAGATGCTCTGAGTCACAGAATCATTGTTACTACTACTTCGGGAAGTTTTGCACAGTGAAAGGAAAAACTAGTTGCTGTAACACCCAGCCCTCTGCATATATAAGCAGGTGCTTTATGGATATTAATTGCTTGTGTATCCCCCATACTCTTAGTGCTTTGAGCTGTCCTCACTTTAGCTTCTGCTAAGTTCTCAAAGTTGAGAGATTTTTCACTTTGTATGTAACACTAAGGAAAGCTGTCCCCCTGCCAATACAACATTCTCTTGCCATAACTTCTACCTTTTTTTTTTTTCCTACCAATAAACTCACTGTCTCCTGCAATTAACGAAGGTATCCTTATATAAATTCAATTTATCCAAACATTTCTTTAAAGACTATTTCATGCTCTAGTCCATAGAACTAGCATCACACAGAAAGACTAATATACCACTGTGACAGTCTCAGATGCAGTCAGAGCACAGTAACATAGCATCAAATTTACTTAATTAGCAGTAGTGTGAAAATATTGCAGTCTAAATAATATTTCAGCTCTCTATTTAGCTACCTCCACAAGTATACATAAGTAGACATAAACTTACTGCATAGAACTGATCTGCTCCTCATCTTTTTTATCTGAGATTTTCACAAACCCAAAGCAGGAGTTTTAGTAGTCATTCTAAAGTTTCTCATATTTTTTTGTTAATAGACATTACATTTGTAGAAACAGAGAATCATTTAGGTTGGAAAAGACCTTGAAGATTTCTGTGTCCAACTGGTCTAGCACCACTAAACCATGTCTTTAAGTGTCACATCTACATGTCTTTTAAAATACCTGCTTCTCTGGGCAGCCTGTTCCAGTGCTCGATAATTGTTTCAGTTGAGAAATTTCTCCTGATATCTAAGTTAAACCTCCCCTGGTGCAACTTGAGGCCATTTACTCTTGCCCTATCACTCATTATTTGGGAGACGATACTGACCTCCACTCCACCACAACCTCCTTTCAGGGAGTTGTATAGAGAGATAAAATCTTTCCTCTGCCTTCTTTTCTCCAGGTTAAACACACTCCGTTCCCTCAGGTGCTCCTCATGAGACTTGTGCTCTCTTTGCTAGTGAGACTTTTGTTCTTGGACATGCTCCAGCAACTCAATGATTTTCTTTCAGTGAGGGACTCAGAACTAAACATAGCACTCAAGGTGCGGCCTCATCAGTGCCATGTACAGAGGGACAACCATTTCTCCGGTACTGCTACACATTATTTCTGATATAAGCCATGACTGTTGGCCTTCTCGCCCACCTTGGGCACACTGCTGGCTCCTGTTCAGCTGTCAACCAACAACCCCACACCTTTTTCCAATAGGCAGGTTCCCAGCCACTTTTCCCTAAGCCTGTAGTGTTGCATGGGGTTGTTGTGACCCAAGTGCAGGACCCAGTAATGAGCCTTGTTATATCTCATCTAATAGGCCTTGGCCCATTGATTCATCACTGCCTAAGACTTATTTACCCTTCTGTGTAAGTAGCTCATACTGTCATTTGGTTTAGGTGGCTCATTTGGTGATCAATTTTTTACTCAATTATTATTTGTTTATTTCACCATTATTCTGTATTTTATTCGATATTCTATGGCATTGCCCTTCTTTCCCTCCACTAGAATGAATACTGCCATTGCTCCTGCTGAGTTAGACTTGTCAGTTAGCCTTTTGACTCCTTATTGTGGACACCATAAGATCACATTAATCACTACCAACATTTGCTCTACTCAATACTATAAAAGTCTTCCTGAGAAAAGATGTATACTAGGCAGCCACAAAGAAAATAAGTGGGATGGCTACCAGATAACTTTATTCCCTCTCTGGCAGGAGAAAACAACAGATGTGTAGCTCATCTTGCTGTGCTGGTTTGTTATCAAAGACAAGGTCAGTATCTACTCCTAAAAAGATATAGAAAAGAAAGTTATTTGCAATAATGCATCTAACATATGGCGTGTTACCAGCTGTAAGGTTAGGATAGTTGGGCAAAACAGTTGTTAAGAAAAATTTATGGGCAATAATCTGCCTGTCACTATTGACATTAAACAGCTACTGGAACAAACATATGAAGTTGAAAAAAAAAATTAGGAAACACAAGTGAAAGAGAGACCATTGTATCCAACAGAATTATTATGCCCGGTAAATGCACGCATAGTTTTATGCTAAGGCACTCTTAACAGACATGCAACAACATACTCTACACTTCTGTGAACGATTAATAATTATTTTGGTGTTTGTATAAAATACAATAGGTTTTAATTATTGTGATGTTTGCCTGTACCATGACTGAGTACTAGAACTTCTAAAGTTTAACAAAATAATCTGGAGGCACTGGGATTTAATAGATAGACCCCTGGGTCCAGAGTCTGAATCCACTTCCCAACTCTACCACTGCATCTTTCCTTGACTGATCTTAGTCACACTTTTCTGTCTTAGTTACTCTGTTCATAGACGAGGCATGACATTTACCATCTCTGAAATGTCTCTTTACCTTTTCTATAAATGAGAGTTAGGAAAACGTAAATGTCATTTTTTGTATAATTTGTATAAATTGATAGAGATTGCTATATGACTGCTTACAATCACAACAGAGCAGTTAAGGTTTCTGAGAGCCACGCATGTGGCAACTTCAGTAGAAGGCCACATAGCATAAAGCTATTCTGTCACACAAAATTGATTTGTATCTATCCAAGGGGAAAGTCCAGAAGTTCCACCTGAATCAAGGACTTTGTTTGAAATTTAATGTGAGAAGAAATTATGAATAGTTAAAACTTGGAAGGTGCAGGAGAGTGCTGAATTGTCTTACAAAAAAAATAAAAGCAACAAAAAAAAACCCAGAAAATCCCTTTCTCTTATGAGAAGCCTATTTCTGCTGTTATTTACTACATTAATACCTGTAGTGTTATGGTGGTCAATGACATCAGGAGACAAGTCAGAATGGGACAATCAGAATGGGAAAAAAAATTCTTAAGCAACACGTAAACTCTACCGTACTGCAACTTCAGCGAGCTACTGAAGTGTAAAGTAGTAAAAGCACTTTAGAAGCAGCAATAATGCAAACCCAACATGTGACAGAACTTCTGAGGAAAATCCTGTGAAACAGATAGTGTTTGTGCACAATGCCCTCAGGTCACTTTTGACTGGGATGTCTTATTACAGAAAGAGCCACTGCTGAATGCAACCACTTAGGTACAAAATATAGATCGTCGGAATAACTGATAAAGTCTGACATGATATAAAAATACCTTTGCACTTTCAGTGGAAGACCTCATGAAATCTAATAAATTGTTGGGCAGTGCAGGCTTCTGAAGACATTAAAATAATAAATGTTCCTTGGTTAATCCAACCACAAGAAGCAAATGCCACAGAAGAGTATTTGCCCGTGAAAGATTAAGTTTTGCTTAAATTAAATACAGGAGTTATCCTAATACAATCAAGGTGTAACACCATGAGCAAATTTTATTCTACCTAACTGCAGATGTCAACCTGAGAGAAATAATCTTATTAATATTTACAAATATCTAAATAGTGTCGGGAGATTGGGATATCCTTTTTTTCTATTGTAGCTAGCAACATAACAAGGAGTAATGGGATGAAGCTGGAACACAAAAAGTTCCATTTAAATATAAGAAAAAACTATTTCACTGTGAGGGTGATGGAGCAGTGGAAAAGGTTACCTAGAGAGGGTGTGGAGTGTGCTTCCTTGGAGGTCTTCAAGACCTGCCTGGACATGTTCCTGTGTGACCTGATCTAGGTTGACCTGCTTCTCCAGGAGGGTTGAAATAGATGATCTCTTAAGGTCTCTTCCAACCCTACCATTCTATAATTCTATGAAATATACACTTTAAGTATGCAATTCATCTGAGCTGTTTTAAATGCATGCCCAGATGAGATGGTATGAAATGAAGAACACCGTGAAAGTGCAATTTTCTTTAACAGCTATTAAAGGAATCTTAGGTGAGTTACTCAGACACATGGGTTTATATGGAAGACCTTTGTGTCTGATTAAGTAAATGTCACTCCAGGCATTTTTTAATTTTAATTAAAAAGGCTTTTCTAAACCAAGCCAAAAAAAAGACCAGCCAAGTGCAAAACCACAAATAAAAAAAAGAAAAGAAAAGAAAAGAAAAGAAAAGAAAAGAAAAGAAAAGAAAAGAAAAGAAAAGAAAAGAAAAAAGGTAAAAAACCAAAAAAGTACAAATGATGTACTGAGATACAACAAATTCACTGCTCAGACTCCTGAAACTCTAATATAATAGCTAAACACTGGAAAAGATTTAAGGAGGGTGACAATGGTGTGGCAACAGCAAATTAGCACTCTTCAATGTCCATTTGTGGACATCCTCTACATACCCAGCAAATTCCACCTTACCAAGAATAACTAATTGATTGCAAACAAACCTTACTTAAAAATAATAGTTGTCAATATGAAATGGACCAATTATCATGATGTTTGAAGAGTGACTCAGACAATGATAGAGAAATTACATATTTCTTGACTATCAGTGAAAATTCCCTGACATCAGGAAATTAAGAGATTCAAACTCTTTTGACATTTTGACTCTTTTGACATATGTTCTGTACAGCACATATGAAGGTTTCCTTGTTCTATAGGCCAACAGTCCTGCTGCATTCAGAGAGAAAAAGTTATGTCTCTTCACTATATGAGTGACTGAATTATTTTGTCACTTACAGCAGTTTTAGATTACTATCGAGGCAGAAAAATTGCCTGTCTCTCATATTTCTCTCAGCAGGAGGCCTTGTGTCTCAGTAATATTAGACTTTCATACTTGATAATGATCCACAGTGGCAGAAATAGATAAAATAAGCTCAAGTGTCAAAAACTTTCAAATTGCAATAATGTCAGGGGAGAAATTCCTAAGATTAATCCATTTGGTCTTACCATTGCAACTGCTAGAAGGCTGTGGATGGTACTTAGGCACATTATGTTATAACCAAGGGCCCCTAGAGCACTCAGATCAGCACAGATATGTTTAAAGTGAGACCTTCATTTTCTTCCAGCTTCTAAGATGACCAACCTTATGTATTAGCTAACTAGTTTGATAAAGCTGTTCTTCCTAGAATACCTTTACCTTCCTCTTACATCACTACCACTGACAATAATGCTGTGGTATCTAAGCTGCAGATGTGCCTCAAGAGTGGCAAGATGTTTGGGAGTTCATATATTTTTAAAAGCTCCATGTATCACTTTCTTGTGAACCTTCAGCTTTACAGAATCTAATTTCCTCTTTTCGTGGTACTTCGGGATTAATTAAGAAACATGCATTGCTGAGTGATTTTCAGATACTGATGACTCAGAAGTCCTACCAAAGCCTCGAGAAGCTCTGGGGATTCAGCATCTCTGTCAGTTCTTGAGAAAAAAAAAAGGTTTTGGCAACATCTCAGTTCATCACTTATAAGGTCTTGTACATTGTCACAATATATGGCTGCTTAAAAGCCATTTTAGACTATTGATCCATCACTTTTCACATAGCAATTTCTCACTGCTTTTCCATTTACATCTTTCCTTAGGGACATGGTTTAGTGGTGGCCTTGACTGTGTGAGGTTAGTGGTTGAACTTGATGATCTTAAAGGTCTTTTCTAACCAAAACACTTCTACAATCCTTCAGTCACTCAGTTTATCTTATCTCATTCCAGATGCAGGTCTGGCCACAGGACACCATATTTCTGCCAAGACTGAGAGAACCGATTACTAAATCTTTAACCTTGATCCCCTCTTCCCCTCTTCTTCCCTTCCTGTCATGGTTCACACTTACTTTTCCTGCAAGACAAATTGCTCTAGCACAGTAGCAGAAGAACATTCTGAGGTGACACTAGTTTATGAGCCCCTCTTGGGGCTCATATTATAAAAATTATCTTTTTCTTGAGCTAGAGAAAAGAATGCATACTTGCAATATAACTTGGGGTTTGATACTCTAGGTTACACCACATTACTATATTGACTTCTGCAACTTCACAAACCATTCCTTAGCAATCACTAATTGCTGAACAATGTGGCACTTACGAGGACTTAATATGGCTTTTCAATTCACTACGTGTTTTTAATTGAGTAATTTCTTTAGGATTCTTAAAAGCTTTACCTATGCTTCAACTGAGTCTATCTTCCTGGTGTTTTTTAATCTTCCATGCAAATCCAAAGTGTTTGATGTTTTACAGACAAATAATATTTCAGATTAATTTCTATCCTGCTTGGCTTTCTTTTCATGTGGGGTGCTTAGTAAAACAAAGACTTTCAGTCAGTCTTAGACTGCTTGTTTCTTTCATGTTTTTTATATCTTTCTCTAAGTCTTCCTACAGGAAAGCTGAAAAATCTTTAACTCTGCAGCAGGGTTCTAACCCAGAAGAAGCCCATCTACACAACACACTACTGCTCCCACCTCCTCCAGCTCTATTTTAAGCGATAGAAAAGAACCCAGAGTTTCCCATTTCTGTAATATAGGGAACGAGGTAACAAAGAGGAATGGACGGAATAGTCCTCTCTCCAGGTTTTCTTTGCTCTGTACAAAGACCCGGAGCCTGGTCCCGGCAGAGGGTGCTGGTGCTCCTGCAGAGCCATGCAAGCGGAGAAGCCGGCGCTTCCTGCCCAGTCCTCAGCGCTGGAAGCCCGGCAGACCTTCACTGCAGGGACAGCCCAGGTCTTCAGCTGGAAGGAGATGATCACTCTACGCAGAGCAACGTCATGTCATGATCGAGGTAGCGTCTTTTATACCAGAGACAAAAAAACTTGTGTATTAGATACAGTATAAAAGTCAACCAGATTACAGAAAAGCTCATGTGCCTTTACAATCCATATTTCTAGAGATGAAATTCAGAGTGGCCAATAAAATACATTATCTGTGAATATATGGTGATCTTAAAGCGCAAAAAAAACTGGAGCTTTCTAGACAAGGCTGAATTTTGCCAAAAGGAGACAGGTTAAGTAGATTCCTGCAAATAGTTTACACTAACAGTATAAATGAGGGGGTTGTGCCAGTTTTTTTAAACGATATCTCTGCTTGTCAGTGTTCTCTTCCCTCACATGAAGACATAGAGAAAATGAGACACAAAGATGGAAAACATCTTCTACCAAACATTCAGCAAGTTTCTGATAGAGGCAGAAAGACAACCAGTGGTCTTAAATTCAATAATTTAATTCCTAAATTAATGAACAAGAGCAAAAAATTTATCTATCACACTATGTCAGACCAAAAGTCCATCTAGTCAAGTATCGTTTTTTCCTCAATGAATAGCAGCAGATGCCAACACATTGAAAACTTTAAAACACAGAAAGCACAGGGAACTCTTTCAGTCACTTTGTCTACAATTGCTCAGCAGCCAGCTGTTGAGGGGATTTCTGAGCTGTGGGGGGCTGTGATAGATCTATTCTCAGCAAAATTCTCTAACTTCGTTTAAGCCACATAAGCTTTTGGACTCCACAATGTCCGGTGGCAGTGAGTTCCGTTTATTATCTGTTGAAAGAAAAATTACTTCCTTTGTTTGTGTTAATCTACAGTCTAATATGTTAATGTTGTATTATAGTACCAACTCCTTCTATAGGTACTAGAACAGTAAGTACCTCTCTTGTAATTGGGAGAAAGATGACACAACTAATTTGCTTGCTTACACACTTTTGACTCACACATAATTTTTCCACATTTGTTGACACTGGATATCAAAAAGCAGATTCAAATTCCTTTTCATTTTACTGATTCCACACCATATATCATTCTGACCTGAATAATCAGATTCTAAGCAACACTTTATAGCATAAAAATACAGAGATGATTAGCCTATTTATGAATTGGAAGCAGTTAGGTTTCTTTTTCCTTGTTGTGAAATAATTAGCATGAATCATTGAGAAAGAAAAAAAAAAAATGCAGAGAAGATAGCTTTTGCTTTGTTTCTTTGAGTCTGTTCCTATATTCTTGGTTTGGAAGGAGTGAGAAGTGGATTTATTTGAAACTCAATGCACTAAAAGTACAGGTTCTCACTGACAATACAAATAACTGCCAGAATGAGGGATGCTATGGCTTTAATTAGCCATTGCCTGCAGCCTCTTTCACTTACCTATTGGTATCAAAACAAAAGCAGTAGCTGTCTAACAAAACAGCAACATGAAAAGATTGGTCACATTCAGACACTCTAATTTTTAAATATTTCTCTACTATTGCACTTTTTTTTTTTATATTATACCATATAGTTCAGAGAACTTTCCCAGTCCCAGCCCTTTATAGTGTCGTTCCTTTCAGTCCACACCATCGCCCCAACACCCACACAAAACTCCTCCCACTCTTCCTACTTTGATAATTGCAGACAAAGCACTATTGTAGATTGTTACCAAATTAAAGAAGTCACATATACTTTAGAATAGAACTCTTAGATGATCAAATAATTAAATTATATGTCAACTTTATACACTAACATTTATATATTGATATATAAAACTATACATTAACATCATCTGATATTTCTCTGTAACGATTGTGCAGCACAAGGGAATGAAGGGCTATTACAGATTACTTTGATAATTAACTCTCTTGAGAAACTCATTTTTATCTGGGAATAGTAACAATCATTCTTGAAAAGGAATAAAAATATCACATTTTCCTTCACAAATTCTCTGATGGCGCAGGACAAACTTGGAATTAGCACATGCAAGAAATAAACACGACTTTGAGGAACAGGTTATATC
Organism: Urocolius indicus; assembly: GCA_013401255.1. NCBI lineage: Eukaryota > Metazoa > Chordata > Aves > Coliiformes > Coliidae > Urocolius > Urocolius indicus. The sequence goes on along the minus strand of WBNH01006837.1, from coordinate 584,172 downwards.
TCATTGCATAACACATATTTCAGAATCAAAAAGGCAAGTAATTACCAAGATTTTTTACATTTTTAGGAAAAATAATGCATTGATTTGCTTAGCCTGTAGCAGAATTTGATGGGATAGAAATACTGAAGGATTTAATATGACAAGAATTTCTTTCCTGATAATGCAAGATAGATTATAATGAAAACTATGCAAATGGGAAATCCTTGTTGTGAAACTCCAGGCAATTCTGTTGGTGGGAGTTGTACTTACAAAACAAGAGGTTATGTTCAGAGTTGTGAAACCTGGGTGGAGCTATAAATTAAATATTCAGCCAGATGATACATTTGTTAGTCAATGGCTTAAATTATTCCAAGGAAGTGAGTCCATGCCAACTGAGAAAGGAAAATAGGAGTTTGAACTCGGCTCTCTACAATTAGGGTTTGCTGGCTTGTAAATACTCCAGCACAAAAAAAAAAATAGGAAAAAGAAAAAAACCTTATGGGCTTATAGGGCTCATCTTTGCTTTCCATTATCTTTACAAACTGTTGCTCAACATTCTTTAGCTCAGCAGGCTCTACCATAGCTACACAGGAGCAGGGTCTTTGCTACTATACTCAACAGCCACTGTAATATCATTTCCCCATTCTTGTGTGACAAGTTCCTCAAAATGAGAAGCTGTTGTAGCAAAAATCTTTCTAAAGTCAGCAGCTGAATATTCCCCAGAAAAATATGTTGTGATGATTATAATCAGGCCTCAGGTCTTTTTCTGGATCTTTCTCTTCCTCTTTCTGGCCATCTGAAAGATGCTTGGCCTTTTAAAACACTCAGACCTCACATATATATCTTTCAGCATGTTAGCACAGTTTTGGAGGTAGCAACTTACTGATTCACTGATCACTCAGCCATAAGTGCAAGGAGTCAACCTATATGGCCTGAATCTTCACTGATCACATGACTGGGTTTAGATTATTTCCACTAAGATGAAGAGAAGACCTTAAACTGCTGTAAATCTGTTGATAAATCTTGGTCCTGTAGGATCAAGAAGGGAACAACAGCGTTTGTCCCTCACCTAGTAGATATCTTCTGCAGAGTCAGTCCATTCTGCTGGTTAACCACAATTCTTTCCTGCCTGCCATTGTTCTTTCCTTCTTTGCATTCAAACATCTTTTCTACTCATCAGTCATTGCACTTTGTGTAGTATCAAGCTAGGCCATATTACAAACCTGACAACTTCCTTGCTTGAACAGCTAAACTCCAGCAAGCTGAGAAAGGGAACCGAGGGGCAGCTGTAGGTGACAGCTGTGCTCTTCTTGTGGATGTAGGTAGCAGGAGGTTATGTCATATGAGCTTTCCATCCACACGATTGCCCCAATGCCTACCAAAGTAGAAGTTCCCAGGAGGACTTCAGAGTTATCTGTGCATGTGATTGTTGTTTTCAACTCTATAATTTTGATCAAAATATTGTATTTATTTTATTGACAATTATTTTTTGAAAGTCTGGACCTAGACTGATGGAACTCATTATTCACAAATTTGATTCTACTTCAGCAAAAGTAGAGTAGAATTGTGAGAAGCTGAAATATTTCATTTGTATTTTCTAGGACTATTTTTGTTATTTCCAATCATTTTTAATAAACTATTTTAAAAGAATTCAGTGAAAAATAAAATTTGGGCTAACTGAAAACACATTTTTTTTTCAGTTTGCTCTTTGAACCAAGACTCTTCTCTTGACTTTGTATTGTATATTTGACTTACAGTTGTAAAATATGATAGGCTTTTCAAAATTGTGTTTCTTAACACCACGTCAACACTGTCACAAGTACTCTCATTCATTTTTGGTAGAACTGTCTGAATAATATAAACCAAATGACGAATGAGAAATAGAGTTGGGGACACTCATGCATAGTTCTGCAAAATATTTCCATAATTTTAAATTAAAATTTTGTTTTTCTTTTAGACAAGCTGCACTAAGTTATTTTATCTTAAAAAAAAAAGTTTTCTGAGACTATAAACCTGTTTTTTGTTGAAAAACAAGAAAATAAGTGTCGTGGCTTGGCCCAGCTAGCACAGCAGCACCACAACAGTCTCTTGCTCGGTGCCCCCATTCACCCTCACCCTTATTAGGATGGCAGAGGCCCCAGCGAAATGGGAATAAAAAGATAAGCAAAGTTGTTGTGGATTAAGACAAGGGCAGGGAGTGCTCACTGCCAATTACGGTTCCGGGCAAAACACACTCCAGTATTCGACTTAGAGAGGAAAGTAAGAAAGTTTATTCTACAAGAAACAGAATGGAATAAAAGCAAAAGGGAGTAGGA